>CAUYUJ010022637.1:42500-97238 GCA_963575745.1 Prorocentrum cordatum | reverse complement strand
TGTGTGTGCGTGTGTGTATTTGTGTCTGTGTTTGTGTGTGTCTGTGTGTGTGTGTGTGTGTGTGTGTGTGTGTGTCTCTCTGTGTGTGTGTGTGTGTGTGTGTCTGTATAGGTATGTGTGTTCACATATATATGTATATATCTATATATATATATATATATATATAGATGGCGGAGTTTGTAAAATGTAGTTTTAAATGTAGTTTTTCTCGAATTAGATGTTTGATTTGAATCAAATATAACTACCAATTCTAAGTCGACGTCGAAAAAGAGAAGAAGAGAAGTTACATATTGGAAAACGAGAAAGAAAAATCTAAGAGAAGAAACAATTCAAGAACAAGACGTGAGAAAGAAGAGAGAAAGTCGAAAACAAGTTTCAAGACCTACAAAAAAATGCATGGACATAATCGAAAAATGGGAATAATAAATCGGGTTGTCGGCGTGCAATGAATGTTGTTGTCAAATTGTATATTCGAGATTTTAGATGTTACCAATTATTTTTTGTGCATCTATTACGCATTTTGTAGAGTGTGGTACACATGTTTGTTCCCAGCGGGGAAAATATCAGAGATAAATTATTCTTTTTATAGTTTTTTAAATTTGGTTTGAATAAAGAATAAAGAGTTCTATATGTACAATATATAATTCTACGTAAAGTTTAAAGTTTATATGATCAAGAAACAAACCGAACAACACGAACATTCATATAAATTTGATTTCTTGATTAATTAGTCGGTGTTTAGCATCGAGGATTGGCCAAGTATGAGGAAGAAAAATAGAAAAAAAAAAAAAAAAAAAAAAAAAATAAAAAAAAAAAATCCCCTGTTTTATTCCAAACGTTAATCTGAAATATCGAAAATTAATCAATATCTTTTTTTTTATACGTGCAAAGAATTTGATGAGGTCGCAGTTCAAATTCGATAAATACAATGTTTATTGTTATCTAACGTTATTTGATATTGAGTGTGTTCATATTTATATTTAAAGTAGAAAATTTACGAGTTTTTTGGGAGAACACGATAAAATCCACAGACACAAAATATATATGTAATTAAAACATGTGGAATTATTGAATAGTATTTTCGAACAGTGTCACCCTTCACAGATTCTCCGCAAGTTGGATTCGCGAATTTACGATTGCAATGAACCATTAGTTCATTTAGTGTTCGGAATTTTGTAGAATTTTTGTTTTGTTGCAGAAAAAAAGAAAAAAAACGTGAGATTTCTATTTCGGGTGTGCACGTCATGTCCGTTCGTATATGTGTGAGAAACATTGTTTTTGTTCAGACATTAAGTTGCGTAGACACTAATTCTTAGTATATTCTAGAAAAGATCGATTGAAAGAATTTACATAGCAACGCCGAAGACGATTTGAAGCCCACGCCAGAATTGTTTAGTTGATCAATACGAACGCAATGTTGTTTTGAGTTTGCAGAGAAACAAAATCTATTTAGTTGTTCACCGCGCCTGTTTCTTTTTTTTGTGTACATGCCGAACACACGTTGCGCCTGATTTTTTCATGATATTTTGTTCACAAGATATATTTTTTTATTGGGCTCTGCCCGCGTCGAAATTCCTCAGTTGATCGATGCGTCGGCGGTTGAACTGTGATTTTGATGCACGCCGTATTGTTGTAGAATTCCTTGCACACATGCGTTCACAGCAGTCGAAACATATTTTTTTTCGAAGTTTCTATAATGTCATATTTGTATTTGTTGGTCCAATGCAGCTATTTGTAATATTTCGAGTGATATCAGCGAAGCAATTGCCATGGTTCCCGTTTGTTTCCCTTCCTATTCTGACGACGAGATGTTTGCCATTATTGGGCAGTGGCAGTCGTTTCCGTGTCGAGACTGGCATAATTGAGTGCACCAATTTTATGTTGCCTCATTTCTTGCCCGAAGATATAGCCAATTTATATTCGGTTTCAGCTTTCTGTTTTTTTTTTTTTTTTTTTTTTGTTTTTTTGTTTTTTTTCCGTTACTATTCCGCTTTTTTTCCCGCTCCCCTCGTCGCCATTTCCGTCATTTTCGTGACCTGTGTTCTTTCCGTGCCTCTGACTGCCTTGTGCGTTCTGCATTGGGTGGCACGAGAGTGTACAATTTTTTTTTGTCTCAATCATCTTCGTTGGCAATCTCACATTGTTTCAGCGCGTGCCGATGACTTCGCATGGCCTTCGTAATTATTTTTCGTGGCAGCACGATGAATTAATTTTTTGTGTTGTCTCTATTTTTTGATGTTTGAATTGCGAATGGCGCCGTGGTGTATTGCAGAGGTCCGATAGAAAAAAAAAATCCGGGCAAAGTGTTTGGTCCGTTTTGCCAAGATTTAAAACAAACATATGTTATAAGATTTGGTTTGAGAGCGTATTTTGGGGAGTTTTTTGTAACGGGAACCATCAAGATTGGAACAATTTTCAAAATTCGTCTCGTCAGTCGTGCGACCTGCAAAGGTTTGAAGTCGGTTTAATTCTCGAATTACGTGCGTGAAATTGTTAGTATCGTTCGACAAGTCATTTTGAGGGATGTTTTTTTTGGGGGGGGGGATGTTTTTTCCATATAAGGAACGGTTAAACAAAAAAACAACCACAACACATGATCGGTATCCACAAGCTTCGTTTGTTGAGTTGGAGGTTTGGGGTAGGTTTGAAATTTGAGTTTAGAGTTTAGGTTCAGGGTGTAGGGTTTTGATTTAGAATTTAGGGGTTTAGGTTTAGGTTTCCAAAATTAGAGGTTTGGGAATCAGAGTTTCGGGATTAAATTAGACGTTTGGGGTTTTTAGGGTTTCCAAGTTTTTTTGTGTCCATTTTTTAGTTTAAAATTTGAAATAATACAAAAAACGAATTGGCAACAGGGGGTGTTTCGCATCGATGAACTGAAGAATTTTTGCAAGATGCAGCTAGTGTTTCGTTGAATTTTTCGATGCTAGAGGAATCCCCGGCGCAGGGTGCTACATGGCGAACGTAACAAGGATGATCTCTCGTAAAACACGTGGGATTCGCGTCGCGATGGTTCGGGTTGCCGTGCCGCGATTTCGTGAAACCAATCGGATTCGCGACGGCTCACGGAGCGCTGGTCCGGCCACCGCAAAAGCGCTTCCGCTCGTACGCCACGTCGGTCGCGAAATGCAGCGATTACAGCATTTCCACTAGGTCCAAAGCGCGTTCCGTGTGTGCCTGGGCGCTGCCTGGGAGCGCCTGGGAGCGCTTGAGAGCGTAGCGGCATGCCAGGAGCGCCTGGAAGCGCCATCAGGCGCTCGCGCAAGCTCGGCGTGGTGTCGGTTCACTGTTTTCGCAATGGCACCATTCGAGCTTGCTCAATGCGTGGTGTTTTTCGTTTTGAGGGTTCAGGTTTAGGGTTTAAGGTTTCCGCGTCTGCCTTCGCCTGCGCATCCGTTTCCGCCTCTGCCTCCGCCTCCGCCTCCTCCTCCTCCTTTTCTTCCTGCTCTTCCTGCTCCTCCCTCTCGTCGCTGATTGTAAGATTTGCGTTGTTCGAGAGGATTGACGACGCGTGAGTGTATATGGCAGTGGATGTGTATGGAAATCATTTAATTCTATATTTAAATGATGACAGATAGATGCGGTGTATGCGAATCAGTAAAATCTAGATTTGAATGGTGAAGTTAGGTCAGGTTTATGGAAATCATTAAAATCTAGGAATAAATGATTCAGATAGAGAACGTGCGTGAAATCATGTAAGTCTAGATATGAAGATGGAAGGGGGCGTATGGAAATCATTTAAATCAAGATTTCAGTGAATGTATGTAGTGAATCGACGTGCCCGGCGTTGGATCATTTAAATCTAGATGTAAAGGAATAACAAAAGTAGAATCCAGTCGTACTGATATATATTATATATATATATATAATATATATAGATATATATATATATATATATATATATATATATATATGCATATATGTGTGTGTATATGGAAGAGATTGGAACCACAAGTTTAAAACTATGAAGTCGCGAGTTCCGATCAAAACACATAGATAGATAGATCGTTAGATATATAGATGTGTGTGTGTATATATATATATATCCCTAGAGCGTCCGAAGGTCACAGACAAAGAAAACGATATGTATATTTCCTTTATCTTCATTCTGGCAATAGCGATAGTGGTCATGCACAAAAAAGAGGGTTAATAATCAATAGTATTTGAGAGCATTTTGGTCAAGGGGTTGTTCTTGTATTATATTTCTAGGTTGACTTGATTTGACCGAACAGGGTATTGATATTAAAAATAATTAGCGTTTATATGTACTTTCATCGTTCTCCGTCATTTTTTTCGAGTGGACGGACATATTTTTTTGTATTCGTAATTAATTACAGAGAATTTGGTATCACAGTTAGTATGGTCGGTATATTGAAAAAAAAACATTACAGTTTAAGGACATGGGCTTTGAATCTACAATGATAGGGATGCAGAGAGTAGTACGAACGTCAGACTTAGAACGGAAACGCGCGGCGGAGAGTGGACGCGAGAGTGAGAGCAGAGAAAAATGTCGAGTGCGCACAGTTCACGAGGAAGCAAGATAAGAAAATAATAAACGATCATTCGAATATGGAAAATATTACAATTATTGTTTTTTTATACAAGTAGGTGCTTGGAAGGCAGTATTTGTCATTTTTTTGGCCGGGAAGTCGTGGAGTTTTTTCGTGCAGGACCAACGCCGCAAGCTCAGGCGGGAGCGCGGTTTTATGGAAGGAGTGAAGAAGCAGAAAGAGTAAGGCAAAAAACATATAGGCAAAAACAGAACCAGTTAGCGCGTTTGTGCATTTACTTCCGATGGCTGTTCCTCAGAGTATAACGAAAACGATCATCATCGCTACAAAATTACCAGATAACGAAGTCGTTGTTTTGATGTCAGCGTTTATAGCAGAGGTCATGTCAAGGTACGTTAAGTTAGCGCTCTTAATTATTTCGTTAGATGGTTGTGCCAAGCCTTTCCGTATTTTATTTGCAGTTCGAGTGACATCATTAAAACCAATATTAGTTCGAAAGAGTTCGTAGACTAGACGTTGTTGCCCGCTTAGCGATAACAGACTAGGGTCAGGCGTGTAGGCAGTTTCATTTAGCGTCTTCAATGAGGCCAACATCAAGAAAACCAATACCATTTCCAAGAGATTAGCAGTACAAAAGCTTGTCAGTTTCAGATTGATTTCAGGCATGCCCGCTCGATGAGCTCTTCCGGATTGACGTGTTGAATAGTTTTGTAGTTCGTTTGAAGGTTCAGATAGTCGAGAAAACCATCACCATTTCTAAATAATTAGCAGAATATGAATCGTGTTTCGGACCCAGTTTTGATAACAGACCGAGTTCAGGCATCTAGGTACGTTAAATTAGCTTCGTTTTGTTAGTCCCGTCTTGTTGTTGTTCTAAACAGTTTTGTAGTTTATTTGCAGTTCGTGTTGCATCATGAAAACCATGCCATCTCAAAAGAAAAGCAGTGTACGAATATGTGTTTCCGGCCCAGCGGTGATATATCAGCCAAGATCAGGCGTCTACGCACTTTGAACTAGCGCCGCAATACCGCTCAAAGACATTAGTAGAATACGAGTAGTTAAACATAGTAGATTGTGTTGATGATTTCCTTCCGATTGTTTTGCAAAAAAAAATTGTCTAGCTCATTTGCAGTTCGAGTTAAGCCAAGAAGTTGATCATCATCTCGAAAGAATCGGTGGAGTACAAATAGTTGTGCGGACCTAGCTCTGGTAGCAGACCGACTTCAGACCTCTAGATGGTCGAGGCGAACGAGTGCTAGTTTTGTAGCGGTCCTACATAAGCTCAGAAAACATACAGCACTTGTCAGAATCCTAGAGCTCAAACGAATTTTTTAAATTCGAGACATCGAATTTGCAGCAAGCAGAATTATGGAAAACACCAGTCGAGATTTTTTCCAACTAGCCCGCCAGGCCGGAATTATTTCTCCAGCTTCGCCGCTAACGCTTTTTGGGGAGTTCTACAAGTGATGTGCTAGTAGTAGTGGTTGTTGTTGTAGTAGTAGTCGTGGTAGTAGTAGTAGTAGTAGTAGTAGTAGTAGTAGTAGTAGTAGTAGTAGAAGTAGTAGTAGTAGCAGCAGCAGTAGTAGTGATAGTAGTAGTAGTAGTATGCGTAGCAGCAGTAGTAGTAGTAGTAGACATAGCAGTTAGTAGTAGCAGTGGTAGAAGAAGAATAACTTAGGAGTTAGTAGTAAGTAGTAGTTACCAGCTCTGGTAGCAGATCGATTTCCAGGATGTTTTGCAATAGTATTCGCCCGATCGACTTGAGATTAAGATGGGGAGCGGGAGTGATATCGAATATGAGGAGAGAAAATAGTAAAGTTTCGACGAATGTTCCAATCTTGAGAAATCGAATTTGAACCAAGCAAGAATATGGACGGTTCCGTCGAGTTTTTTGCCAGCTAGCTGCCCCAGCGGGCCGGAATTATTTTTCTGGCTAGATCAAGAACCTAATCATCCAGGAAAAAAAGGAGCACAGTATAAATGGCGTTTCGCAAAAAAAAAGTAGTCAGTATAAATGATTTCTGGGCCCATTTCTCGTAGCAGACCGAGTTCCGGCATCTCGATATTTCAGACTAGCATGTCTGATGACGTCCTTTCGATTGGTGTCACAAACAGATTTGTTGATCATTTGCAGCTCGAGTTACATCAAGAGACGAATAATCATTTCTAATCGACTGAAGAGTACGACTAGTTGTTTCGGAACCAGCTTAGATAGCAGACTGAGTTCGGGCATGTAGATACTTGGAACCAGCGTTCCTAATGATTTCTGTCGATTGCTGTGCCACAAAGCTTTGTAGTTCAAGCACCCCCGAGTATCGTCGTCTGATTTTTGTCTCTCACAGCCCTGTAGCTCATTTGCAGGAGCTGCATCAAAAACTGATCTCTTTGTCTCATTTGCTGAAGCAACTCATCATTATCTTTGAGTGCGATGTATTCTTTCCCCGGCCAGCTCTGGCAGGAAACCGAGTTGCATCTACGTGCTCAAGACTCTCGTTTATCATGATGGTTCTTCCCATTGCTGTGCCAAACAGCTCCGTAGTCCATCCACTTTTCGAGTTACATCAAGAAAGCCACCAACATGTAGACGCAATAGCAGAGTACGAATAGTTCTCCAGATGCAGCTGTGTGGCAAGCCGAGCTCGGGCATCTAAAATTCAGACTAGCGCTTCTGATCATGCCTTTTGCGATTGCTTTGACAAACAGCCCTCTAGCTCACCTGCAGCTCGAGTTACATTAAGCAACTCATTAGCATCGAGCAATTTGCAGGAGTACGAATAGTTTCCAGATCCAGCCCAAGCAGCAAACCGCAGTCGGGCATCTAGATCTTTTAGAGTAGCGCTCTTGATCATTCCCTTTCCATTGTTGTGCCTACCAGCTCTGCAGATCATCTGCAGGAGTTACATCACGAAAATCATCATTTTTAGAAAATTAGATTACGAATAGTTTGTTTCGATTCAAGAAAACCATCACCATCTCTAAAAACTAGCAGAGTACGACTCAGCTTTGATAGCAGACCGAGTTCAGGCGTCTAGATAATTTAGACGGGCGCGACGGATAATTTCTTCGTGATTGCCGTGCTGAACAGTTCTGTAGCTCGTCTGCAGGTCCAGTTAGTCAAGAAAACCATCACCACCTCTAAAACAACAGCAGAATACGAATCGTTTTTTTTCGGACCCAGCTTTGATAGCAGACCAAGTTCAGGATACTTTAGATTAGCGCGCCTGATGTTTTGCTTCCGGTTGCTGTGCCAAACAGCTCTGTAGCTCATCTGCAGCTCGAGTTAAAGTCAAGAAAATCATCACCATCTCTTCAAACAAATGCAGAGTAGTAGTAGTAGTAGTAGTAGTAGTAGTAGTAGTAGTAGTAGTAGTAGTAGTAGTAGTAGTAGTAGTTAGTAGTAGTAGTAGTAGTAGTAGTAGTAGTAGTAGTAGTAGTAGTAGTAGTAGTAGTAGTAGTAGTAGTAGTAGTAGTAGTAGTAGTAGTAGTAGTAGTAGTAGTAGTCGTAGTAGTAGTAGTAGTAGTAGTAGTAGTAGTAGTAGTAGTAGTAGTAGTAGTAGTAGTAGTAGTAGTAGTAGTAGTAGTAGTAGTAGTAGTAGTAGTAGTAGTAGTCGTAGTAGTAGTAGTAGTAGTAGTAGTAGTAGTAGTAGTGGTAGTAGTAGTGGTAGTATGCGTAGTAGTAGTAGTCGTAGAATGTGTAATCGTAGAAGTAGTAGTAGTGGTGGTGATGGTGGTGGTGGCAGCAGTAGCAGTAGTAGTAGTTAGTAGTAGTAGGAGTAGTACTAGTAGTAGTAGTCGTAGGAATAGTAGTACTGCTACTACGATTACCATTATTTTTTCCATTATTACTGCTAGTACTACTAGTACTATAAGCATACAATTATTAGAACCATCATTACTACTATATGAGTTTTACTGGCATTACCATTGTTAACTACTTCTACTACTGCTGCTACTACTATTATTTTTACTACTACTAGTACAACTGCCACTACTACTACTACGACTATTACTACTACTACTACTACTACTACTACTACTACTACTACTACTACCACTAGTACTACTACTACAATTATGGCCACTACTGTCACGACTTGCTATTGCGAAGGCGATTTCTACATATATTAGAATTGTTACCACTGGCCAGGGTAGGAACCATATTAACCTGCGAGTTAATATTTTCTGTCTCGTTGGGCAGCAAAAGAAGTAACTCGCAAGTTAATACTTTTGTCTTGGCGGTGGGCAATGAGAAGCATTCGCTCGCAAGTTAATGCTTTTTTTCCATCGTTGGAAGCATGGTGAGGTATTAACTCGCGAGTTAATGCTTCTCTGGAGGTGGATGTGCACACCCGAGAAGAATACGAATAGTTTGTTTGGTCCCAGCTCCGGACTAAGTTCGGGCGTCTAGATGCGTTCGATTAGCGTTTCTGATTATTTTTTGATTGTTGTGACAACTAACTCTGTAATTGATTTGCATTTTCAGTTCAATTGAGAAAACCGTTACCACCTCTGGAAAATAGTAGAGTATAACTGTTTTCGGACAGAAATCTGGTATCATACCGAGTTCAGACATGTGGATTATTTGGATTATCGCGCCTAATGCTGGTCGTCCGATTCCGCCTTTGTAGTTCATCTGCAACTCGAATTAAGTCAAGAAACTCGTTGTCATCTTCAAAAATAGCACAGTACGAATAGTTTTGCGGGCCCGGTCTTTGTAGCAAATTCATGTCAGACATCCCAATACTTGATAAGAACGCGCCTGATAAGGTGGATTAGGTGTGTTTGTCAGCTCTGCAGTTCTTCTACAGCTCGGATCGACTTAAGATTAACATGTCGAGCGGGAATAAGATCTAACATGGGGAAAAATACTAGAGCCCTGACGAATGGGTTGAAATTCGAGAAATCGAATTGGAATAAGCAAAAACACGAGCATCAGTCGATTTTTTTGGCCAGTGCCACTGGCCCAGGCCAAGTCCCAGGTCGACTTTTGAAGGGGTACATTGCCTGTGTTCTTGCCCGGCAGATAGTAGGTGACGCGCAGTGGCCAGCTTGTTGGTGTGAGCATTGGCTCTTCCCACTCCACAAGCGCCGTGCCCTGTCGGGTCCCAACAATTACCGCGGGCTTTTTTTAAGGTCGCAGCTATCGAAAGTCGTAGAACGTGTAATAGGCAGTTTTTTTTTCTCCGCGTATTGAGTGAGCGTTTGTGCGCCTATGGTCTTTTCCAATTCGCACGCCGAAGTGAGCGCGGAGCACGGGCGCAGTGTTTTTCTATATCCTCTCTTGGCTCCTCTCCCTCTCTGTTGGCTCCCGCACTATTTCATATTGTCCTCGTGTCTCCAGAGGTTTCGATCGAGTCGATTCTGGTATTCTTTGCGACACATTGCGGTCCGCCTCCACAGCTCGTGTTGCTTTTTTTTAGCTGGCTCCGGCAACGCACGGCGCGAGTCGTAATCGGAGGGCAGCTTTCTCAACCTTTCTCTATGGAAGATATGGTCTTCCAGGGCACTGTTTGGGGCCCCCCCTTCTGGAATGCATTTTCTGCTGACGCGTGCGTGGCAATCGTTCCAGGAAGGTATGTATGCAGATGATTTGAATGCTTGGCAGTCTGTCTCCGCAGACGTGTCTGATGCGAGCGCCTTCTTCTCTTCGCCGGTGCCGGGCGTCTCTCCACGCCTGGGGCCGTGCGAGCAGAGTGCAATTCGACGATGGCAAGGAGAGCTTCCATATCCTGTCACGCACACGACCGGCAGGCAAATGTTTTAAGCTTTTGGGTATTCTGTTTGATAACAAACTTATCATGTCTAGTGATGTTGATAGTTGTGTAGTCGAGTGCCCTTGGAAGATGCAACGTCTTCTCCGCACTCGGCGTTCTCGCGCAGATGCAGAATTGATTTGTTTATTCAAAGCGCACGTTTTATCCTACGTCGAGTGCAGAACGTCTGCTGTGTACCGCGCTTCGTCTTCTGTCCTTTCTCCTCTGGGCGCTTTCCTTTTTCGTTTCTGCGTTCACTTGGTGTAACATATACAGACGCTCTGTTTCATGTCAATTTGGCCCCTCTCAGCACTCGGCGTGACATCAGCATCTTGGGGGTCATCCATAGAACCGTCTTGGGCTCGGGCCCCGCGTGTTTTCAGTTTTTCTTTAAGCTAGACACGGCGCCGCCCCCGGCCAGGGACGCGCAGACGTCATCTGGTAGAGCCGCCTTTCACTGCGCCAGACTTTCTTCTTCATTCCGCAACTGGTGCTGCTAGTATTGACAATTTTCTTCCGGATTATCTAATTGCTGCACTCAGAGTGTGCCGGGATTTCAATCGCTTCTCCAGCATCTCGTGCGTGCTCGCGCACGTCGTTGTGTTGACTGGTTTTCTTCTTTCTCTTCGCGCCTCCCCTTGGCTTCCCACCCTCTTCGTGGTTGCCGGGATTGGCGCGGCTAGCTCCTCCTCTCTTTCCATCCTTCTTCCTCCTCCCCCCCTTCCTCCTTCGTCCCTGTTCTTCTTCTGTCGTCTGCTGTTCGTGTCCCGCCGTCTTGTCTTCGCCCGTCCGTCGTCGTGTCGCCCCCCTCCTCTTCCCCTTCTCCTCCCCCCTCGGCCGCCCTGTGTGGAGCGCAGGGTGCGCGCTTCGCGCGTCGCCTCTGTGGGGCTCGGCCCCCCCCCTCGCTCCTTCTCGCCCTTCCCTCTTCCTTCCTCGTCGTCGTCTGCTGCTGCTGCCTCTCCTCTTCCCTCCTCCTCCCTCCTCCTCTCCTACCCTCTCTCTCTTTTTTTTTTTTTTTCTCTCTCTCTCTCTCTCTCTCTCTTTCTCTCTTTCTCTCTTTCTCTCTCTCTCTCTCTCTCTCTCTTCCCCTCCTTCTCGTCTGCATGGCGATTTTTCACGTTCCCTGGGGCGAACGCACGCGTGTTGATTTTTAACACCTTGAGCGTGGACTGACTTGGTGAGAGTTCGCTACCACTTGAGAGCTTGCCTCGAAAACCACAGAAAGGCCGCGTGCCGTTTGAAGCCATTTTTTTGTTGTTGTGTGTTTTTGTTTGTTTGGTTGTTTTGTTTTTTTTGTCTTGGTTTCTTCTTCTTCTTCTTCTCCTTCCATATATATATGCATATTCTGCCGGTCAGTCTGGGTGCTCTCTCTCATGTCCTTTCCGCCCGCTATCGGCGCGCTTGCTGGAGACATGCGTTGTCGCCACGGACTGAGTAAGCCTTGATTCAAGTGACGGGCGTTCGCTTTCGGGAGATAAAGATAACAAGTAATCTTGTGGGAAAAACTCCGTAGAGACCTGCGCTTGCATCGCTGAGAGACCGTCGCTTGGCCATCCTGCGTTTCATGGCCGCGAAAGCCGAACGGCGCCGCCCGCGTAGGCATAGGAGCGCGGCCAAAGCAGGCGCGGCCGCGGATCGAATTTCGCATTCGGCGGCGCCGCGCTTGCCGCCGCGTGCGCGAGGGGGGCGACATCCGCGCCTGGGCATGCGCCGCTCGATCGGCGGGAGGCTCCGCGGAGCAGCCCTTAGAGGCGCGTTCGGCGGGACCTCGCGGGGGCTGGCCACCCGCAGGGCCGGTCCCAGGCGCGGCGTGCTTGCGCCAGAACTGCCGCCCAGAGGGCCCTTCCCGGGCACCGCGTGCATGCCCCCCGCAGCCATTTTGGCTCAAGAAACTGGCTCAAGGTTCAAGTTGTGCTCAAGTTGTGCTCAAGTTGTGCTCTTCCGTGAGTTGCGCAGCTTGTACCTTTCAGTGAGGTCCTGGTGAAGCAGCAGCCTATGCACCATTTTCCCGACTGTTCGCTTTCCAGAGTCTCGCGCCATGGCAACCGGGGCTGGTTCAGCAGTGCCAGGAGTGCAGAAGCTTGTCTTCATCAAGCCGCAGGACAAGCAGACTTTGGCACGCCTTTCGGAACGACGTGCAGCTGTACAACAGGCCCTATCACCATAATTCCGTCGTGCGGCAGAAGCAGCTGCCATGATGGGCGACGGCGAGATGGCGGGGGCTCTCGCGCCAGCTCCGCCCTTCCCGGGTGTTGGCAGCGGTGCTGTTCCCGCTCCCGTCCCTGGCGATGGCAGCGTTGGGGCCCCGCCGGGCGCGCCATTGAGCGCTGCCCCGCCGGGCCTCCCGAGTGCAGAGACTGCGCCGGCGAGCTTGGCTGCGGCGTCGAGCGACGCTCCGCCAGCGCCTCCGGTTCCTCCTGGTTCGTCAGCGACCGTGGACGGGAAGCT
Organism: Prorocentrum cordatum; assembly: GCA_963575745.1. Classification (NCBI taxonomy): domain Eukaryota; class Dinophyceae; order Prorocentrales; family Prorocentraceae; genus Prorocentrum; species Prorocentrum cordatum. Next base: position 84,529 of record CAUYUJ010022637.1, on the reverse strand, counting down.
CGACTTCATCGTGCAGAATATGAGTCTCAAGCACGAAACTGTGAGCAATATCGATTTCAAGCTGGCAGAGGTCAACATGATGAGGGCGAACAAGGCGTACGTGGAGCAGACTGTCCACCCGATCAGGAAGGACATGGAGGAGTTACAGAAGGACGTCTAGGAATTGTCTGACCTTCGATCGCGTGTTCAGACTTTGAAATCGCGCCCCGCTTCATCATCTTCATCGGCTTTGAGTGCGCGCACCTGTCTCTCTTCCATTCCATGGACGTATCGAACTTGCAGATCGCATTCGCCGGGTTCGACACTTCTGATCCGTGCAAGCGCGTCGAGGAGTTGACCAAGATAGTGAATGATTTAAGCCTCTGTGCTACTACTGCCGATTTGGGGCTTCTTTTCAGTGGACCACGGAACAATCGGCAGATTTCAAAGGCATCTTATGCTCAGTTTGCAAGTGAACGCGATGCTCGTGCATTCTTGCAATTGGTTGGAGGCAAAGGAGAAGTCTTGCAGACTTCTCCTGGCCGTTTGACGGTCAAACCCGCGAAATCCCGTTTGAACGCCGCTCGACATTGGGCCTTGTGCGAGTCCGAGAAAAAGTCACGGACAAGGACTCCTCAGAGTGCCATTCACGTAGACTGGAAGTCTCGCGTGGTGACTGTCGACGCTGTCCCAGCGTTCGAGCAGGGGCCGGCCGATCTGACAGGTAGTTTTCCAGCGCCTTATGACGATCTCTCTCTGTGGAGAGCACGGGGTCCCCCGCAATTCTGTTCGCTGTCTTCTTCTTTCCGCTCTCCTCTTGGTTGTTCCGCTGCCCCTCGCTCTGTGAGTGGTGTGCGGCCCCCTCATTGTCGATTTTGACGGCGAGGCCCTCGATCAGATTTGTCGTTTCTCAGACGTTGCACTGAGCGTCTCACCCGGCCGAGTTTCCACCCGTTCATGTTTTAGCGCCGCCTTAGCCCGGAGATTTCGAGGTGCTTTACCCTGGGGAATTCGAGCCGCCTCAGCCCCAATTTTTCAAACCGCCTTAGCCCGGATATTTCGAGCCGCCTTGCCCTGGATTGTCGAGACGCCTTAACCGCCGATTTTCGAGCTGGCTTACCTTCCCTTGTGCCTCCCCCGCCTCCGTCGGCCTCTTCCCGTCCTGCTCCCTTCCAACCCACGTTGCGTGAATTTTTGGGGCGTTTTGAGCCATCGAAGCCGAATACTTTCCATCCGGGCGGTGGCTGTGGCAATTCCCAGCTGACGCCGTCCGTTGACGCCATTGATCTCACCATTTTCCACATCAGTCTACGCTGCTTTCATGCCCATTCGGGCCAGCTGTCGGCGAGACTGTCTCTCTTCGCCTCCCCTCCCCACGTCGTTTGTATCGCCGGAACCTGGTTTGATACTTCGTTTTTGGTGCCTGAGCTATCTGGTTATAGCTTGATTGCGAGACGCGATAGTCACCAGCAGGCTGGAGGTGTTGCCATTTTTGTTCACGAGACTCTGAATGGCGTTTGCTCTGCGCTTCTGAATTCACCCTCGGCTGAAATATGATATATTCTTGTTCATTGTGCGTCCGGGCCCATTCTTTTGGGCTGTATGTACAGACATCCCCGGTATGGAGAAGTAGATTCTGTGCGAGTTTTTAGTTCTGAGTATGCTCGTCTCAGTGTGCAGGCTGTCGGTTCTATTCTTGTGGGGGATTGTAACGTGCATCATGCACGTTGGTCTCGGTGCAGTCATTCTGTCACTCCTGAAGGTACTTTCCTAAAGAATTGGGCTCAGGAGACTGGTCTTTTTCAACGTGTCAGATATCTTACCAGAGGTCCATATTTAATCGATTTAAGGTTTAATGATTTGTCTCAACTTTTAACGTTTGAAGTGGTTCGTGAAATCGCTGATCATCGCGGCCTGTCGATCAGATTTTCTGGTCCTCCGCTCTCGCTAGAAGTTCTCAGTCGTGATGTTTGGCATTGCGGCCAGACGGATTGGTCCCAGATTTGGCGGCGCATTCGCGAGCGCAGTTTTTTCTCGGCAGCTCAGATTCTCAGCATCCGCCAGATGCAGTAGCAGAGCGCCTTACAGCGATTCTCATGTCTTTAATGCGCGAGTGCATGACAAATTCTTGTGTGTCGTTCTGGCCATTGCACCCTTGGCTCACAGAGGAGTGTGTGCGATTAGTTGATGAGAAGAGGCGCGCTTCTGGCACGGAATTATTTCCCCTTGCTTGCCGCCGGCGCAGTGGTGCCTTGTCATCTGCACGCGAGGCTTTCGTTGAGCGCACGCGGTTGCGTCTCCGCAACATGCGCTGTGGTTGCAAGCAATGGTGGAAACTTTCTGGTTCCATATTGTGCAGAGCAGGAACACCCAGCAGTTCTCCATTGAAGTATCCAGACGGATCGCGGGCTATCACCAGCATAGAAAAGGCAGAGCTTTCAGCAGCAAGTTTTTCTTGCAAATGGAGTTTGCCAGACATTGTGGTAAATGAGTTTTCTGTGTTTAATGTTTCTTTAGTGTTGACTGATTCGCGTGCTTTTTTTTCAGAGTGCGCCTGCGTATTGCTTGAGCTGTGCTCCAGGAGTTGCGCTTGGGCAGCGCCACTGGGCCTGATTTGGTTACTGCTCGAGTTTTAAAGCTCTGCGCGCGAATTAGCATTTCCAGTTTGTTTTCTAGCTCGGCAGATCATCCATTGTTCTCAGCGGCCAGCTTCTCGGTGCGTACACTGGATCTTCCCACTCCACAAGCGTCGGGCTCTGTCAGACCCAGACAACTATCGAGGTCTGCACTTAACATCGCAATTATCTAAAGCAGTAGAGCGCATCATCGGTAGTCTGTTCCACGCCTCGAGCGTTTAGGTGCTTATGGTCCCTCGCAGTTTGCTTATCGTAGCGAACACGGGGCACGATACGCAGCATTATTCTACGTCCTCTCTTGGCTGCTTTCTCTCTCCCTTGGCTCCCGTATCTTGCTATGCTGCTCTGATGTCTCTGGCGCTTTCGACCGAGTCGATTCTGAAATCCAGTGTGCGAAGCTGCAATCGACCGGAGTGCCCCTCCAGCTGCTGCCTCTCTGTGCAAGCTGGCTTCGCCGACGCTTGGCGCGAGTGGCGATTGGAGGCCAGCTTTCTCGCCGAGTCAGCATGGAAAACATGGTTTTCCTGGGTGATGTTTTGGGGTTGCCTTTCTTGGGATTTTTTCGCCGACGCTTGCATGGCTATCCGGGCAGAGTGTTTTCAAGAAGGCATGTTTTCAGACGACCTTAATGCTTGGCGTGCTGTTTCCACAGACGCCTCTGATGTGGACGGTTTTTCCTCCCTGCGCCGGTGCCCGGCGCCCCTCCATGCCTGGGGCCGCGCGAACAGAGTACAATTCGACGCTGGCAAGGAAAGTTGTCATATTTTGTCACGCATGCAGCGTGTTGGAGACGATTTTAAGTTGTTAGGTATTTGGGTCGATGCAAAACTTCTTACGTCCTAGGCCGTCGACAGCTGCGTTGTAGAATGCTCTTGGAAAATACAGCGACTACTGCGCGCTGGACGTTTTCAGGCCGATGCGGAACTGATCGGTCTATTTGAGGCGCACGTTTTGTCGTGCATTGTATGCAGGACCGCTGCCGTGTATCATGCTTGCTCTTCTGTAGTGGCTCCTCTCGACGCTCTCCTTTCTTTCTTCCTGCGCTCGCTGGGAATGGCAGACGCGGACGCTTTTTTTATTTTAACATTGCGCGCCTTTGCACTCGTCGAGACATAAGCATACTCGGTGTCATTTACAGAGCTGTTTTGGGACTCGATCCTCCGTGCCTTCAGAACTTCATCGAGCTGGATACGGCGCCGCCGCCGGCCAGGGCTCCCAGAAGACACAGACGCCATCTGGTTGAGCCGCACAGCAGCCGATTTTCTTTTACGCTCAGCACTTGGTGCCGTTCGCATTTATAACCTTCTCCCAGACTTTATTGTTTCCGTTCGTGGTGTCAGCGTATTTCAATCTCGCCTTCAAAATCTCGTGCGTGCTCGCGCGCGCCTTTTTAAGAACTGGCCGGTTTCTTTTTCCCCTCGCTTCCCGCTGGCTTCGCGCCCTCTCCGTGGGTGCTGGGATTGGCGCGGTTAGCTCTTCCCTTCTCTCCTCTTCCCCCCTCTCCTCTCCCCTTCCCCTCCCTCCTTCTCTCCTCCCTCGTCGTCTGCTGCCGTCGTGTCCCGCCGTCGCCTTTCGTTCGTCCGTCTTCGTGTCCCCTCCCCCTCTTCTCCTTCTCCTCCACCCCGGCCGCTCTGCGTTGAGCGCAGGGTGCGCGCGTCGCACGTCGCCTCTTCGGGGCTTGGCCCACCCCTCTCGCTTCCTCCCACTCCCTTTCCCCCCTGTCGTCCGTCGTCTGCTGCTGCCCCTCCTCTCCCTCCTCGTCTCCTCCCCTCTTGCTTCTCTCCTTTCCCTCCTCCTTCCTGTGCATGGTGTTTTGGCAGTCGTAGCCGTGCTGCCTTCACTTGACTTGAGCATGTGGCGAGATTCATCTGCTGTTGCGAGATACGTAGAACAAATGCATTGGAACTGCCCCCAAATGGCCTGTGCCAGGAGCGGCCGCTGCAGAGGCAGCGGCGCTGGGCTCTGCGCTGCCAGCCGCATCGACTCACGCGCCAGACATCATGGGCACGCGAGCGAAATTGGCTGGCATTTTGCCCGACAGACTCTTCCATCAGAGTGTCCGCGTCAGCCGTGCGACGTGATTCGGGGGGCAACGCAGCTTCCACAGCATCGCGACGCTCTCTGAGACGTGCCACATGGCCCCCCTTTAACTTTGTCGAACTGTGGCTTCTGAGCGCTGGGCGAAGGTGCAGCGGCGCCAGATGCAATCACAAGAGTGTAAAGTAGATGTCGGAACAAGATGCAGGGTTTTTGTCTCGGGCCTGGCGGGTAGGTCGCGTTGCGTCAACTCGGCAGCCGGCATCCAGTCTGGTGATTTCGTGTGGTGGACGTTGGTTGGTGCTTCGCTGGAGGGAGGAAGAACAAATACAGAGTAAGAGGTCCAAAGGACAAGCTTTGCATTGCATTTGACCAAAATTGCTTGAGCCAAAATGACTTGCTCCGATGGGGTATCTGTTCGTCGTCTGCGATGCCTTTCGCATTTTCTTTGGCGTTCTTAACCCGAGGTTTCGGAGCAATGGCTTTTTCATTCGAGACATGTTAACAAAAATCAGCCTCGGGGTGGGGAGTCCGACGTCGTCTCAGACTCGCTCCCCGAGGGGCTTTCTAGAGCCCGAAGGTGGCCCAAAGACGCCGCAGGCCCCAAGGGCGCCCAAGAGGCCCCAGAGGGTTCCAACAGACCCCGAAGAGCGCTCCAGGAGGCACCCAGACACTTGAGGAGAGCCGCAGGACGGCACAAGACAGGCTAAAGGGCCCCAGAGGATTCCCGAGAACGCCGCAAGAACCCCGGACGGCCCAACAAAAACCAAGATGGCGCCGAGACGGCCCATGAAAATCGCAAAGAACCCCGCGCGCCCACACAGTCCAAGGAAAAACGCCCACAAGGATCCAAAAGGCTCCCAATATACCCCCACCAACAGGCTCCAAGAAAACCCGCGCAGCGATTCAGCGTTCTGTCCTATTGTCTTTTATTGTCCTCCGTCGTCGTGTCGTCGTGGTCGTCGTCGTCGTCGTCCCCCGCATTCTTCCTTTCGCCCTTGTTCTCTTCAGCCTCGTCCTCATGCTTCTTTTCTTTCTCGGTGCCTTCATGCTCGTCCTCGCTATTTTGAGGTTTTCCACGTTGTCCTCGTCATCGTTTCGTCGTCGGCCTTGCCTTTATTGTTTTCGCCTAGTAAGTTCATTGACTAATGTGGCGTTTCCCGTTCTTGTCTGATCATATTATCATGTTGAGTTTTTTTGCATTGTTTGTTTTTGTTCCTTGGTTTTGGGTGAGATACGCATGTGTTCGTAGTTTTAGTATGTTATTTTGGAGTAGTTCCGTTACATGTCACCATGTACGTGAGACACGTAATCGAATGCGAGCGCTGCCACACCAAATATCAGTTACCGGCTGGGTATCAGCGGTTTGGTGTTCTATACTCCACGGTAAAAATAAAAACTCCACATCATCACCACGCAAGTTATTTAACAAAAGCCGACAATCTGGCGTGTGAGTTTACACAAGTTGCAGCATGAGCTCTAGCTTTGTTGAGGGGTGGCTTTGCCGGGGTGGCTTTGCCGGGGAAGCCCAAACATCGAGCTGTTCTATTTTTTTTGATGCGTGGGCCCCGGAGGTCTGGACCGCTTCCCCGGGGCCGGTTGTTCGTCCCGAGTCGTTTTTGACGCCCCCGAGGCCAGCGCCCGCTCCCGCCGTCCGTCCATCTTTCTGTCTTCCGTCCTTGCATCGCTTCATCCTCGTCCGTGAATTACTTCATGATTCATCCTTGCTGCATTCCCAAGCTTGCCACCCCACTTCCCGGGCCGCCCCCACCTTTTTATCCTTGAAGTCGTCCATCTTCGGACTGCTTGGCTTTCTTGCTTTCTTTCTTCGTTTGGCCCATTCGCTTGGGTCTTCATTACCTTCATTGTATTTAATCCCTCCATTTTTCATCTCCTCGTGCCTGCATATTGCCTTGCCCTCATTATCCATTTTCTTGTGTCCGTCCTTTCGTTCCTGCATCTTTCCATGCAGCCATCTTGCGATATCTCCTTTCGCCCCTCCTTTCTCAATTACTTCATCCCATCATCATCTTACGTCCCTCCATCCCTCCATCGTTCTATCTCTCGCCATCCGTCCATCATTTTCTCTTCCATTTTTTTGTTTTTCAATTCGCATCCCACAGTATTGTTGCTTCAATCTGTCTCCAACTATCAATCTTCCTGCGTCCTCTCGTCCATCGATCCTTCCAGTCTGCCGCTTCCGTTCTGTCGATTTTCTTGTATACCTCCATCCTTCGACCACGTTTGTTTTTCAGTCCCTCCATTTCTCCGTATTTTTGAGTCTATCCATCTGTCAATTTGCATCCCCCTGCTAATCTTTTCAAACCATTTTCCTCGATAAATTCATTCCCATTTTCCACTCTTTCGTGTGCACCCCAACGCAACAATGCGTAGCACCACGTCCGTCGCCGTCGCGTCGCGCAGCATGGCATAGCGCAGCGACGAGTTGTACCGCACAACGTGGAATTTCAGACCATAACCACACACGACATACGATATACCGTCGGCATTACGACCGAATGATAGTGGGTATAGGGAATGTGTATAGTCCGTACAGCTTTTCATTTGTTGTCACAAACCGAACGGTTAGTATGCGACGCGACGTGCTTCAGTTTGTGATGAACTCGCTTTCGCCTTCGTGTTGCTAAACTTGGGGCTGCTGGCTAGGCGCTTCTGTTCAGGCAGCGGCTTATATGTGGATCGTTTTTTGGCAGGTATGTGCGCGCCCTTTCTTAGCATCAGCAAGTTGTTTGCACTCGACGATTCTGCAGGTGGTGCTGGTCGGCATGGTTTGTCTTGGTGTTGTAATGTATTTTGGGTGTACTTTGTGCGTATATCCCCCCGCTGGGATTCGTTTTCCTGGCGTCCTGTTTAACTCAGTCACGAATCCCAAACTCCTCCTGAATCCCTCATGCTCAGTGCAACTCACTTGCCATACGTAGTTTCGTACACTCCAGTTCTGAAGTGTTTGTAGGGCGTCGCGCGATTTGCTCTACTGGCACAGCCGTCAGGGTTCGGTTCTGGCGCTGTTCTTCGTGTAATTGTAGTGCTCCGGCTATTTGGGCAGCGCCGGCCGTTTTTGATGCCTGCAATGGCGTCAGCGCTGAAAATTAATGCGTTTGCGCGCGAGTGTGTGTGTGTGTGTGTGTGCGTGTGTGCGTGCGTGTGTCTGGTTTTGAACAGTGTCAGCCGCACACGGAGTTTGCAGTGATAACATGAAAGCAGAGAAAGCAGAGACGACACGAATAGTTCAATGTCTGCAGTGTGCAACATAGAAGAAGGGACATATCTGCCATGATCGAACGGCCCCGCCAGGGTGACGGAGTGGCAGTGCATCTTTTCGAGCTCTTGTGGAAGCGGGATTTGCGGAGTCATTTGTCGCTCACGGTGTCCATTCCCGACACGGTGGTATTCAGGTTCTCAGGGCCGAAGCAAGGATTTTGTTGTTCTCTTGCACATGTGTGCTCTCGAGCTCGGACCTCTTTTTTGTCCGTCCTCCCCTGGCCTTGCCTCCTCCAAGGTTTCGGATTGCTTCCTTTTCGTCGTCGTCGTCGTCGTCGTGTCGCGTCGTCGTGTCGTCGTGTCACGTCGTCGCGTCGTCGTCGGCCCCGCCTCCCCCCTTTTGCCCTGGCCTCCTGGGCCTCCTCGGCCTCCCTGGCCTCCCTGGCCTCCCTGGCCTCCCCCGCCCCCTCCGCCCCCCGGCCTCCCTGGCCTCCCTGGCCTCCCTGGCAGCCCAGGCCTCGGGCCTCCCAGCAGCCCCCTGCCCCCCTCTGCCCTTCCCCCCCCCCTTCCCCCTGGCCCTGCCCGCCCCCCCTCCCCAAAATGCCTCGGCTTGCCCTGTTGTCGTCGTCGTCGTGACGTATCGTTGCGTCGTCGTGTCGTGTCTTTGTGCCTTCGTGCCGTGGTGTCGTCGTGTCGTCGCGCCGTCGCGTCGTCGCGCCGTCGCGTCGTCGTGTCGTCGTGCCGCCGTGTCGTGCCGTCGCGTCGTCGTGGCCTCCCTGGGCCTCCCCGGCGGCCTTGGCCTCCGGCCAAGCCTGGGCTCCCGTGCCTTCCCGCTCCCCCCTCCCCTGGCCGTCGTGGCCTCCCCCTGGCCCTCCGGCCCTGGCCTCCCTGGCCTCCCTGGTAAGTAGCCCTGGCCTTCAGCCTCCCGTGGCCTCTCCTGGCTTTTGGTGCCCTCCCCGCCCCCCCCTCCGCCTCCCCTGGCCCTGGCCCTCCCCCCCCGCCCCCCCTCGAGGCTCGGGATTGTCTCATCCTCTGGCGCAGTTGTGCTCCAGAGCTCGGTCCTTCTTCATTCCCGAGCCTCCGTCGTTGGGTTCTCGTTTTGACTAGAGCGCTGCGGTCGCGTCTCTCCTTTCCCGCCTCCCTCCTTCCTCTCTCTCTCTCTATCTCTCTCCTTTTGTCTCGTACCTTTTACGTACCTGCCTCCGACCTCGCTTTACGTGCCTGCCTCCGACCTCGCCATCCCTGGCGGGGCTGCGATCTGCGAAACTGCCGCCACTTTCGAGGGCTGCTTGGGGGGCCAGCTTAGTGCGGTGCTAGGCAGATCAAAGCGGGACGTCGCCATCCTTGGGGGGCTGCAAACTGCGAAGCTGTCGCCGCCCGAAGGCTGCTGGGGGGCCCAGCAAGTTGCGGTGCTTAGCAGATCTGTGCGGGAACTCGCCATCCCTTGGGGGCTGCGATGTGCGAAACTGTCTTCACTTTCGAGGGCTGCTGGGGTGTCCAGCTTAGTGCAGTGCTATGCAGATCCGAGTGGGTACCCAGAATCTTTGTGGGGGGGCGCGATCTGCGAACATGTCGCCACGTTCGAGAGTCTGCTGGAAGGGGGCTTAGCGTGGTGCTAAGCAGATCAGAGCGGGACCTCGCCATCTCTGGGGGGCTGCGATTTGCGAAATTGCCGCCACTTTCGAGTGCTGCTGGGGGGGGCTCAGCTTCGAGCGGTGTTGAGCAGATCAGAGCGGGACCTCGCCATTTTCGAGGGTTGTTGGGGGGTTCAGCTAAGTACGGTGCTTAGCAGATCCGAGCAGGACCTCGCCATTTCTGGGGGGCTGCGATTTGCGAAACTGTCGCCACTTTGCTGCTGGGGGGCCCAGCTTCGTGCGGTGTTCAGCACATCAAAGCGGGACCTCGCCATCCCTGGGGGGCTGCGATGTGGGTAATTGTCGCCACTTTCGAGCGCTGCTGGGGGGGGTCCACTTAAGTGCCGTGCTACGCAGATCCGAGCGGGACCTCGCCATCCCTGGGGGGCTGCGATCTGCGAAACCGTCGCCATTTTCGATGGCTGCTGGGGGGGGATCCAGCTTAGTGCAGTGCTTAGCAGATCAGAGCGGGACCTCGCAACTTCTGGGGGGGGCTGCGATCTGCGATGCCGTCGCCACTTTCGATGGCTGCTGAGTGGGGGAAGCTTAGTGCGGTGCTGCGCAAATCAACGCGGGACCTCGCCATCTCTTGGGAGTTGCGATCTGCGAGCATGTCGCCACTCTCGAGGGCTGTTGGGGGGTCCAGCCTGGTGTCGTACTGAGCAGATCAGAGCGGGGCTTTGCCATCGTGTGTGTGTGTGTGTGTGTGTGTGTGTGTGTGTGTGTGTGTGTGTGTGTGTGCGTGTGCGAATTGCGAAACTGTCGCCGCGTCCGAGGGCGGCGGGCGGTGGGGGGTGGGGTAGCTGTTGCCTTGCTGCGCATCTCAGGGCGAGACCTCGCAATCTCTTGGGGGGCTGCGATCCGCGAAGCTGTCGCCACTTTCGGGGGCTGCTTGGGGGTCCAGCTCAGCGCGGTGCTGAACAGATCAGGGCGGGAACTCGCCATCCTTTGCGGGTTGCGATCTGCGAAGCTGCTGCCATTCTCGAGGGCTGCTGGGGGGGGGGTGCAGCTTAGCGCGGTGATGAGCAGACCAGAGCAGGACCTCGCCATTTCTTGGGGGGCTGCGAATGGCGAACCTGTCCCACTCGAGGGCTGCTGGGGGGTCCAGTTTAGTGTGGTGCTCAGCAGGGCAGAGCGGGACCTCGCCATCCCTGGGGGTCTGCGAATTGCGAAATTGTCGCCACTCTCAAGGGCTGCTTGGGGGCAGCTTAGTGCGGTGCTGCGCAGATCCGAGCGGGAACTCGCCATCCTTGAGGGAGCTGCGAACTGCGAAACTGACGCCATTTCTGAGGGATGCTGGCGTGCTGGGAGCTCGCGAGTCGCGCAGCTCGCGAGTATCGTTCGCAACAAAGACAAGTCCGTGTCGCGTCATCGCCCCCTTCTACACTCTGGTACATCGTCAAGGTCATTCCCTTCAAGTCCTGGTGTGGATGGAGGGGGCGTTTCGCGGGTCGGATGAGGAGGAGGAGGATGAGGAGGAGGAGGTGGAGGAGGAGGAGGAGAAGGAGAAGGAGGGGGAGGAGGAGCAGAAAGAGGCGGAGTCGGAGGAGGAGGGGGAGGAGGAGGAGGAGGAGGAGGAGGAGGAGGCGGAGGAGGAGGAGGAGGAGGAGGCGGAGGAGGAGGAGGAGGGGGAGGAGGAGGAGGAGGAGGAGGAGGGGAGGAGGAGGAGGAGGGGGATGGGGGAGGAGGAGGAGGGGAGATGGTCATGGCCTCCCCAGGCCGCCCCCCCCATGGCCTCCCTGGCCTCCCAGGTGGCCCTGGCCTTCCTGGCCTCCCTGGCCTCCCCAGGCCTCCCTGCGCCCCCCCCCCTCCCCTGGCCTCCCCAGGCCTCCCCAGGCCTCCCAGGCCTTCCCTGGCCTCCCTGGCCTCCCCTGGCCTCCCTGGCCTCCCAGGTGGCCCTGGCCTCCCTGGCCTCCCCAGGCCTCCCCTCCAAAAAGGGCTTCGGATGTATTTCCGCCAGCGACTTCGGGCCTCCCTGACTTCAAGCTTCTGGCCTCCACGCTTCGCCTTTCCCTCGCCGCTCCCTCGTGCAAGAGCCAGGGCACGCGTGCCACTCGCTTCCTCGAGGCAGAGGGGTGTTGTACTTGTCCGAAGGCTCCCGCAAGAGGGTGCCCCTCACCAATGGCTTTTGTCCGCCACCGTAGACCGAGGACCAAGAAACTAACTACCGCTTCGATGAGTAATGGTGGCGGTGTGCTATTCGATGGTAGCTTAATTTGATATTCTTGTTGAAGAGACCTTACGGCCAGTTTCGCCGGCCCTGAAGGGGGGTCCGGAGGAAGGCCCCAGGAAAGTTGCAGACTTTGGAGGCTTGTCGTGGGGGTCTCTTGTGAGGCCTGTTAGATGTGTTTCTGAGGTCTCTTGGGGCCTCTTGGGGGCGCAGTGGAGGCCTCAGAGGGGTTCTTCGGGGTCTTCTGGGGGCCTGGCGGTCTAGGAACGATCATTACAGTTCGTGCTCTCCTCTGGAACCCCTCTTGGGAGCCTTTTGAAAGTCTCCTCGGCCCTCTTGGGCGGCTTCTTGGGCCGTCTTGGGACCCTCTTGGGCTGTTTATGGGCATTCTGGGGGACTCATAGGGTTGTCTTGAGGCAGACTTGGGGGCCTTTTGAACCGTCCAGGGCGGTCGGAAGCCCGCAAAAGAGAGAACGCGAGAATTCATGAAACACCGATTGAACATACAATGTTTTTGCCTTGGTGGCTCTCTTGGGGTTTCTCTAGGGGATGTCTTGGGCAGGCATTTGGCATCTTGGGCCGCGTTGGAGTGTTCTTTTGGACCGTTTCCGGCCCCTCTTGGACCGTCGTGGACGTTTGCAGAAGCAGAACCAAATCTGCCGGAAGATGACCCGAAAGCGGAGAGGGAGAGACCGTTTTCTGTCCTGGGGCAGGACCGCCCCCCGGGGCACCTCTGGGACCTCCCCCAAAGGGGCCCCCTGGGACCTCCCTAGGGGCCCTCCCCCCGGGACTGCACGGCCCCCCCGCCCGGGTCGCGGGAAGGGATCACAGGAAAGGGGCTTCACTTCGACTCGCTTACGACCTCGATTGCGACCTGGCTCGATCCACCTTGGTCAGCGAGCTCGGAGAGCCAAAGGTGGCCGCCAGAGAAGGGGTGAATCTAGGCCTCCTAGATGGGGTCGGAGTAGATGGGGTCGGAGGATCGCGCCGCATCGCCGATGCATCGCCAATGCGGCTCGATGTAGGGCCAGATTTGCTTCACGTCGACGGCGCCAATGTCGCCGGCGTCGACGATGCATCGCCGGGACATTGCCGATACAGCGCCGATGCATCGCCGATGTATCGGCGATGCGGCGCGATCCTCCGACCCCATCCGGGAAGCCTCTAATGAAAGGTTTCTCCCGTGACCGCCCTATGATGACCAGCCCAGAACGCCACCTCACACACGCGGACAGGGTCGGCGGATTTGGCAACAGAGCTTATAGATGCTGTGCCGACATTGCGCCACCGCGGCAGCGGCGACGAGGGTCCCAGGTCACCGCAGATCTTCCGCTGCTTTGGCGTCAGCCGCCCACCAGTGCACCATTTCTGTCAAGGGTGATCAGGCTTTACCTCTTCTTGCTATTGTAGTTGGCCATTTTTTCGAATGGTTTCGGCTTCGCATGACGAATGGCAAGGTACAGTTTTTATTGTCCACCCCAACTCCTAAGATCCCAGCGCTTCTTTTTCGTACCGTGTGGATTTCGCCCGCTCAGCGGAGCGGAAGCTGAGGTGCGCATGCCCGCCCGCGAGGTCCATCAGTCCTCATACTCCTGGTCCCCACTTTATCCTTCTTTTTCCTCTTCATTTTCTTCCCTCCTTTTATCATCCTTCTCCCCCGCCTCCCTCCCGCACGGGCCCCTCTACCCGACTCTATCTTGCAGACTCTGTTGCAGGAAGCCGCTCCTGATCCGTGCAGGACCAGGGAGTGGAGGATCGGAGCCTATTATGCCTGCTGTCACTACTCCTCCCCGCCTTCTAATGTGCCCGCTTTGATGCTCCCCCTACTACTTTCTTCTTCTCCTCATCATCCCCCTCTTCTCCTCCTCTTCTTCTTCTTCTTCTTCGTCTTCGTCGTCGTCGTCGTCGTCTCCGTGGTCGTTCTCCTCTCCCTGCTCCTACTGCTGCTGCTCCTCCGTCTCCTCCTCCTCCTCCTCCTCCTCCTCCTCCTCCTCCTCCTCTTCCTCCTCTTCCTCCTCCTCCTCCTCCTCCTCTCTCCCTCTCTCTATCTCTCCCTCTTTATCCTTACTAAATGTCTGGAACGGTCCCTGCGGGGCAATTTGATCACTGTTACAATTTGGTATGTTATGATGTCTGTTGCTTTCCGTCTCGCGTCCTCCCCCAACCTCCTCCCTGCTTCTTTCGTTCCACCTGCTTCGTCCTCTTGCTATGCTATTTGTGCTTTGGTGTCCCTTGTCCTCTTCCCTCTCCTCCTCCTTGTCCTCGTAGTCTTCCGCATGCCCCTGCTCTTGCTGTGGATTCCTAGATCCTTCTCCTTGGCCTCCTCCCTCCTCCTCCCTCCTCCCTCCTCCCTCCTCCCTCCTCCCTCCTCCCTCCTCCGTCCACCTCCTCCTCCTGCTGCTCCTCTCCTGTGCTCCTCTCCCTTCCTTCCTCGGTCTCATTTCCGAGCGCCTCCGAGCGCCACGGTTCTCGAGCGCCCCCGAGCACTCCGCTCCGCTCCCCGCTCCGCTCCCCGCGCCCCTATGCTCCGCAGGGCGCCGCGCGGTGGCGGGCTGGGCGGCTGGTTGGGCTGCCTGGCGGGTAAGCGGGCGGGCTGGTTGGGCTGCTCGGGCCGGCTGGCGTGCTGGCTGAGGCGGTAGGTTTCGACCGTGTTCGGGCCCCCGACCGTGCTGGGGGCGCCCGCCTGGGAGGCGGGTCCCGCACGATACGGTGCGGTTTGCCCCTCCCCCCCCCCCCTCCCCCCTCCCCCCACACCCCCCACCCCCTTCCCCCCCAACCGTGTTCGAGGCGCCTGCCCGGGAGGCCAGTCTCCCACGGTACGATTTGGCCACCCCTGACCGTTTTCGGAGGCCAGTTCATCCTGGCTGCCAGCTAGGTGCCTGGAGGGCGGTTCACAGCCATATTCGCTTGTAAGAACTACTCTTCCCCCCCCCGTGGTTGTGACGGAGGACAGGCGGCGGGGGTAGGCGGGTTGGTGTGGTAGCGGGTTGGGCTGGCAGGGCTGCTTGGCGGTCTGTGACTTGGGTGGTTGGGCTGGTTGGTGAGCTGGCTGGTGTGTTGGCTAGGGGCTAGGGGCTAGGGCAATTTGTTTCGATCATACTACTCTTCCTTCTCCCCTGACTCTATGCGGTATTTGTCCTGCCCTCTCCGCTCCTGTTTGCACGTGCACACAGGATGTCAAGAGCTGGCCTGATATACGTGTATATGGTATAGGTATATAAAACCAGTTACTTACAGTCCTTCGCAATGGTGCTGCTGCTGCAGCGTGGGCCTCATTTGAGGATCGGTTCTTTGCTCCCGTCGTTCAGATTCGCACTCTCGCCTAAGCGCGTGCCACTTTTCAGCATCCGAGTCCTCCCGCATCTTTGTCGCCCCCCTCCTTTCTCCTTCCCTGCCTTCCCCCTGGTCCTCCTGTTCTTCCTGCTTCTTCCTCACCAGCTCCTGCTGCTGCTTTTCGTCCTCGTCCTCCTCTTTAATCATCCTCCTCCGTTTCCTCCGCTCATCCTCCTGCTCATCCGCCATTCACCTTCTGCTTGCGCACAAAGCGTTTGGTCTTGTTCGGAGTTCCAGGCCCGCCATGACACGCGTCTGCGGATAAAGATCAAATCAGCGCAATGGGCGGGGATGGGCGGGAGGGTCGTGGTGTCAGATATGGCGCGAGCGCGCTTCGCTTGCCAGCTCTCCCTCTCCCTCCTCTCCCTCTTTCCCTCCTCCTCTTCCTCCTGTGTCGTTTCTGGGGCGGCTTGCCGCCCAGGCGAGAGGTGGGTGCCCGGGGTCGGTGGGTGCCCAGGGTCGGTGGGTGCCCAGGGTCGGTCGGTGAAGGCCAGCCTCCTCGCAGCCGTAAATCTGGGCGCTTGCGGCACACGCCTTGCCCCTCACAGCTCCCTGCGCCTTCGGGAACGGGCGCTGCGCGGTCGGGTCGGGGTCGTCGCCATGGGGCTGCGCGCCGGACTGCTGCCGTTGTGTCCTGGCCGCTGTCGCCATGCGGCTGCGCGGAGCGTTGCGCGGTGGCTTGCGTGGTAGGTTGTGCGGTGCGCGGCTGGTTGCGCGGTTGGTCGCACAGCGTTCCACATACGTAGGGTTCCGCAGGCAGGGCTCCACGCGCAGGGTTCCCCGCAAAGCGTTCCGCACAAGCAGGGTTCCACACGCAAAGGGTTCAACGCGCACAGTCTTCCACACAGAAAGTTCCGCACACAGGGGGGCTCCACGCACACATTGTCATACGAATCACACGCTCGATGTCCACGCGCTCGCATTATCACAGATGTAGTTCTCAATCGGGACAGGTGTGTGAGATTTGTTTGTTGATTTTTTTTACGGTCTGGTGGTAAGCCTGATTATCCCCCCCCTGGATCATTTGACCTTGTCGGTTGTGCAGGTCCGAAGGGGGTACGCAGAATTGGTGCGTACGGGCGTATGTAGGGCGGACCAAAGTGAAAAGGTCAGGTCATCGACGGCCACCCCCCCCGCCCCCCCACCAGATACTCCCGGTTATCGCGGAAGAAAAGGAACACGATCTCATGCATTGTTGCCTGCCTCTGTTTGCTCGGCCACCCACGCCCAGGTTCGATTTCGTGTCAAGCTGGTATTTCACATCCGTGGACGGGACCGTGAAGCGCAAGACAAAGGCCAAATTGTCCAACGATAGCATCTACGAGGAGACTACGCGCGCCGTCTATCATGATTCGTCCATGTATACAGTCTGTGTGTGTGTTTGTGTTGTGTTGTGTGCATCAGCACGACCATGCTGCAAGGTTAAGCTTTCTTCGCCCTTCTTGTCGGCTTGGCTGCGTGACGTCACGGGCGGCCGGTGGCAATAATGATGTGATGGATATCGATTGCAGTATCAGTGCAGGCCTATCGCTTTCACCTTCGGATTCCGATTTTTGCCGCGGCATGCTGTCAGAGAGAAGCCGAGTGAGTGGTAGCTGTGCTCAAGAGTCCCAAACATGGCAAGGCGAGGCAGCTATGGCGAGGCCAATGTCTGCAGGTGCGTCAGCAGAGGGCGTTGCGCAGGTCCGAGTCCTGCCCACCTGTGTGACGCTTGCAGCTGGTGCCGCAGCTTTCGCGATCGGGGCGGTTCTCTTGTGGCTGCTCGTGGAGAAGTTGGGCAATGTCTGCGGTGCCTGCAGCGTCTTGGCATATCCGTGCGTTTCTCATTGCTCACGACTGGACTTTATTCTATCTGGGACAGTCTTTGCCCTGACGCATTCGTCTTGCACTATTCTTAGCTGATCCATGCAGGACAGACTGTTTAGAATTGGGCTGGTCAATGTTGCCAGGCTTTTATGGACTGCGATACATGATTCTGAGGCAGGGTATTGGGACGGAGACGACAGTCGGATTTTTCGGATGCTCGATGGAGGCGAACATTTAGCGTTAGCTGAAGTGCGTCACCTGCCGCTGCACAGTCCTAGTGATTCGGCAAGTGCTTCGTGTCTGGAAGGGGGAAGAAACTTGAATGGAGAGATAGGAAGGTCTTGATGCAGCCAGGTTCAGCACAGACTTACGGGCACGTACAGAGGGCAGGCCAGGCTGTGCAGTTCGCCCGAAGATCAGGTGCCCTCACGATGGCGGGGACTGCGCTGGCGGCGGTGTACCAGGCGGAGTGGGAAGCGGACGCAGACGCAGACGCGGCCCTGCTGGAGGAGGAGGAGGAGGAGGAGGAGGAGCGGCACCGCTGCCCCGGCACGCCCTGCCAGGAGGAGTTCGGGGGGGGGGGGGGTACCCTCCTTTCCCCACAAACATCGAGCCCCAGACATCTCCAGAGGTGCATTCTGACTAAAACTTCGAGGTGGATTCAGCCGTGGCGATGAAAGACTCCCCCCTGTCAAACATGTTCCCAAACCTCGGTTCTCGAGCCTTCTCCCTCCTCCTCCCACCTCCTTTTCTGTATGCCCACCTCCTATCCCTTCTCTTCAACCTCCTCCTCTTCCCCTTCAACCTCCACCTCCCTCCTCCCCCTCCTCCCCTCCACCTCCTCCCCTTCAACCTTCTCCACCTCCCTCGTTCCTTTCCCTCTTCCTCCCCTCCGTCTCCCCCCTTCCTGTCTGTTCTATTGAATCGTAATATGTTTCAGTGCGCTGTGCGTGCACTTGTTCAGCCTCGCCCTCTGTTCCGTAGGATTCGTGGTCGTTCATGGTCCCGGTCTGGGGACCTTAGGCTTCAGTTGTACACCACCGCCCTCCTTCAATTTCAGGTGGCGCTGAATTTTGTCTGCGGCCGCCCAGGCTGCAGGGGTTCGCGAGCAGCATCATTCTGATACGTTTAGTGGAAATTCGTATCTTCAGGCCAGTGTGTTCTTGTGATTGGTGGCTCTTTGATGGGGGCGCTGCACGGTTGCAGCCGCGACCGTTTAGAGCCGGCCATCCTGGGTGGACGCCGGCGTGTCGCGCATCTGCTGGCAGACCCGCGGCGCCGCCCGCACTAATCATAGTAATAGCAAAAAAAACCATTCCCCTACGCAGTGCACTATAAGCTCTGACCTGCGTGGGAAGGAATTGACTCTCATCATTGCAACTCGCGGTCTGCAGTACCCATGACCCGCTTGCCTTGGCTGTTGCGAATCGCCGTCGCCTATTCTGGTCCTGTTTGCTTTGTCCAGTGCGATATAGTTCTGGTCTGTTTTCCCTGCAACATTTGGCCAACATATATACACCAATCCGCCAGGGCAGATTTCGCGCCTCATTGGTGGATATTTTGAGGGCGGTTTTCCGGCCCGCGCTGTCAGGGCCCGCCCGTCTTTTCAGAGCCGCTTCACGCGGGGTGCCGTGCCCCGCTGCTTTTCCCGACGTATCTGTAGGATCCAGTGCGCAGTGCAGCACTTTTCACCTTCGTCCTACCTCGCCCTGCCGTAGACAGCCTGCCCGCGCTGGCACCTTGAAAAAAAACAACTCCTCCTCCCTCCTCCTTCTCCTTCGCCCCGCTCCCTCCTCATGCTTCTCCTCCTCCCAGTTTAGAATTCTGGACCTTCCGCGTAACCCCACCAGTCCATCCAGAAACGATGCCCAGGCGAATTGCCCTAATCAGGAATGCGAGGGGGCATGCAGTGGAATGATGTGTTGGGGAAACCGTCATACCCGCAAGAGGGGGAGGATGGAGGAGGAATCGGAGGAAAAGGATGAGGAGGAGCTTGAGGAAGAGGGGGAGGGGGAGGGGGGGAGGAGGACGGATGAGGGACAAGGAGGAACAGGCGCTTGGGAAAGAGGATGGGGAAGGAGGAGGATGAGGAGGAGGAGGAGGAAAAGGAGGAGGAGGATGATGAGGTGGAGGAGGAGGAGGAGGAGGAGGAGCAGGAGGAGGAGGAGGAGGAGCAGGAGGAGGAGGAGGAGGAGGAGGAGGAGGAGGAGGAGGAGGGCGCGCTGAAAGGCAAGAGGCCTCTTGGATGCCTCTCGGGGTCTCTTCGGATATCTCTTGAGAGCTTCTTGGAGTTTTCTTTGGGCGTCTTGGAGGCCTCTTGGCGGTCCTGGGGGCCCCTTGGGGTGTCTTGGGTGCCTCGGGTGAGCCTCTTGGGGTCCATTGCGAGTTTCTTGGGAGCCTCTTGGGGACCTTTTGGGCCTCTTGGGGCCTCCTGGGCGCCTCTTGGGGCCCTTTTGGTGCACTCTTGGGAGCTTTTCGGGCCATGTGGGGGCCATCTTGGAGGAGCTTGATGGAGCGCTAAATTAGGCCTCGCCCCCAGGAAGCCAACATTGGGGGCACCGCCTCAACACCATCACTGATTTGTGATTTCTCGCCGCTGAGGCCCAAACAAGCACTCTGATACTTCGTGGCCTCTCCCCTCCAGACCCAGGGGTAGGGGGTAGGGGGAGGGGTCAAGACGCCCCGAGGTAGCAAGCCGTCCAGCTCACTCCCACCCGCCCTCCCAACACATGAATAACACCCGAGCCTGAGCATGTTCACCGGTCTTGGATGGACAGTTACTGGGAACCAAAACCGACCCGACGCTGGGGCGAGGTGCGCCACGCGTGTCAGGCGCGCCACGCGTGCCAGGCACCTCTGGGGCCCGAGCGTGCCAGGCACGCCAGGTGCGCCAGATGCGCTTCGTGCTCCGCGTGCGCCAGGTGTGCCGCATACTCCTGCCGCGCCAGGTGCGCCACGTTCGGGGCACGTGGAGTGTCAGGGGCGCATGCGCACCTGACAGCACACATCGGGAAACATCTCGGCCCTCACCATCCTTGTCGAAAACCAATGCCCATCATTGTGTCTGATGGGCCTGCGCACAGCAGGCCATACGCCACCACCCTCGCCGTCCCTGTCAAAAACCACTTGACAGTGATCGCGGGGTGGCCGCGCACGCTCCACATTTGGCCGTGAGGTGCATTTTGTATGGTTTCTTTATTAGGGACGGTAGCCCTGCGCACAGCAGGCAATATCCTGACATCCCCGCCGTCCCTGTCTAAACAATACAAAATGCTCGCGGGCCTCACAAACATGACTCAAGACTGTGCCCAAACATGTATTTTGTGTTTTTTTTTGACTGGGATTGCGGGGGGGCGCATCTTGTTGGCCGCGGATGCTCCAAATGTGGAGGCAGAGTGCGTTGTGTATTGTTTTTTGACAGGGATGGTGGGGGGGAGCATGGGATCCTCATGGTTCCTGGTTGGCTGCCGGTCGCTTGGGGGAGGGGGGGTATATTCATAGGGAACAGTGATCAAGACATTCTGCCCGTCCGCAAGACATTTCGCTCACTCCCACCCGCCCCTCTGACACATACGCAGCACCCGCGCATTAGCATGTTCAGCGGTCGTCATTTGATGGGCAGCTACTGGGAACCCAAACAGACCCCATGTGAGCGACGCTGGGGCGAGGTGCGCTACGGGTGCCAGGCGCGCCACGCGCGCCATGCACCACTGGTGCCCAAGTGTGCCAGGCACGCCTGGTGCGCCAGATGCGCTTTGTGCTCCACGTACGCCATGTGCGCCGCCTGCTCCAGCTGCGCCAGGTGCGCCGCGTTCGGGTCACGCGCAGAGTGGGTCAGGTGCGCCCGCGCTTGTGACAGCACGCATCGGGAAACATGTGGGCTCCGACCATCCTTGTCGATCGAGGCGGTGTGGCCATCATGGTATCTGGTGGGTCTGCAAACAGCAGACAATTTGCCAGCACCCCTCTTGTCCCTGTCAATGGACAGTGATCGCGGGGTGACCGCGTGTGATCTATATGTCGCCGCGAAGTGCACTGTGTATTGTTTGTTGACAGGGATGGTGGCCCTGCGCGCAGCAGGCATCATGCTGGTCCTCCCGCCGCCCCTGTTCAAAAAAAAGTGCTCGCGGGGCCCACGAACATGACCCAATATCTTGCACCTACACGTTTTTTTGTTGTGGACACGGGTGGTGCGGTGTGGGTGGCCTGGGTACCCGCATGGTTTTGGGTTGTTTGGCAGTCGCCTGGGGGACGGGGCGTTTATTCACAGGGAACTGGCAGACGTCAAGACACCTCCTGCTCACAAGGCACAAGCCGTCTCGCTCACTTCCACCCGTCCTCCCAACACAATGAGTAACAACTGGTTATCTGTGTCAGCAACCAATACAAAGTGGTCGCGGGGCGCCCGCGCAAGCTCCAGATTTGCAAGCACAGTGTGTTTTGTATCATCAGTTGGCTGGGATTGGTTGGCTTGCGCGCATCAGGCAATCGGAGGGCCCCCCCGCCGTCCCTGTCAACAACCAACGCAAAGTGATCGTGGGGCACCCGCGCATGCTCCAGATTTGGAGGCAACATCTATTTTGTATAGTTTGTTTTGACTCGGATGGTTGGCTGGCGCGCAGCACGCAATATGAGGCCCCCCCCCGTGTTTGTTAAAAAACACTGCGAAATGGTCGCGGGGCGCTCGCGCATGCTACATATTTGGAGGCAGAATCTATTTTGTATTGTTTGTTGACAGGGATGGTGGGACATGGGTCCTGGTTGACTGGCAGGTCGCCGGGGGAGGGGGTGTTTCTTGATTAAGAAGAGTGATCAACTCCCGCCTGAAGGGGCAGAACGGGGTTGGACGAGGAAGCGCCCTAAACCACTCACGCCCTAAAGGGCTGGTGGGGTTCAGCTCAAACTCGGTCCGCAGACCCCCCTACGTGCCAGTGTCCATCCTGGCGAGTTTTCAATACCTGATCCATTTTTGTCGGTCCCTGGGTCCGAGAAAAGCTTCTGGAAGCCGGAGGCTGCGAGACATCCCCCCTTCCCCCCGTGCCTCAACTCCTTGAGCCTCGATCAGCCTCGATCAGCCTCCTCGCACTCGTCCCTACTCGCCTCCCTCCTCCCTTCTCGCTCGCTTCCTCCTGCCCCCCTTGCCCGACGAGGATTCGTCGGACGCCGATGCGGCCGCGGGCTGCGGCGAGCCCCCAGACGGCCCGAGGCCGCCGGGAGACGATCAGGTTCATCCGGAGCTGTGCCGGCAGGCGATGGAGGTCACGGCCTCCATCGAAAACGTCGCGAGGAGGAGAGGGACTAAGCAGGAGGAGGGGAGGAGGAAGGGAGGAGGTCGTAGGAGGAGAAGGGGGAGAGGATAAGAAGGATGGAGGAGGAGGAGGAGGAGGAGGAAGAGGAGGAGGAGGAGGAGGAGCAGTCTAAACCAAGACTCATCAACGATGTTGCGATTCACCCTCCCTCCAAGCTAAGTCTTCATGGACCCTATACACGGCCTCACTTCCACTGAGGGAAGTGCCCCGTTGGGAGACAACCGTGTGAAAATCCTGAAGCGTGCCAAAACATCATTCTCAGGACCTCAACGCCACGAGTCAAGCTGACTGCTGCATCTTGACGATCCTGAATCGTGCCAACACCGCGAGTCAACGCAACTGTTGCGCCCTGACAATCTTGAATCGTTCGGAAAACACCATGTCTTTCTGAAGGTTACCCATGATGATCCGCGGTACTCCTGCAAATTCTAAAAATGAATGTGCGCGGCGCTAAGGCGAGAGCCACATGTTGAACAAGAAACGCCCTGGATTCGTACATTTTCTAGGGCTTTGTAGACGAATGCGTGCGGCGCTAAGGCGAGAACGACATTTTGAACACGACCCGCCTTCAATCCGTGAAACTCTTGTTGCAACATTTACATGCGAATGTGCGCGGCGCTATGGCGAGAGCCACATTTTTAAAACCACCCGCCCTCAATCCGTGAAGTTGTGGCACATTTTCAAGACGAGTGTGCGCGGCTCCCAGGCGAGAGCCACCTTTTGAAAGCGACCCGCGCTCAATCCGTAAAGCTCTTGCATGTTTTTCCCAACCATCCTGTGGTGTTGGGTCCTCGTTTTGAGGAGACAGCGCCCCGCGTCGCACCTCCTCCTCTCCTCCTCCCCCCACCCCTCCTTCCACCTACTCCCATCATCATCCCACCATCCCATCATCCTCATCGTCATCACCATCATCTTTTCATCATCGTCATCGTCACCATTATCATCGCATGATATTTGCATTTCAACCACACGCATTTTGCCTCTGTGTATCGTACCCGCCGGTGAGTGCATCTCTCCTTCGGTGCGATGGCTCTCGACCCAGCGGCTCTTCGGATCATGCTGAATGAGACTCTTCGGCCGCTTAATGCCCAGATGGATTCGATGAGCGCAACGCTCGCTGGCAACTTGACGGCCATCAAAGAGATGGATGGGCGGCTCTCTGCAGGGGTTCAGCAGAACACAAGCCACCATCAACTCCATGAAGGATGACATTCAGGCCCACAGCGCACGCATGGACGAGCTGGAGCTCAAACTTCAGAGACAGCAGCAGGGAGCATATACCGAAATGGAGCAGGCCGACGGGATGGCAAGCACATACTCGGCGTCAGCGAGATTGCAAAGTCTCGAGGCCAGCTTCGCGGAGATGCAGCGCAAAATGGACCAGCCACCCTCTGACCCATGGGCCGCCGTACGCGGCTCGGCATCGGGTCGGTCGACTGCTCCACCATCCACGACTCCATCCACGGGGCGACCTACAGTGCCTGCTGACAAGACGAAGATTTGGATTCGTGGATTTCCAAAGAAGCAGCTGCAGAACGTATTTGAACGACACTTTGCGACCCTCAAAACCAATATGCCGCAGGAGTATCGTGATAAATGTGTATTACACTGTCAGAGCTTACGATTCGCGTATGCTATCAAGTTTGAATCACAGGAGCACGCGAAGTCTTTTTATGAGCGGGCTCGCGACCACCCTATCAAGTTCACCCAAGCCTCAACTGGCACGCAGCATGACCTGCGCATTGGCTTCGACAAACCATATGACATTAAGAAGAAGGGCTACATCCTCGGGCTCATCTGGAAGCAGATCTGCGCAGA
Source organism: Prorocentrum cordatum (assembly GCA_963575745.1). NCBI lineage: Eukaryota > Dinophyceae > Prorocentrales > Prorocentraceae > Prorocentrum > Prorocentrum cordatum. The sequence goes on along the minus strand of CAUYUJ010022637.1, from coordinate 60,585 downwards.
CATGCGCACGAACGGATGCTGGGCACCTACGACAGTGCTCGCCTGCAACAAGTACCAGGGCCTTTGCTACACCACCGTGCGCGACGAGCCGGTTGATTTGGTGATGCTCTCGTCATGGACTGAATCGGAGGTGGTGGTCGAGACTTGCGCTCAGGAGTTGCGCAGCTTCGGCCTCACAGAGCAGCAGGTCCAGGACTTGCCTGCCGCGGTCAACAGCGCCTACCACGAGTAGGAAGTAGGCGCACCATGTTCTGTTAAAGATGACGATGCTGCCGCATCTGTTTTTGCCTATACTGCTGATTCTCCCCCGCGCGCCTCCGCCTTCGCTCGCAGCCTTGGGAAGCGATTTAAGTACAGCTCTCCTCCTCCTCCCCCCCGGGCAGCGGTGCAGACATTCTCATTGAATGCCCGTGGCAGATTAGGCAGCACCTGGCGATCAGCACATGGATTTCATGAGCCTTCTTTGGAAGTGCGTATGGTGATCACATACGGCAGAGAAATCGGATTCGCAAGTTCCGCACTCTTATCAAAGCACATACCTTTATAATCATGCAAGAAACACATGGAACATATGCTGACCTCGACACCCTGAACAGGGATTATCCCATGCACACGCACTTCGGCACGTTTTGTGAGAACCCGAATGCGGGTGGATCTACGATCAGCGTGGTCAACTCTTTCCTTCCCAACTTCACGAATGTGGAGCATTGCGAGCATGTGCGCGGCCGTCTCCTCTTTCTCTCCAAGGACCTCAGGGTGGCCTCAAAGTGTACAATGTCCGCCCCGATCCCACTCTCAATGGTGCTGAGAAGTTTTCGGTTCTCGAGAAAATCGCAGATACCCTCCCTCACAGCAACTCGTGTTTGTCTTTCCTTGCAGGCGATTTTAACTTCCCAGAGTCAGGAGAGACCCGAATCAGGATTGATGGTGGGTATCAGCGTCCTGAACGTCCTGCTCTTCTTCGGCGCTTTCGTGAGCTCTTCCCGAATGCGCTCGGGCTGGCGCAAGACGAGCCCACGCATAGGACTGGGGACGTTGGGGAAGGTATTCATTCTCTGGGACGTATTGATCGCATATATACTTTTGCTGCCGCGGCTACAGTCTTGGAGGCCAAGCCTACTGCTGGAATCATTGGGCACGTCTTGAAAGCTGGTGGGCCGAGTGATCATGTTCCTGTCTTCGTTTGTTTTTCTCCAGGGCTTCGGTCCCAGGCCAGTGTTCCACCTTGGGCGACCGCTCGCCCTGAATTTGCACAGCTGGTGGATGAAGCTCGGGCCCAAACCGACCTCCACGGACCCCCATCCTCGCTCTAGAAGAGATCAAAGAGTGCATGCATACAGCGGCAGCGGAGATTAAGTCACGCATTTACCGATGCGGCGTACAAGCTGGTACTCACCGTCTCATGGTTTGTTTGCAATGCATGCGTGCCAGTGCGAACGGGCAACGCCACATCATACGCACGTGTGCGCGTGCATACGACCAAATCGCACAGTTCACAGATGAGCAGCACGAGCACATCATAGATCAGGCGAGGTTCCACGAGCACATCCGCATCGTGCAAGAGCGCATCCTGGTTCTCGAGCTCCGTGAGCACGCGCAGCCCCCAGAGTACCAGTACGACGACGAGCGCACAGTCAAGCTGCACAAACTTTTGAAGGCCTGGTCTCCCAAGCATAGACGAATTTCGCGCGTGGGCATTCTGGGCAATCAAGGGCGCGCGCCCGCCAGTTTAGAGGACAGCGCCGCCCGACTTGCTGAGCATTGGGGCCGTGTGCATACCGCCGCTGATGCGCCGAACGCGCCCCCGCACATTTCAGAGATGCTACTAGCTTACTGCCAGAAAGTTGCTCCTGGGATCAACTGGATTGTTCCGCTCTCTGACATGCTCGGCTTTCTTCATCGCAAGAAAGACGCTGCGGCTGGTCCCGATGGCATCCCGTACTCAGGCTGGGCAGAGTGTAGCATCGAGAGTAAGGGGATTTTATACCAAGCTTATCTGAGTTTTATGTCTGGACACTCTCTTCCTGGGGGCTTCAACCATGGGGCCGCGGTTTTCCTGGCCAAAAATCTCGAGGATGACTCCCTGAGAGACGTGCAGAGAAAAGCAAAGGAGACCCGTCCGTTATTTTTGGGCAATACTGATAGCAAAACCTTCGCGTTGCTGCTGAGTATTCCTGTGGGACAACAGGCTCAGTTTTCTATGCGCAGAAATCAGACTGGGTTTATCAAAGGCAGGAGTATGCTAGACAACATGATGCTGATAGAGTCGGACTTTTTGGAGCATGCAGTGTTTCAAGGTGCCGATCGAGCGGGCCTCTTTCTGCTCGACTTTGCCGCTGCTTTCCCGAGCTTAGCGCACGCGTGGATCCTGACCGTATTACAACATATGCTTATCCCAGAATAGGTCGTGGACGCTGTTCAACAACTGTATCGTGATATTAACGCAAGTATCAGACTAGGAGGAGGCACGTTCAGAGGCTACTATATCACACGTGGTATCAAACAGGGATGTCCATTATCTGGCGTACTATTTGCTTTAGCTGCTGATCCTATTTTCAGGTGCATGTATTCAGTTATGACACCCCTGGCTCGGCTTTTTGCATTCGCGGACGACATAGACATTGTTTCTTGCGACCTTGTCCGCGCGCTCCCCAGCGTGCTGAGATTGCTCTCGCAGGGCGCGATGGTGACGGGCCTGATCTTGAACCCAGGTAAGTGCTCGCTGGTATTTGCTGTGCCATACTCCAGGAGAGATGTGTGTGAGATGTTTCGTGGATCTGGCATTGAAGCTAGGCCGTGTCGGGTCGAGACCTTCGGCAAGTACCTGGGAGGTTACATCAGCCCGGAGGGGCCCGCGTTGTCCTGGGACGCTCCTGGGACCAAATGCATCAAGAGAGTCTGGCGCATCAATGGTCTTTCCCTAGGGCTATGTCAGAATATCATTGCCTACAACTCGCTGGCCTTCTCCGTGCTCAGCTTTGTGGGCCAGCTGCACCGGGCTACCGGCTGTGTTGAAAAGAGAGAGAGAGAGAGAGAGAGAGAGAGAGAGAGAGAGAAAGAAAAAAAAAAGCCCACCAGCTTCTTGCATCCGCTCCCAGGCATTCCATTCCAGCCGATATTCTGAGGTCCCCGTCGGTGCTCTGTTTTCCCCACGATCCCGGAGACCTGCAGAAGAGAAACCAGAGCCAGTATGTATCGGGTCGCCCTAAAATCTCAATGGTTCCCCGAAGTGCGAGGAAGGTTTGCTTGGCTGGAGGGCGAGGAGATTGATCGGCTAGCAGTTCTACGTCACACAGAGTGGTACGAATCCAGTATATGTTATTCATTGATTACCAACTACAATCAGCTGACTGCTTTTCCCATGATGATAGATGACCCCGACACTGACATGCTGCAGAAAAAAGTGAATACCCTACTGAGCCGTAGGCAGGCACCAATCTTTGCCAATTCTGCCCTCCTCCCTCGTATCAGACATTTTGACAACGCTGCCCAGCTTCCCAAGGCTGATTTAATTGTTATGCGTATCAAGCTTGCTAACACTAAGCTTGCCCCATTTGTGGGCGCTGCTGTATTGAAAGGTATTTGTAATTCCTGGGCCACCAGTGCTAGGTATCGTCAGGGGCGGAATGCTTGTCTGTTCGGGTGCAGAGCGTGTGGAGGCGATCAAATGCTCCATTAGTTTGACTGCCCGTGTGCCCTCGAGCCACTCTGTCTTGTCCTGCCCCATCTTCCCGCTGACTTCCTCTCCTGGACGGCCCAGGACCGCTTGCTGCTTCACAGTCATAATGCGTCGTCCTCTCCTGCCTTGTACTCTACCATGCTAGCTCACGATCTTTTATTCAGCACGTTCAGTTCTCTCAGGAGCATGAAACGGTTCGGCCCTGAGTGCATACTCGCGTTCTACAAAGCTCGTGCGAGGGCTATATCGAAGCGGAAACCTCACATTCGAGCTCTGTTTCAGCGGTGATGTGAGCTCCTGGGGATCTGGAGCTTGAAGGGGCTGCGCCATCGTCATCATCATCATCGTCATCATCGTCATCATCACCATCGTTGTTATCGTCACCATCATCGCCACCCCAGTGGCAAAGTTCGCATGGCGGCCCCGACCCCATTTCAGCACACTCCTCACACGCTTCGCGGTCCCACAGGGAACTCAACCGAAGGCTTGAGTGGCAAAGTTCGCATGGTGCCCCCACCACTATTTCGGCGCACCCTCACACGTTTCGTGGCCCCATGGGGAGCTCCACTGGAGGCCCCAGCATGGTTCGCATGCCGCCCCCCCTCCACTTTGGCACACCCGTCACAGGCTCCGCGGTCTCACAGGTAGCTCCACCGAAGGCTCGAGTGGCATGTTCGCATGCCGTTCCCCCTCTACTTTGGCACACCTCCTCACACGTTTCGTGGCCCATTGGGAGCTCCACTGGAGGCCCCAGTGGCATGGTTCGCATGCCGCCCCCTTCCACTTTGGCACATCCCTCATACGTTTCGTGGCCCCCTCGAGAGCTCCACCGAAGGTTCCAGTGGCATGGTTCGCATGCCCCCCCCCTCCACTTTGGTACACCACTCACACGTACCGTGGGCCCACAGGGAGCTCCACCGAAGGCCCCAGTGGCATGGTTCGCGTGCCGCCCACCCTTTGGCACGGAGGAGGGAGAGAAGGAGGACGGACGAGGGGGAGGAGGTGGAGGAGGAGGAGGAGGAGGAGGCAGAGGAGGAGGAGGAGGAGGGCCCTGTAGCCATTTTTGCTCAAGCTTGGCCACCCCCCAAAAATTTGGCTCTGTGTGCTCGCTCACGGAAGCCTCGGTGTGTGGGTGGTGCCGCTTGAGATGGCGCGGGATGGTGCCTACTGGGGGCATCCGGGAGGAGCGTCAGCCGTCGAGTGGCGAGCCCGTTGTTTTCCATGCTCGAGGAGCTGCGGACAATCTTGTTCAGCGGCCTGGACTGGAGCTCGCCAACTTGCAGCGGGTGCATTCCTCCATCCTCCACTCGCCGGAGCTGCTCGTCGGCGACGCGGAGCTGGTGGACAGGGTCCTGGCGTTGGCCCTGGCGCTGGAAGCACTCCTCCATGGGAACTGCGCCCCCCTCCGAGGATGTCCTGCGGCGCAGTGTGGCCCTCGGCGGGGACGCGCGTGGACGCCTGGTATCGACTGGTTCCGTCCCTGAGCTGAGGCGTCTCCACAAGTCCGCGAGGCTCGAGGCGCGGCGCGGGGACGCATCCGAGTTTCTGGTGGAGCGCCGACGCGGCCGTTTTCGACCCTGGCACTGCTGCTGTTTGCTGGGATGCCGTGCCTGACCCACACTCGCAGGAGTCGGCGGGGGCGACGCTGGACCCCAAGAACGACCGTGGGGGACAGCATGGCATGCCCGAGCATGGAGCTGCCATCTGTGGAGTTCCCCGTCATGAAGTCTTGTCCTCGGCCTCCTTCGAGACGAGAATGGGTGATGTTCGTTGTGATCAGGTTCGTTTCTTTCGCGGCCTTCGTGGTCGCGGCGGGGCCATCGAGGATGCGGAGGCGCTGTCGTTCTTCGACGAGGCCTGCTTCATCGAGGACCACCAGGTGCTCGCCCAGGCTGTCTTCGAGGAGGAGTAGGCTGCCCAGTTTCCAGCCGTGCGGCTGACTGCTCTGAGGGATAGTGAGAGCACGTGCAGGCGGATTCGCTGACTGCCGTTGCCGTCTTCATTCCTTCCTCCAACGGGTTCTGCTTTGGAGGCGGCTGCAGAAGGAGCTGGAAACCATACATCAGTAGTTTGGTCGCCGTGTGCTCTTCCACCTGAACCTGGGGAAGGTCGGCTTTTCTCAGCCGCAGATGCAGTTTGGCATGTATTCTTCTCTCGGCGTCAGCGGTGGTCACGGTTGCTTCTCAAGTGGGTTGTCGATCATTTTTCTGATCGATGCTGGGAGATCCAGTGTATTCTGACGAGCCCTGCACACCAGAGGGCGTGTTTTTTTTGGTGTTTGGTATCGACATTCTGGGATACATCGATCTGCGTGTTTGGGCGATGCTGCTCGATGTTGGGACCGTCGTTTTACGAGGTTGGGGCTGCTTAGTATCACAGAACGGATACTGTATGTGGCTTCTTTTTCGTTCGAATTTCGTTGGTGGCTCCAGGTTCTGTCGTGGTAACTTCACTTCACTTCATGTCGGCCTGGCAGTGGACACGATCAAGCCTCTGCTATATCGTTGCTGGAGTGCCTCGCTCAGCCACGGAGGTCGTCTCCGTGTTCGTGCAGGTCGCGCTTTTGTTCAGCACGCTCTCCGCTCTCCCTGACTCAGGGCTGGGCGTTGTTTTCACGAGAACACGAGGAGGATGAGGAGGATGAGGATGAGGATGAGGATGAGGAGGAGGTGGAGGAGGAGGAGGAGGAGGAGCCCGTGGAGGGAGAGGAGGGAAGGGGAGAGGAGGGGGAGGGGCGCTGCCTTTCAGGCGCTGGAGCTGTCGGCCGCGCGCGGTCACGCCGCGCCCACGGAGGAGAGGCTGAGGCCCGCGGCGGGCCAGTCGGGGGCGGCGCTGCCGTCGTTGTCGTCGCGGGCCCGTTCCGTGCCCCCGCCACCGGCCCTCCTCCTCCCGCTCTGCTCTTCCCTCCCTTTTCCTCGTTCCCTTCCCTTTCTCCCTCTTTTTTCCTCGCTCCCTCCCTTTCCTTCCCTCTGCTCTTCCCTCCCTTCTCCGCGCTCCCTCCATCTCCTTCCTCCCTCCTTTTCCTAGCCCCTCCCTCCCTCCCTCCCCGCTCCATGCCCTTCTCTCCCTCTCTGCTCCTCTCTCCCTCCCTCCTCCCTCCCTCCCTCCCTCCTTGGCCCGCCCTCCCGGCTCCTCCCCTCTCCTCCTTCCTCCCTTACCCCTCCCGCCTCTCCTCCCTCTCTCCCTGCTCCTCCCTCTCCTTCCTCTCCTCCCTCTCGCGCCTCCGCGCCTCCTCTCTCCTCCTCCTCCCGCACCCCTCCTGCTCCAGCGGCGCGTGCGCACTCCCTGTCCCTCCCCCCCAGGAGGAGGCGGGCGGAAGTTCAAGGATAGACGTTCGAGGTTTGACGCTGTTGGAAGAGCACGTCTCCTTTCAGTTTTCCTGTCGCCACGGCTGTATCCGCTCCAGGGCTCTACCAAAACGAAAACGTGGAGAGATGCAGGGGCCGAAATTCAAAGAAAGATGAAGGGATGACTGCGACGATGATGGTGATGATGATGATGATGATGATGCTGATGATGCTGGTGATGCTGATGATGCTTATGGTTTAGATGATGGTGATAGTGATGGTGATGGTGATGATGACGATGACTAGACGGAGGAGAAGGATGAGGAGGGCCTGGAGGAGCATAAGGTGTGACATGCGTAGCATACGTTGACGAACATGGGGTCAAACTCTTGCCGCAGCATCCAGAACCCTGTGAAGACTCCCAGCGACAAGTGTGGCCCTCCCTGCAGTGCCACTCGTCATGAGATATGTGTAGGAGTGGGGTATGTTACGTTTGTTCGTTCACACGTCAACCATGGCTTTCGATCATGGTTTCGTTTGCTCGTATTCAACACGTCTAGGATCTCAAAAGCCCATCATCATCACTTGCTTTTGGAGTGGGAGTTATGTCATTGAGTTGGATTGGCCATGATGGCAGCTGTGTCTGCACGCAGGTCACTCCGCGATCGCCTTGCGAGGCTTGCAGCAGAAGGGGAGGAGTATCACCCGGCGGTCCTGCTCTTTTTGTTTTTGATACGTGCCCTTGCATGTCTATGCAGACGCAGAATCCAGTTGTAGTTTATTCATGTTACTTTGCGCGCGCTCGAGCGCGCGCATGTGGCCCGCATGATGTCATTTCATAGGTATACACAGCATAGCTCAAGGCATGTCCACCGCACCGAATGGTACAATTTCTTAGGTTTGGGTGTACTTCGAGCCCATACTGCATGCGGGAACTCATAGAACTTTGTCGGAGCCAGAATCGGCGTCGCACCGAATTTTCCACAGGAATGATGGACGCTGGGTCCATACAGCAAATTGAAGTGCATCGGATTTGGCATTGTGGGGTTCACTGAAAAAAGGACGATATCATAAGCGGTGAGGGCAGGAGCGAGGCGTGATAGAGTACATTCTAGTCGATAAGAACAGGGTAGTGCGTACAGTAGGGTCGAATAGATATGGTAGAAAGCAGTCGGGTAGAACCGAGTAAATTGGGGTATATCCCAGACGCACACGGTAGTGCATAGTAAAGTGGAGAGGTTTACACATGCAGAAGGAGTAGAGTACGGTTGATCAAGGTGAACTAGAGTACTGTATGGGAGTCTAGAGTCAAGTGGAGTCGAATAGAACCGAGTAAAGCCGAATAGGCGACACTGCAGTCCAACAGACTGGTAGCATCGCTCATGCAAGCTTTGGAGCATCTTGTGAGCGAGTGTTGTATTGCCGTGCCGAGAATACACGTTCGAGAGTCTTCGGTTCGAGCTTAGAGGAGATTCTGCGCGAGTTGTCAAGGGCAGGGTGGAGTCGAGCAGCACAGCCTGGAGTAGAGTAGAGTCGAGACGAGTATTGCATAGCAGAAATGCTCATAGTAGATCAGAAAGGAGTAACGTAACAAACTGTAGAGTAGGCGAATTTTAGAGCATAGTGAACGGACATTTTGCAGAGTCGAGCCGGGCAGCGTAGCGACAGGTAGAGTATAGCTGGGTATGGCAGATCACAGCCGTGTACAATAGAGCAGGATATGCTAGAGTGCATTCGAACCGCGAAGAATACTTTAGCGTAGGGTGGGGTGAACGTGGAGTCCTTAGAGAGTAGAGCTAGGGTAGAATAGAGTCGAGTAAGTGCGAGTAAAGTGAGACGATGAGCAGTATATCAGAGTGGGGAGTACTAGGGATACAGTCTGGTCATTTTCGGAGCGCAATCATACTCACCCACCCACGGTGAGGCCGTGAAAGAATTGAGCGGTGGGAGCCTGAAGAGGACTTTTCACCCAGCAGTCAACCGTCGTCGTGATGACGTGAGCGTTCGCGTGGCCAGCTTGGCATTATGTCGCACACGTATATATGTCTGTGCATAAGCATGTATTATAAGTATTGCGGAGCGCACTTGCTGAACTATGCACCGCATGTTTTTTTGCAAACGAAAGTTGCGGTGCCGGATCCGGTGGCGCACATATGGTATGAGTTCAGACGTCGAATGGGGTGCAGAAGAGATATGAAACATAATGGGAAATGTCCGAGTCGGTTCTTGCTGCGGCCCGCATGTATTATTCAAGAGGGATGGTGAGAGCTCAGAAGTCGGATGGATGTCGGAACGCATGGGCCTGAACGCAAGATATAGAGAAGGATACTCCATAATACAGAGGAAGGCGCAATGAACAATGCTGGGGTCCGATGAGGTTAGGCCCCGAGTAATGGAGAGAATAGTTGTCTCAAAGGGTCAGTGCTTGTTGTCTACTTGCGGGACGCGATCCGCCACCCCAACCAGCGGACCTCACACTCTTTCGCAAACCTTCGCATGTCAAGTTTCTCTTTCGTACCAAATGCCATGACTGAAGTGAGCGCGCGTTTGGATGCGTCAAATGTTACAACCAGTCCATGCGCAAGGCCGAGCAAGCGGATGAACACCAACTTCTAAAACCGCCTGACAATTTACAAACTCATCCAAGAGTTGGATTACGGCCGCACTCAAATCCGCAGACTGGACGAGCCAATCCCAGGTATCGGCAGATCAGATGCAGCAGCTGGAGCAATGATATTGTAACGAACCACAACGTCGAGTGTTAAGATAAGATGCGGATTTTGGGAAGTGCGTATGCGCATTGTGTGTATTCGAAGGGCAACGGTTGTCAATAGATTTGCCAATGCGTGTTAAATGAGGATTTGCACAACGACTTGTGGCTTCATTTCTTTTTGCGAGTCGCGTGCTCATGTGGCCCGCACTGTGTTATTTCACAGGGCCTCTCCCTGAGGGCAAATGGTGTCCGCCGCGTAGTGTGTGTGTGTGTGTGTGTGTGTGTGTGTGTGTGTGTGTGCGTTTTTTTGGCAAGCGTCTGGGCTGGACCCGATTGTGCGCTGAATGGTTCGATTTCAATTGAAGGATTGGACGCTGCTTTTCTGGGCAAATTTCCAGGGCCAGATCTGGTCTGTTAGGATTTGGTTTGGGCAAGGGGGAAAAGTGGTTCCTATGGTGGATTCATGCTTGCGGACGTGGTAAAGTAGAGTGGAGTAGTTTGGGTGTGCGTAGGCAAAGTTGAGTAGAGTGGCCTTTATGAATCATCATCATCATGATCATGCGCACACTGAGAACCAACGAATTCGCATGCGTTCAATAATGTCGCTCCTGCATTTGTGCTCCGAAAGTGCTCACATGGAGCTGCCGGCGAGGGCTGATACTGATCAAGTGCTTCTCTCAAGTCCAATGCCCAGGGTGATCTGGTAGTGGAGGTGTCGTCCCCCATAGGTCCTCCGTCCACGCTGTCACTGCATGGAGTTTGCAAAATGTGTTGAAGTATCTGGGCTAAGGTGCTACGCTGCTTCGCTGTTGTAGGGCGGCTTATCGATATTTACTTTCATCGAGCGATCGGAATATTCAGAAGAGACATGTGGCTAAAGCAGTAAGTTGGCGTGTTCCGCTGATGGCCACGGAGCAGAGAGAATACGCTAGCAACCGAGGGGAATGGGTATAAGAATTGTTCTGATGAAAATCCTGGAAGCCTAGCGAGGCGCGCAATAGTTGTATCATCTAGTCCACACGTCCGCTCCGTAAGATATGGGTCGACGGTCGCGCGGCGATGCTCCGACGTAAGTTCGGCGTGACTCCGACGTAAGTCCGACTTAATCCAGCGGGAACTCGACGTGAAGCTGACGCGGATCCGACGTCAATTGGGTCTCAAGTTGCCGCGCGAGGCCTCCAGGAATCTCTTCATAGGAATCGACGGGCACTTGGCGGTTGTTTTTGAATCAATACACACCGTCAGTATAATCAAGTATAATATTAGCGCTGGCTGTGCCAGCTCGGCGGAGAAGATGTTGGTGCCGACGGGGCGCAGCGCGAGCAAGAACGGAGGACCAGTCCTTTTCCTTAGTGGTGCATTCTGCTTCGAGCAACTGGGCCAGATAGGACGGAGGACGTATGATAGCTTCTGGGACTTCGAAAAGTCCACGCTGGCCAGAGTCTGTGTGTGTGTGTGTGTGTGTGTGTGTGTGTGTGTGTGTGTGTGGGGTGTCTTTTCGCTTCTGTTCCCTCACGGCTGCCCCCCCCCCTGTGAGTGTCGCTATCGATTCTCCCCGCGGTCGCCGCGTGAGCCAGGCCGGTGCGCGCGTTTCTCCGACCCTTTCTGCGCCGCGCCGCCGCGCGCGTGGCCGCGACGCCAAGAAAAGTGTGTGTGTGTGTGTGTGTGTGTGTGTGTGTGTGCGTGCGTGTTCTATCCATCTCGTTTTCTGGCCGCTGCATGTTTCGTGTGGACTTCCAGTTCCCCTGGCACACCCATCGCCTGCGCTTTTCAGTGTGCGACGCTCCGCACATTGCGCTTCCGACACTGCTCGATCGCAAGTAGCACTTCCATCTGCTGCTCGTGCCTGGGGACCCTCTGCGCCGCTGGCTCAAAAAGTGTGCGTGTGCGTATGTGTGACTGGTTCTACGCCGCGCCACCTCGCGCGTGGCCGCGACACCATACAGTGTGCGTGTGTGCCCTCTACAGTCGGCCCCTCTCGCCGCCCAGCGCCGCCTTTTCCCGCCCTCGCCATTCCGCGCCCCTCAGTGGGCCACGTTGATGGGGTCGGCTTGTCACATCTTGTGTGGTGTCCCCACTGCTCTGCATGACTTCGGCATTTTCCACGTGCGCTGGTCCCCTGTTTGTCGGGCACACGTCAGCCACGTCCTGACTACCCACCGACCCACGCTCCGCGGTAATCAATTCAGACCTGCCCGCTCTAGCGCTCGCTGCGTTGGATCCACTGGCCCGTAAACAAACATGTGTGTGCGTGTGGGTGTGTGTATTTGCGGGCCACGGCTTGTGGTATTGGTGGTTGATTGAAACGCTCCGTGATGGCAGGAGTTCTGGCAATTGTGGCGGGTCATCGCGCCACGTGCAGAAGTAACCTTTCAACTTCCCGTCTAATTTGTTCAGGTTTTCCCACCCCACACCTCGCGTCTACGGGACACATTTGGGCAAATTTTCGACTTTGCATCGTGTGTTCTTCGTATTCTGCTGTTTATGTTGTGACCGCGGTAAGCTGTGCATACCAGGCATGCTTCCGCGGAGCCATTCAGTCAAGTCTACATGTTGAGGTGGCTACTGCAGATACCATTGTATTTCATATTCCATAACAGCATGTCGCCATCCATGCCATCATCGCAGCTCTTCCCGTCCGTTTGGATGACCTGTCGATGTCACGCCGATTTCTTGCATCAGTTGTTTCCTGCATGTGCTATGACCTGCATCCTTTCATCATTCATGATTTCTCCAGAAGTCAGCCGCATGTTCGGTATCTGCTGTCGGGGTGAGCCGATGCCGTTTGCACGTCACCTGAATCCACCGCCTTGGGAAACGATGTCCCAGGACCCCAGATCGGAATGGGTACGAATAGTTTCGTGCCATCGGGGGGCCTAGAGATACCCACATCCACCGATTCCTCGGGCCCTGGGACTTCGGGTCTCTAGGCGGTGGACGAAAATAGATGCTTAGCCCCGAGAGAGGTAAAACAACTGGGGGTTTTGGGCTCAGGAACCACCCCTTCCTCCTCTCCCTCTTCTTCTTCCTCCTCTTTGGCCCTCCTCCTCCTCCTCCTGCTCCTCCTCCTCCTCCTACCACCCCGCTTGCTCCTCGTCCTCTGCGCCCTCCTCCTCGTTGTGCCTCTGCGGGGCTCGCCGCGGGCGAAAGCCGGTCGAAGTCGAGGGATGCTCCGCCCTTCTCCTCTTCTTCCTTCAGTAGCCATTTTGGCTCAAGCCATTTTGGCTCAATATGTTTCGTTCCACAGCAGAACACGTGGATACCGGTAGTCTGGGGCATTTTTTGTTTCTGCTCAAATCTAGCAGATATTTCCATCGCACCTGGCATTCGGGGCGGTGGGTAAACGGAGGCATTTCCCGCTCTTGCCGTTTCGAGCGCTACCCAGTCTGCCGTGCCGCCGAGGCCTCAGGATGGTTCTTTTGCTCGTCGCACCCGCAGTGATGACGGGCGGGCTACTCAAGGCGCGTATCATGAATGGACACCACGGACTTTCCCTTCACAAGATCGACGTGCTGATCCCCTCCAAGGCCGTGACCCGTGGCGTGGCAGGGGACGTGGAGCATACGGTACCTCATCCTGGGCTGCAGCGGTCAGGTCATACGAGGATTCCATGCAGGACTCCATCCAGCACGCACACCATCCAGCACACCCTGCCGCCCCTCAAGGTTCCGCCGGCGCACGAGGTGCAGTCTACCTGCTTGATGCTGATGCCGCTGCAGGCGCTGAGGCGGGGACTGAGGGCCTGCCACTGGAGCAGCGCCTCTCTGCGACTATCGGCAACCAGTTCAGCAACATCCAGCATGAGCTCCAGTCTTGCATCTCCGCTTCCATGGGCGCCGCCCTGGCCAACGTCCAACAGGAACTCGCCGCCTCTGTCTGGACTCGGCTCGCCCGCACTATCGCGAGGGTCTCGGCCACCGAGGCCAAACCCCGCCACGTGCAGAGCCGCACGGACGCGCTGGAGTCCGAGCAGCGGTCCCTCCGCGCGCAGGTGCAGCAGATGCAGCATGCACTCGCGCTCGGGGAGTGCGCGGCTATGGCCACCGAGACAGCTGACGTCGCCCGCCTGGCGCAGTGGGACCGCCCTAACAATCCGCAATTCCTCAGTAGCAACACGGAGACCGAAGTCACGAAGGCCGCTCTCATGGAAGGACTTACTGAGTGGCTTGAAGCATCCCGTAAACCGAACGCATCGAGCTTGTCGGGCCCGACGCTCAGGCCCTCATGCGTGCATTAGGCTCTCGCTCGTGCACAGAAGGATCCGACGGGGAGGTGGCGCCAACTCTTTGCCCAGGGAGTGGGCGGTCACGAAATGCAGCATTTACGTTGGGCCCGTTCGAAGCCCACGCCTGGTACGTCGCGAAGTACAAACCAAGAAGCTCCAGCAGATCTGACAGCGTCACCGCCCCAGCGGAGAGTGGTGGTCTGAGCGGGCGCTCGGCTTCGTTCTCTGCTCCGACATGCCCGTGGTGGAGGGCATCGCAGGCGCTGCCCCCAACGACCAGACGAATCTCGCAAGGAATCCCCAAGCAGCTGCGCAGTTCAACTTCGACCGACAGGCTGTCTTCGAGGCTGTCCACCGGATGTTCCGCGACACCGCGGTAGATGCATCGACGTGGTCCTGTTCCTGAGCCCAGATGGCGTCCGTGGGACCTTGAGCCTGGGGAGCAGCAGCATTTCCAAGTCATGACATGGAATGCCGCAGCCTTGATCTGCCGTGGTAGAAGTAAGCGTAGACGGCAGCTATCCAGAGTGGCAACCTACAACAGGAAACGAGCTGTAATCTGCCTGCAAGAGTTGCACGGCGCATATGCGTCTTTGGCCAACTTAGTGCGCCGGTGCACGGGTGATTACAGGGTCTTCTCTGCTATCGGCGCGCGTCCTGGCATTGGCGGGGCTGCGGTTTCGGTGCCGTGGCACACTGAGCATGCCCTATCTGACAAGGATATGAAATCCCTCCCGATCTTCGAACGCTGCGTTCTGGCAGAAGAGCGTGCGCATGCTCATCATATCCGCAACCCGCAGAGTGGCTGCGAGATGCGGTCTCTTTGCTGTCGTCCCCACGGCCGAGGAACCCAGGGGCGCAGCAGACTGCGCGCGCTTTCCAGGGGCCCTTCCGCAGCTCTCGCTCAAAAGTTCGGGTAGCAAGATCCTCGGGAGCACGCGCAATGGATCTTGCTACCCGAACTCCGCGCGGTCCAACGGGCCCACGAGGTCCAACAGGGCCTTGTCAAAGAAAGGAGCCTCGGCCACAACATTTCACGGCTGGGCGCTGCCGCCCGCCAGACATGGCTCCGACTAGTGCTGGAAAGAGGCCGCCGCCCGTGTAGCCTTCGGTGGGGAATTGCTACCTTCTCAAAAGGTTTGCTTGCGCACCTGGCGTTTGGCTCGGAAGTTGGGCCCGTGTTCGAGATCGCCGCCGGCGTGCCTCAGGGGTGTCCTCTCTCTGGTTCTCTCTGGACCCCAGGCTTCGACACCCCCTCCGCCGCCTCGTCTCCCCCCTTCCCAGCAGAGAGGAGGCCGCCTCGGGAGCCTGAGCGGGCGACACAGGTGTTGTGCTCACGTACCTCGTGAGCACAGCATCATCGCGCGACGCTTCTGCTTGCGCGACATCCAGCGGGTCTCGCGCTGCAGGTCGCCAAATGTGTTGCCGTCCCGTTCCGTTTGCCGTTGAAAGCGCGCCAGATGCCGCTGCCAGCCATGCCAGAGAAGTTGCAGAGTGCGCGCCGAGTTGGACAGGACTCGCAGTGGCAGGCTCGGCCAAATATCTCGGAGTCCTAGCAAGGTCCATCGCTGCGCTTGCGCAGCAGTGGAGAGAAGCGGGACGCAGGTGGTGGTGTCGCACGCGTGCCACCGTTCAAACGAGAGCCCCATGCGAGGTTGGCATGTGGCTACATGAGTGCACGTCTGTCTTGGTCGTAGGATACTCGTGCCAGTTTTTTGTCCGCTGTGTGAGGAGATCAAGTGAAAACAAGGCTACGCGCTGCGCAAGCTTCTCCGTCTCCCTCCTAGCACCTTCGCTCTGCGTGACTTCTTTAGCTTGAGGAATTGGCGTGAAGCAGCGACGCCCACCGCAGTCTATATATATATATCTATATATATGTATATCTATATATGTATATATTTATGCATTGGTTCACGCCTGGAGGGCCATTGATATCACTTTCGGAGGATGGGATTGGTGGTGCGACTGGTGGTGGGACGGGGTGGATGTTTACGGATATCACACGAGAGTGCGCCATCAGCTGCTGTCGGTGGAAGGCTGGAGAAACTCGCAAGGCATCCTTCAATTCTTCCGCCTCCTCTCCGCTGTTTGTAATCTTGTCTTTTCTTAGTCGACATCCTCTCTGCGATAGACGTAGCCGGAGTGGCTGGCCTTATGAGGGAAGATGGTCGCCCTAGCGTTTGTCGTCGTCGTCGTCGTCGGAAGAAACGCGCTCAGGCCATTTCAAGTGCATCGCTCATCGAGCAGGCTTACCCAGATTGTTTTCTCGTGCGCATCAGGACTCGGGTAAGGAGATGGCTGCCTGACTACCCCCTCCCCGACCTTGACTCCTTTCGTGCCCGATGGCTTGCCCTACGGGAGGTGCTGGCCAAATCACGGCCAGCTCTGGTCTGGGCCCATCTCAAGACTTTAGCAGGCGGCTGGATCACCAGCCATCGTGTCAATATTCTCCCCCCCCTCCCCTGCAGCTTTGGATGTGAGAACAGCCCAGACTCGTTTCACAATTTTCTGGCTTATCAGAGGCTTCTGCACATCATCGCTTTCCCTCGCTTGTTTATTCCGACGAACCCCCCTTTCCTGTGGCTCGGATTGGGGCTGTCGCAAAAATGTAGCATGACAGATTTGAATGCCAGTATAGCTCATAAAGTAGGCGCGCTGGCCTATGCGATCTTTCAAACATTACGTGTTGCTCTCGGGGGCGCCTCACCAGTTTCATTCATGCACCTTCCAACTGTCAATGAGGCGCGCAGCCGATGGATGTGCGCTCCTCCTCCTCCTCCTCCTCCTCCTCCTCCTCCTCCTCCTCCTCCTCCTCCTCCTCCCCTCGTCGCTTCTCCGCCCAGGAGCTGGTCCAGAGGCCGCCTCGGCGCCGCGCCCGCCCCCGCTGGGGCCGCGGAGCAGCCCACGGGCGGCAGCAGCGCCTTCGGGCGCCCCGGGCCCGGCACGAGCTCCGCGCCCGTCCCTCTCTCCCCCCGGGGAGGCTGGGGCTCTCCTTCTCTCTTTCCTGCCTTCCCCTGCCTCCTCCCCTGCGCCCTCCTCCGCTCCCCTTCTCCCGGCTTCCTCCTCTCCTCCCTCCTCCCTCGTGCTTCCGGCGTCCCTCCTCCCTCTCCTCCGTCGCCATCCTCCTCGCCCCCTTTCCCACCTCAACCCCTTTTTTCCTCGAGGAGAAGGGGGAGGGAGGGGGGGCGGTGGGGAAGGAGGGGCGAAGGAGTACGGAGCAGGAGGGCAAGGAAGGATGGGGGAGGAGGAAGAGGAGGAGGAGGAGGAGGAGGAGGAGGAGGAGGAGGAAGAGGAGGAGGAGGAGGAGGAGGACGGGAGGAGGAGGATGAGGAGGAGGAAGAGGAGGAGGAGGAGGAGAGGAGGAGGAGGAGGAGAGGAGGAGGAGGAGGAGGAGGAAGACGAGGTGGACGAGGAGGATTAATGATACTACTAATAGTAATCAACAGACTCGTGATACGAATACCAATACTACTAAGCATACTAAGAATAATCATAAGCATACTGCTAATGATGATGCACATTATGCTTGTACTACTAAGTATAAGAGCATTCATAGCAATACTACTCTTATTAAGTATCAGACTACTACTATTGATACTAATCATCATAACCATGTCGGCCCCCACCATCCTCATCGAAAACCAGTGCACAATTGCGGTGGGGAGGCCATCATGGTGTCCGGTGGGCCTTCACACAGCAGGCAATATGCCAGCACCCCCGCGGTTGTCAACCACTACAGTACAGTGATCGCGGGGGTCCGCGCACGATCCAGATTTAGCTGCGAAGTGCATGTTGTATTCTAGGGTACCCCCGCCGTCCCGATCAAAGAACAACGCAAAGTGCTCGCGGGGCCCATGAACATGACCCAAAATTTTGCCACAAAGTGTGCTTCGTATTGTTGTTTGAAAGGAATGGGGGGGTGTTGGCATTGGTCCTGGTTGGCCGCCGGTCGCCTGGAGGAGGGAGTGTTTATTAATAGGGAGCAGTGATAAACCCCTCCCCGAAGGGGAAGAAGGGGGGATGGAAGAGAACACTGTCTAAACCACTCACGCCCTGAAGGGCTGGTAGGGTTTCAGTCGTTGTGCTGCGCGGCGGTTCCATTATTGGGTTCGCTCACGCAAGGCTTGTTACAGAGCGTAGGTGGCCATGTGCTTCGCATTTGCCGTCTCTTGGCGTATCTC
>CAUYUJ010022637.1:12500-37500 GCA_963575745.1 Prorocentrum cordatum | reverse complement strand
CCCTTGGTGGCTGCGAACCCTCACCATTTTCGTGGCCCCCTGGGAGGTCCAGCGGGGTCGGGGGGCACGCGCACCCAGACCAGACCTCGCTGCTCCCTGGGAGGCTGCGACTTGCTCAACAGTCGCCACGTTCGTGGACTCCTGGGAGGTTGGCGGAGTCGGGTGCCACGCGTGCCCAGACGAGACTTCGCTGCTCCCTTGGTGGCTGCGAGCTGCGCAACCGTCACCGGTTTCGGTGGCTCCTGGGAGCTTCAGCGGAGTCGGGGGCCACGCTCTTTCAGACGAGACCTTGCTGCTCCCCGGGTGGCTGCGAACTGCGCAGCTGTCACCACTTTCGTGGGCTCCTGAGAGGTCCAGCGGAGATGGGGGCCACGAGCGCCCAGACGAGACCTCGCCGCTCCCTGGGTGGTTACAGCATGCGCAACTGTCACCAGTTTCGTGGGCTCCTGGGAGGTCCAGCGGAGTCGGGGGCCACGCGCACCTAGACGAGACCTCGCTGCTCCCTTGGTGGCTGTGACCTTCGCAACCGTCGCCGCGTTCGTGGGCTCCTTGGAGGTCTTCCTCCTGCTCCTTCTTTTTTTGGACTCCCAGGAGCCTTGCCACCGAATGCACAATTCGCATTTGTGACGCGCAGGCCAACTAGTACAGCAAGGACGTGGAACGGTCGGTGTACGATTGGGGCTGCGTAGGCGTACTATGATGACGGCAGAATGCAAGGGGCGGGGCGTACGAGTACGGCTACGTAGGGCTACTAGTACTGCTGTGACGTGCAAGGCCGAACGTACGAGTAGTGCTACGTAGGTCTACTACTACGACCTGGGCGGGCGTACTAGTGCGGCTACGTAGGCCTACTAGTACGGCGGCGGAGTGCAGGGGCGGGCTTACTAGTACGGCTACGTTGGCCTACTAGTACGGCGGCGCTGTGCAGGGTCGGGCGTACGGATACGGCTACGTACGGCTACTAGTATGACTGCCACGTGCACGGCCGAGTGTACGAGTACGGTCATGTACGCCTACTCGTACGACCAGGCCGAGCGTACGAGTACGGCTACGTACGCCTACTAGTAAGACGGCCGAGTGCAGGGACGGGCGTACTAGTACGGCTACGTTGGCCTACTAGTACGGCGGCGGTGTGCAGGGTCGGGCGTACGGGTACGGCCACGTACGGCTACTAGTACGACTGCCACGTTCACGGCCTAGCGTACGAGTACGGCTGCGTACGCCTGCTAGTACGACAGCGGGGTGTACTAGTAGGACTACGTAGGCCTACTAGTGCGACGTAGTCCTGCTAGTGCGACGCCCGGGCAACGCAAGCCTGTTCTGTTCTGGTCCGGCGGAGTGCGCAAGCTAGACTTTCGCGCGTCGAGAGGCCCTCCGTCGCGCGTTCCAGAAGGATTCCAGATGAGATCCTCCAAGGAGGAATCCAATTCAGATCCGCCGCACAAGAAGTCCAATTGAAGTCAGCATCACGAGGAATCCAATTGAAATCCCCAACAAAAGGAATCCAATTGAAATACGCTGCGCAAGGAATCCTTCCTAACATCATCCACGCAAGGAGTCCTTCTGTAACCCGCCACGAAAGAAATCCGATTGAAACCAGTAACAAAAAGAATACACGTGAAATGCTCCACAAAAGGAAACCATTTGAAACCTTGCATATAAGGAGTGCAATTGAAATTCTCCGCAAAAGGAGTCCATTTGAAATCCACCCACTACAAGAGGAATCCAATGAATTCCTCAGAAGGAATCCAATCAAAATGCTTCACACAAGGAATCCATGTGAAATCCTCCTCAGAAGGAATCCGTTTGAAATCCATCACAAAAATGCTTCCGAGGGGAAAAAACGGAAAACAAGGAACAACAATGAAAACCAAGGAGACTTCATTAGAAAACAAGGGCACATTAAGTTTTCAGTTTTTGTCGCTGTGTTTTCCTTGCCATTCATTGTTTTTCAATGTTTTCCTTGTTCTCCCTGGGAGGCTCTGTGAATTCTCCAGGGCCCTGGGGCTTCCCGAAACGCTTCCAAAGGAAACGCGGAAAACAAGGAGCAACAAGGAAAACAAGGACAACACAGCGGAAAACACGGAAACATTTTTTTTGTTTTTCGTTATGTTTTCATTGTTTTCATTGTCTTTCATTGTTTTCCTGGTTCTCCTTGTGAGACTCTGTTCTGTGTCTCCTGGGCCTGGAAAGCGAGGAAACACAATGAACGCAATGAACACGGAAAGCGAGGAACCACAATGAACACAAGAAAGCCACAACGGAAAAGAAGGGCCCATTCCCCAATCAGAGCTTGCCTCTGTAGGGGTCCTAGCGGATTCATATGGTTAGGTGAGGCATGGCGCCGATTTTGGCGGCACTCCCGAGTGCCCGGGTGCCCAGGTGCCCCTGGGTGCTCAGGTGCCCTGGTGCGCCTTACAGCCTTATAGTCCTATAGCCCTATAACCCTATAGCCCTATAGCCCTATAGCCCTGTAGCCCTAATAGCCCTGTAGCCCTATAGCCCTATAGCCTCATAGCCCTACAGTTCTGTAGCCTTATAGCCTTACAGCCTTATAGCCCTATAGCCCTATAGCCCTGTAGCCCTATAGCCCTGTAGCCCCATAGCTTTATAGCCCCATAGTCCTATAGCCCTATAGCCCTATAGCCCTATAGCCCTATAGCCCCATAGCCCTATATCCCTATAACCCTATAGCCCAATCGCCCTATAGCCCTATAGCCCAATCGGCCTAGAGCCCTAGAGCCCTATGGCCCTAAAGCATTACAACCTTATAGGCCTATAGTCCCATAGCCCTATAGCCCCATAGCTCTATATGCCTATAGCCCTATAGCCCTATAGCCCTATAGCCCTATAGCCATATAGCCCTATAGACCTATAACCCTATGGTCCTACAGCCCTATAGCACTATAGCCATAAACATATTATGATCGTTTATGTTCTCTGGTATGATTCTATTTTCCTTGTTTTTCGGTATACTTTCTTTGGTTTCCATTGCTTTGTTTTCCTCGTTTTTATTGCTTTCCCTGGGAGGTTCTGGGAAGTCTCCAGGGCCTTGACGCGTTCTAGAAGGCTTCCCAAGGAAAACAATGAAAACCAATGGAAGGCAAGAACACACAAGAGAACTACAGCAGAACACAATTACACATTAATTTTCCTGTGCTTTTCAGTGTGTTTTTCTATGTTTTTCATTGTTTTTCATGGTTTTCCTTGTTTTCCCTGAGAGGCCTGGGGAAGTCCTCGAAGGTCTGGGGACTGCCAGGGAGACACCACGGGAGAACAAAGGACACACACAAGGAAAACAGCAACGAAATACACTGCCAACGCCCGCCTAATTAAGATCTTCTTCTTTTTGAACTTGTGAAGGGGCCCTTTGCTCGCGACGCCCGCCCAGCAAGGAATTCCGATATCATGGGGGAAGACATCACCGTATGTGTATACACATGTATATGTATGTGTATATGCACATCTATATATGTTTATATATATATATACAGGCATGTATGCATGTATGCAAACATGTATGCAGGTATATAATCATGTATACATGCGCACAAACATGTATGTATGCATGCATGCATGTATGTATGTACTTAGTACATACTTGAGTATGTACGTATTTACGTATGTACGTATGTACGTCTGTCTGTCTGTCTGTCTGTCTGTCTGTCTCTCTGTCTGTCTGTCTGTCTGTCTGTCTGTCTGTCTGTCAGTCTGATTGTCTGTCTGTCTGTCTGTCTGTGTGTCTGTCTGTCTGTCTGTCTGTATATGTATAATCATACGGTTTTCCATTGTGATTCCCAGCTCCACGGGGCCCAGACCATTCTATGATTTCACACGGGACTCTCATTATTTTTTCGTTGAACAACAAACAGGGAGTAACGAATTCTGCGGGTGGCTGGAGTCAGCGCGTTCCCTATTGAATTCCCACTACCTCACATATATAATACCAGAGAAAAAACCCAATCAGTATCTTTTTAGGGCTATAGGGCTATAGGGCTATAGGGCTATAGGACCATAGGGCTATAGGGCTATAGGGCTATAGGGCTATAAGGCTATGGGGCTACAGGGCTGTAAAGGGCTATAGGGCTATAGGGCTTTAGGGCTATAGGGCTATAGGGCTATAGGGCTATAGGGCTATAGGGCTATAGGGCTATAGGGCTATTAGGACTATAGAGCTAGCTATAGTGCTATAGGGCTATATGGGGTATAGGTCTACAAGGCTATAAGGCTACAGGGCTATAGGGCTATAGGGCTACCGGGCACCTGGGCACCCGGGCACCTGGGCACCCGGGCACCCAGGCACCTGGGCACCCGAGCACCTGGGTACCCGGGCAACCTGGCACCCGGGCACCAGGCACCCCCGGGCACCCGGGCACCCGGGCACAGAGCTTGCCTCTGTAGGGGTCTTAGCGGATTCATATGGTTAGGTGAGGTTCGTCGCCGATTTGGGGAATAATGTTAAAGAATTCTTCGGACGGATGGGATCGGCGCATTCATTTTTGAACTCCCATTGACAATCGAATCGTGTATTAAAGAATTCTGCGGGAGGCCGGGATCGGCGCATTTCCTATTGAATCCCTATAGACACGCAAATAGGGTAGTCAGCAGTTGAAGATATTCTTTACGCTTCGCGTATCCCCACCAGCCCATCTCACAACAGCAACTCTTGCGAAGCATGCCGACAGTCGTGTTTTTCAGGCGTGTGTCCGCTTGGCTCCGCATATCTCCCCTGTTACTCCTTCCTCCCGCCTCCTTGTACATCCTCCTTGTGGGGGGAGCGGGAGAAGGACGAGGCGGAGGAGGAGGGAGAGAAAGCGCTCCTCGTGGTTTGAGTCGTTTGGGGTTTCTCGTCCTGGTGTGAGTCGTTCGGGCCCTTCTTCCTGGTGTGAGTCGTTCGGGCTCTTCGTGGTGTGAGTCGTTCGGGCTCTTCGTCCTGGTGTGAGTCGTTCGGGCTTCTCGTGGTGTGAGTTGTTCGGGCCCCTCGTCCTGGTGTGAGTCGTTCGGGCCCCTCCTCCTGGTGTGACTCGTTCGGGCTCCTCGTGGTGTGAGTCGTTCGGGGCCCGCGTCGTGGTGTGAGTCGTTCGGGCTCCTCGTGGTGTGAGTCGTTCGGGCGCCTCGTCCTGGTGTGAGTCGTTCGGGCCCCTCCTTCTGGTGTGAGTCGTTCGGGCTCTTCGTGGTGTGAGTCGTTCGGGCCCCTCGTCCTGGTGTGAGTCGTTCGGGCTCCTCGTGGCGTGAGGCGTTCGGGCACCTCGTCCCCTTTTGGGGCGTCTTGGGGGCCTCTTGGCGGCCCCAGGGGCTTCTAGGAGCGTCTTGGGTGCCTTGGGGGAGCCTCTTCGGGCCTCTTGGGAGCCTCTTGGAGGCCGTTTGGGGCGTCTTGGGGGCCTCTTGGCGGCCCCAGGGGCTTCCAGGAGCGTCTTGGGTGCCTCGGGGGAGCCTCTTGGGGCCTCCTGGGGGCCTCTTGGGGGCATCTTGGGGGCCTCTTGGAGGCCTCTTGGGGGCCTCCTGGGGACCTCTTGGGGCCATCTTGGGGCCTCTTGGTGCCTCCTGGGCGCTTCTTGGGGCCATCTTGGAGGGAATGGATCAAAGAAGAGGGGAGCTTTAATGAGCGCTGCCCCCTCAGAAGGGCAAAATGAGCCCAAAACCTTCGTAAAATCAATGATTTTGCCTTGAAGGAAGAGGAGAACTTTAATGAGCGCTGCCCCCTCAGAAGGCCAAAATGGGGCCAAAACCGTAGTAAAGTCAATGATTTTGGCTTCACAGAAGAGGAGAGGGTTTTTTCTCCCTCCCCCCGTCGGGGCCAGAATCCTCGTGAGGGTCGTCGTTTTTTAGCCCTCCCAGGAGTCGAAAAAGACCCCTCCAACGACCCGCGAGGCGCCCTCTCCAGGCCCAGGGGAGGGGGTAGGGGGAGGGGTAAACCCCTCCCCGAAGGGGAAGAATGGGGGTTGAGAACAGAGAGAGCTCTCTAAACCACTCACGCCCAAAGGGCTGGTGGGATTAGAGAATTCTGCCGGACGCTGGAATCAGCGCACCTCTGATTGAATTCCCACAGATCAGCAAATCCGATATCAAAGAATTCTGCGTGGGGCTCGTTCGGGGCGTTTCCGATTGAATGTCGCTTGCAAGAAGAGCACATCGGATATTGAAGAAATGTTCGGGAGGCTGGGATCGTCGCCTTGCCTCTTGAACTCTTATAGCATACCCAATCGGACATTCAGTAGTTCAAGATAATACACAGTTCCAGATAGTACACGATTCCGCGGGACGCTGGAATCCGCGCATCTCCTATTGAACACCCCTTGGCTCACACGTGATGGGCATCTCCGTGAGGCCACCGCACAGCAGGAGGCTATGATGGCAGAGCCTCCCCCCTTTCTCTTCCCCCTCCTCCCCCCTCCGCCTCCTCCCTCTTCCCCCTCCTCCCCCCTCCTCCTTCCCCTCCTCCCTCTTCCCTCTTCCCCTCCTCCCTCTTTTCTCTTCCCCCTCCTCCCCCTCCTCCCTCTTCCCCTCCTCCCTCTTCCCCCTCCTTCCCCCTCCTCCCCCCTCCTCCCCCCTCCTCCCCCCTCCGCACATTGGCCTGGCGAATCTGTTCCTTGTGCTCACGACGTCGACTTGTCGCCCGCCGCTCGCTCGCGCGGCGCACGCTGGACTGGTGCGTGCGGGGGCTGGGCAACCCTTCGTCGAAGCTCTGTTGCCGATGCGCCGTCCCGGGCGCCTGGCTTCCCTGTCTGTCTGCCACACATCGGGGGCGGAAAAGAGGGGGGTGATGACTAGGGGGAGGTGGATATCATGGCGTGGGCCATGATATTTCCCCAGATTTCATGGCGCCCCTTCTTATTTCATCACGTCCCTGGCCCCCCTGCTGGGCCGCGCACATGCCGCCGGTCATGATTTGCACCCCCCCCCTTGGACACCCCCCTCTTGGCCGCTCCCGAATAGAATATGAAAGATTTCTGCGGGAGGCTGGGGTTGGAGCATTTCCGACGGAATCTACTTCGGGGAAAAAAACAAAACAAATCATTCGTGAAGGGGCCGCAGATGAAGCAGTTGCCGAACTGCGCTTTCTCTGGAAGGCACCCGCATCGTCGTCATCGTCGTTGCGTCTAGCGTGCTTTGGCTTACTGCGCGTGCGAAATCTCACAGGCCCCGGAACGACCAGGGACCCATCATTCCCCTCCTACTTCTTTCCCTCCTTCGCATCATTCGTCCCCTTGCCCCATTCATCCCCTTGCTGCTGTTGCTGCTCCTTCTCCTGCCCCTCCTCTTTTTTCTTCTTCTTCTTCTCCTCCTCCTCCTTTCCTCCTCTTTCTCCTCCTCCTTCTCCTCCTCCTCCTCCTCCTCCTCTCCCTCCTCCCTTTGGTCCTCCTCATGCCCTCTTCCTTGCCTCCCTGGGTCTCACGGTGGGATGGAGCAGCAGGAGGAGGGAGGCACGAGGAGGAGGATTAGGAGGAGGAGGAGGAGGAGGAGGAGGAGGAGGAGGAGGAGGAGGAGGAGGAGGAGATGGAGGAGGAGGAGGAAGAGCAGGGTAATGAGGATAAGGCGGTGGAGGAGGAGGAGGAAGAGGAGGAGGAGGAGGGCCAGTGTACACCGAAGACTCACCAATGATGTTGAAATGCACCCTCCCTGCAGTATCCCCCTTCATAGTCCCCTAAAAGAGGTCATCTCAATCGAGGGACTGGTCCCGTTGGGGGACAACTGTGTGAACATCTTGAAGCTTGCCGAAACACCATTCTCGGGACTGCAACGCCACGAGTTGACCTGACTGTTACGTCTTGGGGATCCCGAATCGTGGGACTTCAACACCGCGAATCAACATAACTGTTGCGCCCGGAAGGTCTTGAATCGCTTCCAAACACCGCTCATGGTACTTCACATGAGAAGCAGTGACACTCTAGCAACTGCTGCAAATGTTTAATCGTGTACGCGGTGCTAAGACGAGAGTCACATTTTGAAAACCACCCACGGAGGAGGAGGAGGAGGGAGGAGGGAAGAGGGAGGAGGGAGGAGGGAGGGAGGGAGGAGGAGGGAGGAGGAGGCGGGAGGAGGAGGGAGGGAGGAGGAGGGAGGGAGGAGGAGGAGAGGAGGAGGAGGAGGAGGAGGAGGGGAGTCGCGGAGGAGGAGGAGAGGAGGGGGGGGGTTCTCGAGGTCTTGCTTCCTGGAGGGCCGGCGAGGCACGGGCACCCTCGGTACGTTCGGGGGGAGGAGGAGGGGGAGGCGAGGAGGATGAGGAGGGAGGATGGAGGAGGAGGAGGAGGAGGAGGAGAGAGGAGGGAGGAGGAATGAGGAGGAGGAGAGGAGGAGGAGGAGGAGGAGGCGAAGGAAGAGGAGGAGGAGGAGGAGGACCCCTTCCCGTTCTCCCTTCTTTGCCCCAGCGATCCTCGGTCTTCGATCTTCGAGTCTCGATCCTTCCATCTCTCCCCCCCCCGTCGCTGCCCCCCCCAAATTGACTCTCAATCCTCGGTCCACGATCAGCACCGCACTCGGCCAGAAGATCAGCACGCTCGTTCAGACATCCTCCAGTGCGATGTATCGACTTATTCCTTCTCTTCCCCCCTTCCTCGCCTCCTCACACCCCCGCCTCTTGACCTGCTGGCTCCATCGAGTGCTACGCGCCCCCGGCAACGGCCTCGAGTTGGAGCCTTTTCGCGGATCGCCGAGTTCCGAGCTCCGAGTTCGCCCTCCCTTTCATCGTCGTCGTCGTCCTCCTCCTCCTACTGATACAAGCCGACATTTTACCGTTGAATATAACCGTTCATTTTCGAAACACCGTTTCGAAAACTTCGAGGAGGTATTCTAGACGCTTCGCGTAACCCCACCAGCCCATCCAGACACGATGCCCAGACGAGTTGCCCAGATCAAGGATGCGGAGGAGCATGCAGTGGAAGAAAGGGTTGGGTAAGACGTCATATCTCAAGATGGGGAGGACGGAGGAGGAGTCAGATGAAGAGGAGCAGGGAGAGGGGGAGGGAGCGGAGGCAGGAGGGAGGATGAGGAACAGGCGGAAGAGGAGGAGGAGGAGGAGGAGGAGGAGGAGGAGGGCGAGCAGAAAAGCCAGAAGCCTCTTTGATGCCTCTCGGAGTCTCTTCGGATGTCTCTTGATAACTTCTTCGAGTCTTTTTGGGGCGTCTTAGGGGCCTCTTGGCGGCCTCGGGAGCCTCTCGGAGCATCTCGGGGGTGGCTCGGGGGAGCCTCTTGGGGCCTCTTAGGGGGTCTCGGCAGCCTCTTGGGGACCTCTTGGGGCCTCTTGGGGCCTCCTGGGCACCTCTTGGGGCCCTCTTGGGGCACTTTTGGGAGCCTCGTGGGCCATCTTGGGACCATCTTGGAGGAGATCGATCAAAGAAGGGGGGGTAGTCAATTAGAGCCCTCACCCAGGAGGCCGAAATGGGCCCCAACCCCCAAGCAAGTGAATGATTTTGCCACCTTCTCGTCGAGGCCGTCATGGACGCTTCAATGGGTCGCGACCCCCTCCCTCCAGACCCAGGTGGAGGGGATAGGGGGAGGGGTCAAGACACCCCCTAGATATCAAGTCGTCTAGCTCACTCCCACCCGTCCCCCCTAACACATAAGTAACACCCCAGCCTGAGCATGTTCAGCGGTCGTCTTCGGATGAACAGCTACTGGGAACCAAAACCGACCCCATGTGCGCAACGCTGGTGCGAGGTGCGCCACGCGTGCCAGGCGCGCCACGCGCGCCAGGCACCTCTGGGGCCCGAGCGTGCCAGGCACGTCTGGTGCGCCAGATGCGCCACATGCTCCGCGTGCGCCAGGTGTGCTGCATACTCCAGCCGCGCCAGGTGCGCCACGTTCGGGGCACGTGCAGAGAGTGTCAGGTGCGCCTGCGCACGCGACAGCACACATCGGGAAACATGTCGAGCCCCACCATCCTTGTCGAAAACCAATGGCCATCATTGTGTCTGGTGGGCCTGCGCACAGCAGGCCATACGCCACCACTGTCAAAAGCCACTTGACAGTGATCGCCCGCGCATTGCCCAGACTTCGCCGCGAGGTGCATTTTGTTTCGTTTTTTGTTAGGCATGGTCGCCCGCCGTCCCCGTCAAAAACAACACAAAGTGCCCGCGGGCCTCACGAACATGGCTCAGGATTTTGCCCCAAACTGTACTTTGTATTGTTTTGGACGGGGGGGGGGCCGCATCGGGTTGGCCGCGCCTGCTCCAAATGTGGAGGCAGAGTGCGTTTTGTGTGTTTTTTTTGACAGGGATGGTGGGGGCAGGTCAGCGTGGTTCCTGGTTGGCCGCCGGTCGCCTGGGGGAGGGGGTGTATATTAATTGGGAACAGTGATAAATCCATTCCCCAAGGGGAAGGAGGGCGTTGGAAGAGGAAACTCGCCAAAGCAATCGCGCCCTAAAGGGCTGGTGGGATTCTGGCGATCTGAAATGCTCCGTGGGACAGTCTGTGGTCCACCATGGCACGTCGACGCTCCTGAGCCGTAGTCTCAGACTGCCAGTTTACTTTCCAACTTAATCAGTTGCGGGCCATTCCAGCTCTGACCTGGGTCAGCCAGTGCCAGTCAGTCGGTCGTTGGCATTTTGGGTTATGTTTCATATCTCTGATGATCAGTTTGGTGCCATCCGTCCCGGGCTTGATTTTTAGGCCTGCGGACGCATTTAGCATTCTTCCCCCTCCCTCGATTCCTCCACGTCTTCCGTCTCTGGCTACTTCGTTTGTCGGTCACCGCTTCACCCCGTGGACTGTATGCAGCTCGCTTCATCGGAGTTACTGCGTATAATTCTGATACCGTAGTGTTAACGAGGCAAACGGCGCTCGCTGGGAGTCTGGGTTGCCGTTCGGCCCCTGGTCGAGTGTAAAGGGCCGCTTGCGGTCGTGCGTTCGCGGTGTTGGTGGAAGAGGCGACAATTATTTCGAAGAGGTGCTCGTGACCCTCCTCCTCCTCCTCTTCCTCCTCCTCCTCTTCCTCCTCCTCCTCCTCCCTCCCTCCCTCGGCTCTCCCTCCCTCCCTCCTTCCTTCCTTCCCTCCTCCTCCTCCTCCTCCTCCTCCTCCTGCACTGTCGTTGCATGTCCAAGTTCACGCATCAAAGTTGATCACTGTCTGCGCTCCACTTCTGCGAGGCCGCGGCCTCCACGCCTGTTTTCGGGGCCACGACCCCAACGCCATGCCCCAAGGGGCACGGACGAGCTCCCTAGCGGAGCGCGCACGACTCCGGCGTCCGCTTCGCTTCGCTTCCTCCTCCACCCCCTCCTCCTCTTCCCCCTCCTCTTCCTCCTCCTCTTCCTCCTCCTCCTATTCCTCCTCCGTCCTCCTCCTCTGTCCTCCGTCGGATCGAGGCCCGTCGGGGTTTTCACCCCCCTGGTGTGCTATGGTAAGGGGTTCGGCTGCGTCACCTGTAGCGCTTATAGAATCTCATCGAGTCCCTTCTCCCTCTTCCCTCCTCCTCCCTCCTCGAAGGACACGCACGCTTTACCTTCGAGTCATGGTGCCTCTTGCGGGAGGAGGCGTGTGCACTTGGAGTGGAATTTCCGCGAACGAGTACATTGGAGCCCAGGCGACGGATCCTCCCTCCTCCTCCTCCTCCTCCTCCTCCTCCTCCTCCTCCTCCTCTCCTCCTCCTCCTCCTCCCCCCTCCCCCCTCCCTCCTCCCTCCTCCCTCCTCCCTGGCTCCTCCCTCCCTCCCTCCTCCCTCCTCCCTCCTTCCCCTCCCTCTTCCCTTCTCCTCCTCCCTCCTTCCTCCTCCCTCTTCCCTTCCCCTCCCTCCTCCTCCTCCATCTTCATCCGTCCTCCGTCCTCCCTCCGTTCTCCCTCCGTCCTCCCTCCGTCCTCCATCCTCCTCCTCCGTTCTCCGTCCCTCCTCCTCCTCCCTCTTCTCCCCTCCTCCTCTTCCTCTTCCTCTTCCTCTCCCTCCTCCTCTCCTCTTCCTCCTCCTCCTCCTCCTCCTCCCCTCCTCCTCCTCCTCCGTCCTCCGTCGGCAGGCGGCCGTGCGCCCGCCGACGGCGACCGGCTTCTCCGGCGCCGGCGCGGGGCGGAGCTTGGCGGCCCGGCGCCTGCGGGGGCTGGGGGCCGAAAAAGGGCAGATGGGGGGGGGGGAGAGAGCTCCTGCGCACTCCTCACCCGCCCTCCTCCTCCCTACGCTCTGCTTCCTGCTCCCTCTTCCCTCCTCCGCCCTCCTCCACCCTCCGCCTCCTCCCCCGCCCTCCTCCCTCCGCCCTCCTCCCTCACTCCGTCCTTCCCTCCGCCCTCCTTCCCTCCCTCCTCCGCACTTCTCCTCCGCCCTCCTCCTCCCTCCGCGCTCTCCTCCTCCTCCTTCTCCTCCTACTCCCTCCTCCCTCCTCTATCCCTCCTCCTCCCTCCCTTCTCCTCTCTCCTCTTCCCTCCCTCCTTCCCCTCCTCTTCTTCCTCCTCCTCCTACTGCTCCTCCTCCTCTTCCTGCTGCTGCTGCTGCTTCTCCTCCTCCTCCTGCTCCTCCTCCTCTCCTCCTCCTCCTCCTTCTCCTCCTCCTCCTCCTCCTCCTCCTCCTCCTGCTCCCCTCCCCATTTTCCTTATGAGTAGCTCCTCCCTGTCGCACCCTCAGGCGTGTCGGTAGGTCGGGCAGGGCGTTTCGCCTGAGACTTCCTCACCGTTGGTGGTCCTGAAGCTTGACACTTGCAACAGTTTCACGGATGAAGGGCGTGCCGTTTTCAAAATGAGGCTCCCGCTTTAGCGCCGCCCGCATTTGTCGTAAACATTCGCAGCAGTTTCAAGGATGGATGACAGGTCTTTTTTCAAATGTGGGTCCCGCCTTAGCGCCGCGCACTTTGGTCTTGAAAGCTTGCAGCAGTTCCAAGGATTGAGGGCGGTTGGTTTTCAAAATGTGGCCGCCGCTTTAGCGCCGCGCACATTCGCTGTAAACATGCGTAACAGCTTCAATAATGGAGGACGGGTGGTTTTCAAACTGGATCTTGCGCGATCTAGGACTGTCAGGACGCAACAGTCACTTTGATTCGCGGTGGTGAAGCCCCAGGATTTGTAATTCGGTACGGTTTACGACTGTCAGGACGCAACAGTCACGGCGATCTACGGAGTTGAAGTCCTAGAAGTGTTTTTTTGGCACGGTTGATCAATTTCCACTGGTTCTTAAATCGCTTCGCTCATTCCGCCGGCTCATATTGCGCGCCGTTGTCGACTGACCGAGTGGTCTTTCGCTGTGCAGAGCTGCAGGGGCGGCGGCTGTTTTTATCAGGCTTTGAGGGCCTCCCGGAGACCTCTTAGGGCCGAGAGCTCGAAACGTCTGTTCGCGTTCCCCGCCTGGGCTTTCTCTTGGAGCCATCTTGAGAGGCTCCTGGGCTGTCTTGGATGCCTCTGGGGCTGTCTTGGAGCTCTCTTGGACCGATCTGGGCTCCTCCTGGAGCGTTGTCGGGATCCTCCTGAACCCTCTTGGGCTGTTTTGGGGCGATCTTGTAAGCATCTGCGGCAATCTTGGAACCCAGGGAAGTGGAAAAGGCGATAACGGCAAATTCGTTGAAAAGCGCAAAGGGAATCATGTTTTCTTGTTTATGGGGGCTCTCTCAGAAGGCTTCTTGGTGGCCGCTGGGGGAGTTTCGAGCGCGTCGCGGGCCGTCTGGAAGCGTTTTGCCTATGGGGACTCTTTCGGGAGGCCTCTTGGTGGCCTCTTGGGGACTCTTAAACGCGTCGGGTCGTAGGCACTTGCTTGCGCGCTCGAGTGGACATTTGATGGGCCGTTGCCCGCAACGCGCATAACTTGATCACGCTTCGCGTATCCCCACCAGCCCATTCACAAACCCTGCCCATAAGAGTTGATGGGAAAAGGGACGAAGAGACACATGTAGTGAAACAAAGTGGGCAACCACGGTGAGCGAGACCTCTAGGAGCAAGGGGGTGTCATTGGAGAGCCTTCTCGGGCCATCCCTGGGGCCCGCGTGGGGGCGAGGGAAGGTTTAGGAGGAGGAGGAGGAGGAAGACGACGACGACCACGACGACGACGATGAAGAGAAGGAAAATGAAAAGGAAGACGATGAGGGCGAGGACGAGGACGAGGACGAGGAGGAGAAAGACGACGAGGACGAGGATAGAGCTTTCAAAACCACCTCTGGGAGCCTTTTGGGGCTCTTTTTGGGGAATCTGGAGGTCTTGGGGCCCTCTCGGGGCCTTCTTGGGGCTCTCTTGGGGCCCTCTTGGGGGCCCTGGCGGGCCTCTTGGGGCCATCTGGGAGGCTGTCGACCAATGGGGGGAGTCTTCGATTTCTGCCCACTCGAACGGTATGCATCCCTGTCCTGTCTGTCTTACCCCATCTTCTGCCGGTGCTATCCGCTGTCGTTTTCCAGCAGGATCCTTGCGCCGCGCCCGCTATTGTACAATCTGTTAGGCACATTCGTTCCGCTATTCAGAAAACTTCGTCTTTCGCATCTTTCCTCGCATCCATCTTTCTTTTTGGCCGTGGAGCGTCAAGCTCAATTGCCACGGCCTTGCCATGTCCCGCCGCGTTTCGATCGCATCTGCTCCAACCTTCCGCCGCTGTTCATCCCGCTGTTCATCCGCTCTTGGTCCCGCATTCGTGTACCTATTCCCAACCACGCACATCGACTTCAACAACTACACGAACGAGACCTACAAGGGTCCTGGCCGCGCCGCCGATGAAAACGACGACGAACCTCACGGCGCGCCCGAGCTCTCAGCGATCCCCCCTGGGCTGGCGCTCGCTGTGTCAGCGCAGCTGGCGCACCCTACGCCTTCAATGCGCCCGCCTGTGGGTGTAGCCGCGCATGTCAGACAGTTGCTCCACGCAGCGTTCACATTCACGGTGTCGGCTGAGGGTCCCGAACTTCTGGTGACTGTGTCACAAGAGCCTTGGGAGGAGCCGGCAGGAGCGGGGAGGCAATGGAGGGTATGGTTACTGTGTCACCAGCACTCCGAGGGACAGCGAAGCGGATCTGGGATAACCATTGTTCAGTGCAGTCAGCTCCTGACTCGCCAGCTCTCCTGCGCCCCAGGCCGTCTTCGATCTCTCAGTGCGTGACCTTTCGCTTTTACGATGCGCGCTCCTCTTGACGATCGTGCAGTTGGCGGTGCTCAGTACAGTGGCAACGCGACGTGCGAAGAGCGTGGCCCCAGCTATGTCGCGGGATGCTCCAATCGCCGAGACCACTACAGCCGCGCGACAGAAGCAGAAACTCAATGCGCAGACGAGGAGGAACGCATCAGGGGCAAGTGTCCACGGCGGCTCCGAGTCGCACAGCCCGAGCAGCACCGCTGCTGGTGGATCCCTGGCCTCCAGCACCTCCGCAACGCGCCGAGGGAGATGTGCTCCAAATGGAAGGCCATCGGAGTGGACATGCTTGCCATCGCCAGCTGCGTCGCTTCCGTGGGTGCAGGGGCCCGAGCGGCAAGCTCGAGTGCACTTTCAGAAGTGGGTGCGCGAGGTGGTGGTCTGGTCAGTGGCGAACTCAGACCGCGACGAGTTCCGCCGGGCAGCCTGCGTCTCGTTGCGCCTCCCCGGCACCGTGCGCGAGTGCGTGGGCGAGATGGCCGCTAGCTAGCTGGCCTGGTCCAGGGATGGCTCATCAACGGCAACCCAGTGCCGCCGATGACTTTCCTTGTGCGCAGTTTGGCCGAACCGTGGGGCCTGCCGGGCGAGGGGCAGCGCCCTTCGGCAGTGTCGGCGCTGATGAGCTTCAACAGACTGCCGCAAGAGCGCATCGACAACCTATTGGCCATGTTCGACATCCGTCGCAACCGGGCGCAGCAAGCTGGTCAACTCATGATCCATGGCGAGGGCCGCAGCTTCCTCTTGCTGCGCGCCGTTGGCGTGTCGAACCTCCAGCTGACAGTGACCGCGCAGCGCTGCGACATGGCATGCCCCGCAAACGCCGCCCAGCAGCTCGCGCGCATGACGGGCCAGCCGCGGCGTTTCGGCTACATGATCGAGGAATCGCGGGGCAACCTCGCCCCGGCAGCATCCGCGCGGGCGCGCCGCCGGCGAAGCCGGCGCGGCGGGCATTCGCAGCAGCAGGTGTCGACTTAGGTGCTGAGTCTGACGCCGTCGGCTTCTCGGCGACGGCGTCGCCGCAGACGATCCCGAGCCGCGCGACATTCCTGTGGAACATCGCGGTGCGCACTTCTTCTGGGTTTACGAGCGCGCCAAAGCACGCCGGCGCAACTTCGACGCTCGCAAGCCCGCGCGCCGCGTCGGGGGAGTCATCGAACGAAACGGCAAGGCAACGGGTCAAGGCTGCCGCGCCTGTGTCCGAAAACGACCTCCGGGAGACTTCCGTGGGCATCGGGAAGTGCGCGGGTTATGGCGCGAGGAAGTTCAGGGCCTGGGGCGTGGGGCCCGGCCCCCGAGGCGACCTTGGTTGCTTTGACGGGGTGCGCCAAATGCCGCGAGGGCGACCCCGAGGAGCACCCTGTGCGCGACTGCCCCCGGCGCCGCAACCAGGGGCGCTCTTTCTTCTTTCTGCCTGCGCCCCAGTGCCCCAATCGCCGCCGGCGCCCTCGTTGCTTGCGCTTCCGGGTCAGCGGGGGTCGCTAGGTCCATCCGAGCAGCGGTCCGTGCCATGGGCGCGCGCGGTGTGGGTGGCCAGGGGCACTTCAGGAACTCCGCAGCCTGTGGCTCTGGGTTCCGGGGGTGGCGATCCCGCGCAGAGCGCTGGCCCCTGGGGCGGCGGGCGGCCGATTCCAGCAGCTCCAGCGCCGTGGCCAGCAGCAAAAGCACCGCCAACTTCAAGTGCGTCGTCAGACGGCTCTTGGCAACACGTCGACCCCAGCCATTGGCCACGACGGGTAGGTGCATCCACCTCTTCTTCGTCCTCTCCCAACTCTCGCGACGAATGGTTGCGAAGATTGCGACGGGGGATGGCAGAACTCATGGGCCGCGCGCGGGGTGTCGCACAGCCGGCGGGCCCCGTGATTGCGTCGCTGGCCCGCGCGGCAGCAGCGGGGAAGGCGGCGCCGGCCGCGGTGGCCCAGGGAGCAGCAGCCGTGCTAGCAGCGCCATCAGCTCCAGCAGTTTCAACAGCACCACCACGAACGGCACTGCAACGGTGGACACGAGTGGTCGTTGCGTCCCGCCTGGGGCAAGCTCAGGGGCGCGACTGGGTAGGTGACCTCAACGCTCGAGTCGCCGTGCCTCTTGCCCGGCCTGCCGATTTGCAGTTCCCGAGCTGGGCATGAGTGCCATCAGTTCCCGCCCTCGGCATCAGCGCTCCAAATGGGTCGAGTTCCGCGTGGCCACGCCAGCAGTCGCGTCGCCGCCAGTGCTGGAGTCTCGCCAAGGAGCTGGCTCTGTTCAACCAGAACAGCCCCGTCGACGCGAGTCAACTGTCAGGGGGCGTGGCCATGTGGTTCGCCGGCCGCGAGACTGGATGTCCACCGGCGGCCGATTCGAGCGCGACGTGGGCGCCGTCCTCGACCGTGCGCAGCGGCGGCGCCTCGACGGGCTCCACGGCGCAGAGGTGGCGCTTGAGCTCGTGCTGCCGCGGGCGAGCAGCGACAGCAGGTTGCGCAGAGTTGGACAGAAACCCTTGATGATCTCCCTGTGCTGGCCGCGGCGCCTGCCGAACCTCGCCCAGGTCCGTGTCTCACGGGCGATGGTGGGGCGCGTTCCATCTGCCTTGAGGAGGCCGTCCTGCATTGGTCCTGCGTGGCGAGAGGGTGGCGCGCCTGCAGTGCCGCCGCTTCTGGCGCTGGGCGCGCCATCTGCAGCTGATGCAGAACGCAGACGCCCGTGTGGCGCGTTATCTGGCGCGCCGCGGCCCGAACGGCGCCGTCGCAGATCGCGCGCCGGCAGGCCTGGTGCCCGTGGCGCCAGCCCGCGCGGCCCGCGCGGCAGTGGACAGGGGCGCGCCAGACGAGACCGCGCCGCAGCAGGACCTCGCGCCAGTCTCCTCGGTCGGCCCCTGCCCCCGGGGCGCCTCGGCAAGACTTCGTGCAGTCGCCGGGCGGAGGTTCCGGCTTCGTGCCGCGGTGGGCGCGGCGGTGCTCGACGACGCCCATCTGGGCCTGCGCGTGCCGCCGTGCAGGCCGACGGCCCCGTGGTGGCCGACCGCGTCGGTCGCGGGCTCGAGCTCATCGAGCGAGTCGCCGTGCTGCCTGGCGGGCACCGATCTATCGGATGGCCGGTAATGCGTCGTCGTCGACGCCGGCGCCTGGGCGAACTCTTGGGGATTGCACTTCGCCGTGAATTTGGCCCGCGGGGCCCGGCAGGCGAGGCTTCGAGCCTCCGAGGAGAGGCTTTCAACCAAGTTGTGCGGGCGCCGCGCTGCGAGGTTCGCTGCCTCATCGCGACGACTCCGCGCGATGGCGTGGCCAGTCCGCGCGGCGTGTGCGCTCGGGCCGTGGAGGGCGCAGGAGCTGACTTCCCTGCCTCTATGGGTCTGCAGTCCATGCAGTCCGACGACTGGGCGGCGGAGGGGCGTGGACCACGAGCGCCTCGCCTTCCCTGGGCCAGACTGCTGCGAGATCACATGGGGCCCTGGCGCCGTCCAGAGGTCCTCGCTCGATTCCCAGACCTCGCTAGTGGACTTCAGGATGGTGGTGACAGCGGAACCGCGGACCTCCTTGAGATCCCACTGGGATCCGAGCGTGGGGGCGGCCGTCTAGTTAGAGGCGACGACGGTGGGGGCGATCCCGTGGAGGACGCCGTGATTTTGCATGGCCGGTGCCAGGAACTAACGGATACCGGACATGAGTTATGTAATCATATAATTACCTCTACTGAATAATTTCAGTCCCTCTAGTCGACCCCCGCCCCCGTTCTGATTTCAAATGCGGTGCTTGTGTCTTGCGAGCATGAAAGGCCCGCGTTCAATCGGGGCTCCATGAGCTTGCGTGAGCATGAGCAGAGCGGCGCCCTGGCTTCCTATCAGCGGACAGGCGGCCCCATGGCGGCCATGGAGGTGCAAGAGAATGATGGTACTGCAGTATGATCTCGACTCCGATGAGCCCGGTGAATATGCCGAACTCTGCTTCGGCGACGAGATGGCACATGTTACACTGGACGAACCCCAACTGGAAGTTATTCTCCCTGACAAATCAGCTACCTGGTCCACGTATCAGTGCAAGTCGCGCGAGCTGTGGTGGTCAAAGCCGACGACCTCCTCACCAAACAGGACATCAGCAACAACCCTAAACAGGCACCACTTGCACTCCTTAGTCGAGCTCAAAATCTGATAGGATAATCGGTGCTTCGTCAAGGAGCTGGTGTCCAATGATCAAGACGTAATGACCTCGAGGAACGTGTGCATGTGGAAGTTTGTTTAGGCAGAGTCTGGGGAGATGAAACAGGTTATGCGGCTTCTCCTTGCTTTTGGATGTTTATGGGCCAGTGTGCTTTCTCCGTGTCAGCATTCAGTTTTTGTGCAGCGCGGCGCACTTCTCAGTGACATTTTGGCCAGTGAAGCATACTGTCACCAAGACTGGTTCTGGTCCGCCTCGACGTAGACGGCTATTGTCAAATCGGTTTCTTTTGCCTAGAGGTGGCCGAAGCTACAGGTGAGCAGGAACGTATAGTTTTGTTTATAGTACCTCCTGGTAGTGCAGCTATCCTTCGTACCATGCCCGGCAGGACTGCGACCCGTCGCGACATTGCTTGAAGTGCCTCAAGCCTGGCACAGGATGTCCCCGTTTTTTTTTCAAGCTGAAGAGGCCGCGGGGAACAGCCTGAAACCCATGTCGCATGACCCAGAGTTTGATGCCACTGCGGGCCTGCTCGCGGCCCAGCACGTTGACGACGTCAACGTGTGTGGTAGGGGGTCCCACATATACGCGTGCTTACGTTTAATTATTTGCGCAGGTATTTGGCCACACTTAGTTGAACAAGCATGCCTGCGTGGATTGTGCTGTGAGGTAGGCCAAGACGAAAAAAGGGTGATGTTGTTTTTGGTCATGATGAGTACGTCAAACAACGTCGCCCGAGTGTATCCTTCTCCTGAAGGGGCTTCCCAGAGTCAGCGGCTAATAAGTCTGTCAGCGGTATCTTTGTTAGCCTACGGGGGGCCGTATTCAACCTGCTCCAAACGCGCCCAAGCTTGGGTCATGGTATATACTGTTTCGTTACAGCGTATTTGGATACCGATCAATATGCAGATGAGACGACTGCCCTTGCCCGCCAAGTGCTACAGGAACCTAGCAAGATTCCTCACCGCGCCGTCGCCGTGGCCCATAATGGCGCAGTGGGCCTGCGCAGTGACTTTTGGTATTGAGAGCTCACCTGTGACGAGGACGACGAGACCGATGACCGCGACTTTCGTGGGTGCCATTTGCCGCGTAGTGGGCACGCGAGCAGCGAAGGGGAAATCGCGCGCTGCGTTGACATCCTCTGCAAGTCTCATCGTGTCAAGGTGAGGTCAAGCTACGTTGCCGAAGCACTTGGCGCTGCTCACGGTCCGGGTGAATGTTGCCCTACTCTGATAGCGCGAGCGCGGCATGAGCTCATCAAGGGGTCCCTGAGTCCTTCGGGGCTGAAGCGCCGCCGGGAATGCGGTGGGTCCTGTATAAAAGGCACCTCTCGGTCGACGCCGTGTGAATGTAGAAGTGTTTTTTTTCCCAGCGAAGATTTTAAGACACCCGCCGAAAATGTATTGTTTGGGGCACGCTTGCTGCCTAGGGAATTCTTGGGCCCCGGCGCCATCGACAACGCGCGGTGGTGCGACGCCCGTGACGTGACAGCGGATGGCCACGCCAATGGTACTATCGACCGTGGTTTGCTTCTACAGGTTATGGTCGGCTACCAGAGCTACACCCGCGAAGTCAAGTCATGTGCACTGCGTCGAGGCAACGACCTCCCATCGCCGAGAAGTGAACGCTGCGGTTGCTGAGCCGCTTCCGTACGTCTCAGAGGTCTGGAGCATTGCTCAGCTGCGGCCTTTCTGAGTATGGAGAAGGGGGGCCCTCTTGCTGTTCCCGCGCAGATATGTCGCGGACCCGCGAATGCTCAGAAGCGAAGGCGCTTCCGCGCTCCTTCCGCATGCTGCGGTCGCTGGGTCGCGACCTCATGCTCTGCGCTCGGTTGTCGCGGGCACGCGACCTTCCTCAATTTTTCTTGCGCTGATTTGGGATCAGCCCTCGTCGGTCTGCTTCTGGGTTTTCAGGATGGACCCTCCGGTCCGTTTTGTCCAAGCTGCATTTTCCAATTTTTTCCTTGGCCGCTGCACTTTGGAGCTCCTTGGCCTGGCTCATGGAAACATGGCCTATCCCCTCGCATTTTTTTTTGTTTTCTCCTTCTTCTTCTTCTCTACGCGTTGTTTAGGTATTTGAAGATACCGATCACAGACCTTTCTCGCTCTCTTTTGGGGCGCCGCCTTGGGCCCACATGCAAGGTGGCGACGGCCGACCATTCGTTCCCCCCTTCAATTTGGAAGATGTGCCCCGAGGGCATAGCGCAGCTCGCTCGGCCGCCGCCGCCTCGTCTCAAGGCGGCGCCGCCCGATCTGCCTACGCTGCTGGCGCTGGCGGCAGCGTATAGTTTGCGGTCTTGGTCCTGACGCACTGCTTCTCTCCTGACCCTACGCCGCTGCCACCATCGCATCTTCCACTCTTACATGTGATGCTGCGCTGCGATGGCGACCGGGTCTTCGATTCTGACGCCCTCTCGGAGCCAACTCGGGCCATTTTTGGCGCTCTGACCGATCCCGCCCTCCAGAAAAAACAACCAGGAAGGGGGGGAGGTAAACTTCCTGGAAGGGAACGGGTTCTTTGGAAGAGGAAAGGAAACACTCGTCATGCTACCTTAACCCAAAGGGTTGGTGGGATTTTTGCGAAGACCGGCAACCCCGCACGAAAAGCAATTGGTGTTTGGTGAGCCCCGCGGCCCCTCATTTCAATGTTGATCGTTCGACCAGCGAATTGTTAAAACAACAATTCTGCACCGCATTGAGTGTAGAAATTGGAGGGGGGGGATGTGTGTAGAAAAACACCAGTTGCTTTGGGTACGGGCGGGTATGACGGCGGATATTGGAGGGAGGGTGAATGACAACATCGTTGGTGCGTCTCTGGTTGTTTGCATTGGTTCTGCTCCTCCTCCTCCTCCTCCTCCTCCCCCTCCTCCTCCTCCTCCTCCTCCTCCTCCTCCTCCTCCTCCTCCTCCTCCTCCTCCTCCTCCTCCTCCTCCTCCTCCCCCTCCCCCTCCTCCCCCTGCGCTGCGCTCGTGCTGAGACGCCGTTGCCTCGTCGCGTCCTGCTGGCGACGCCAGCGCCGCGCGCCCGTGGCCCGGCCAGAGGAGGAGCGAGGGCCACACCCCCGCTTGAGCTGCCATGCCCACCTGCTCCCCTCCTCCTCCTCCTCCCTCGGCCTCCCTCCTCCTTCTCCCTCGTTCCTTCGCCCTCATCCTACCTCCTCCCTCCTTTCTCCTCCTCGTCCTCCTTCCCTCCTCCTCGTCCCTTCTCCGCCTCCCCGTCCCCTCCCCGCTCTCTCCTGCTCCTCTTCCTCCTCATCCTCTTCCTCCTGCTCCTCCTCCTCCTCCTTCCTGACTAGTTTTAGTTTCTTTGTCGTTTGTTGTTTTCTTTGTTTGTTTATGCTTGCTCTTTTTGAAAACCCAGGGCCGCCCTCGTTGCCGCCCACCTGGCTCGGGGGGTCCGTCGAATTTACACCACAAAACTTGAATACGCCACATAGCTTGCACTACACAGTTTGCACCGCATAGTTTCACCACGTAGACTGCATCACATAACTTACACATCCACAATGCAACAACTTATTGTTTGGAGTCCACGCTGGCTAGCATTCGTTCGTTCCATGGTATGTCTCCGCATTTGTCGGCGACTCACGGCGCAGCCCAGCCCCCTCTCCCCAGCAGGAGTTCACGAAGCGGCCGACGTCGTCGGGGGTGGTTGCGTACTTCGTCGCGACGGGGCCCCGCTCCGTGGACAGATGCGGCAGGACGGGGGGGGGGGACGCCGAGGTCGAGCAGGACGAGCAGGACGAGAAGGAGGAGGAGGAGGAGGAGGAGGAGGAGGAGGATGAGGAAGAGGAGGAGGAGGAAGAAGAGGAGGAGGAGGAAGAGGTGCAGCACTGAACCGTGTCCCGAGGGCGATGTCAACGATGCCCCCTAGTGGCGACCCACCTTGGCACTGCCCCAGTGAGAGGGAGAGAGAAAGAGGGAGGGAGAGAGAGAGAGAGAGAGAGAGAGAGAAAGGGCGCGCCAACGAGACAGACTCTGGCCCGCTGGCGGGCGGCGCGCGAGCGCACCAGCGCCTCAGACGAAACTGGCGACGGTGCCAAGCCACCGCTGACGTGGGCCGGCTTCTCGTCCTCGGTGATGTGGTGTGGGCGGAGGCGGCGAAACGCAGCAAGGACGCAACAAGCATCGAAAGGTTCGATGCAAGCGCGTGCACCTCTAAGGATCCCCCAAAAGGACGCACGCGCCCAGCCATGCAACCGAGTATGCCCCTCCCCGGTTCGCGAGGCCGCCCTGATGTTTCTCTCGAAGCCGGTGTAAGTTCATGTGCGCGTACGTCTGTGCACTTCAGCCGTGGTGCGCTTCGAAGCGAGTTCGGGCCAGTTCACGCGAGTCGGTTTTCCGCTCTCACGGGTGCCTCCCTCCCTCCCCTCCCTCCTTCCCGAGAGCGATAGGAGAGAGGCGCCGAAGCGTGTTTTCGACGCGGACACGGGAGGCACAGCACTCCTGTGCACAACGGGCAACGAGGTTCGAAGGCTCGGAAGGCAAGCGGGAGAACGTGAGCTTCTTTGCCTGCATCACAGCCTCGCTGCCGTGCAGGAAGAGGATGCAGGGGAGGGCATCCAAGCCCACGGTGGAGTACTTCGACCCTGAGGGTTTGCACGACTTTTTGTTCAATTGCCCTGGGAAAGGCAGCTGCGGCTGCCTTCAGTTCTGCCAGCTTGTTGTATCACGTTGGCAGGCAGTCGGCGACAGACGGATGAGGGGCAAAGTGCCTGACACAGTGCCTTTGAAGCATTGCCCAGTTTTTGGTGGATCCTCTTTGTGTCGTTGCGAGCTCTTCCTCCCCACTGCCTCCATGACCCCCATGTCCGCTACATCATTCTGAGTTATGTGGGCAGGGGCAATCATGCTGGAAAGGGTGTCTTGGGGATCAGGGTTTCAGGGACTTCGGATGCTCTGTTAGCTGGGATTGTTGATAGGGTTGATGTATGAAATCCTCCCGATGAGAGTTCTCCCATTCTTGAAAGCAACGTAGGGTGTTTCAGCATACGACAGTTGGTCTCACACTCAGCTGATCCAG
This sequence comes from Prorocentrum cordatum, assembly GCA_963575745.1. Classification (NCBI taxonomy): domain Eukaryota; class Dinophyceae; order Prorocentrales; family Prorocentraceae; genus Prorocentrum; species Prorocentrum cordatum. The sequence continues at coordinate 13,338 of CAUYUJ010022637.1, read as the reverse complement.
TAGCAAGTTGCTGACAGGAGCCTTGGGTGGAGGGGGAGAGGGTGAATAGGTGAAAGTCCACGCCCCAGAAAAGGTGTATCAGACCCTGCCGACCCACCTCTACCAACAGCAAAAGCTAATAATCACTTCCACCTCATTGACACCTCACCTGCGTTGCCTTGCACGCTCCACGCCAAAGTCCAACGAGATTCAGTGCACATTGGGAATAGTAGGTCTGTGCGTCAGAGGCTGTTGCTCTTGCAGTGTGACTCTGTGATCGGGGGAAGGGTCCATTACCGCACAGCGTCGCTCTGCGGAGGATACGTGCTGTCCTGCGTTTTTGCAGTTTCGAATTGTGAGTACTATTCTCGTATCCCCTCAGATTCTGTGCGAGAGAGGCGCCTTTTCTCCCGCATGCTGATTTCTAACGCGCATGCTATCAAACAGTAAGGTGATGTAGAAAGTGCGATGTCCACAACATCGAGTGTTTTTTTGTTTGTGCGTGTGTGTGTGTGTGTGTGTGTGTGTGTGTGTGTGTGTGCAGTTTTTTTGTGGTTTGCCTATGTTATATGTGCCGTTTTAATGTAAGTGTTCTAGGTGCTGTTTGTTTTGATTCGAGTTGCAAGCCCCAAACAAGCACAACACACATATACATGTACAGGTATCTCTCTCTCTCTCCCCCTCTCTCTCTCTATGTATGTACAGATTTGGTATTCATGTTAACACGTGTTTTTTTTGTTGGGGGGGGCCTTTTTTTTCAAGTTATGGGTGCAGATAGTTGTTTCCTGTGTGGTGTTTCGTTGTTGCGTGTTTTGCATCTATGCATTGTTGTCTTTGTACGTTTTGTTGTTGTTGTTGT
>CAUYUJ010022637.1:5000-7500 GCA_963575745.1 Prorocentrum cordatum | reverse complement strand
CCCACAGCTACACTTACGTACGTACATACATACATGCATGCATACATACATACACACATACATATACACATGCACACATGCATGCGCGCAGACCTGCATATTCTACATACGTGCATGCATGCAAACATGCATCCGCACAGACGTACTTACATACATACAAACACACATACCACATCCACACAGCCATACAACATACATACATTCATACATACTTTTGTATTTGCAGACAATGCATATACCTCATGTGCACATACACAAGGCTTATATGTATCATCATCTGTAGGTATGACGTATACATATACATATATATATGTATATATATATATGTATGTGTACACACGTTGGCCAGCGTGGACCCCAAACAGCGTGTTTCTACCCATCTATGTTATACAATATCGGGGGGGCAATCTGTGTGGTGGAGTCTACGCGGTGCGATATTTGTTGTTGAATGTATGTTGTGCAGTCTAAGTTGTGCAATCAAGGGTGTGCAACCTATGTGGGTCACTGTCCGTGGAGCAATATATGTGGCGCAATCTATGTTGTACAATTCACTTTGACTGTCTTGAAGCTGGCATCTCCACTGCTCATGCAAACATCCCGCCCTCCCACCCGCAACTTGGTCGCAATACCTCATACGATCGTGACGGTAGGTAACAAATTCTAGACGCTTCGCTTATCCCCACCAGCCCATCCCGAAACGATGTCCAGGCGAGTTGAGGTGATCAGGGAAGTGCGGCAGCAACAAGGAGGACGGCCGAACCGTGCAAAGGAGTGAGGAGGAGAAGGAGGAGGTGGATGGATGGATGGATGAGGGAGTGGGAAGACTGAGGATTAATAGGATGAGGAGGAGGAAGCGGAGGAGGAGGAGGAGGAGGAGGAGGAGGAAGAGAAGGAGTAGGAGCAGGAAGGAGGAACAGGAGGAGGAGGAGGAGGAGGAGGGCAAGCACAAGGGCCAGATGTCTCTTGGATGCCTCTAGGAGCCTCTTGGAGTATCTCTTGGGCGATTCTTGGGGGCCTCTTGGGACGTCTTGGGGGTCTCTTGGCGATGCTGGGGGGCTCTTCGAGGTCTTGGGTGCCTCGGGGGGGGGGGGGGGCTCTTGGGGCCTCCGAGGGTCTTCTTGGGGGCCTTCTGGGGGCCTCTTGGGGGCCTCTTGGGGCCATCTTGGGGCCATCTTGGGACCTCTTGGGGCCTCCTGGGCGCTTCTTTGTGCCATGTTGGAGGAGATCTATCAAAGAAGAGCTGAGCTTTAATTAGCGTTGCCCCCCCAGGAGGCCAAAATGGGGCCAAAACCCTGCTAAAATCAATGATTTTGGCTTCCTCGCCGAGGCTGTTTTGGACGCTCTGACCGCTCCCCGCCCCTCCTGTCCCGGTCAGTGGGGAGGGGGTAGGGGGAGGGGTAAACCCCTCCCCGAAGGGGAAGAGGGAGGGGTGGAAGAGGAAACGCCTTAAACCACCGACGCCCAGAGGGCTGGTGGGGTTGAGGCGTCGAGTACGGATGTGCAGGCAGAATAACATATTTCTGTGAGAAGCATTTGATCGTTTCGGTTGCTCTTACATGTGTTTTCGCAGTATTCTGGGCTTCGCGTCCCGCGCGAGCGCTCGATTGAATTTATGTTGAAGCAGTTTTTGGGCGTCTGGGGTCCTTTTAGACGCCATCGGGGCGCTCTGGGGGGGGCATCTTGGAGCAAATCTATCAAAGAAGAGCAGAGCTTTAATTAGCGCTGCCCCTCCAGACTGTCTAAAATCGCTTCCTGGACCCCTCTTGGATCGCTCTTGAAGCGCTCTTGGACGCTGTTGAGGCAGTATTGAGGCTCTCTTGGGCCCCATGTTGGGGCCCAGTTGGGACATCTTGGCGCCATCTTGAGGCCTCGGATGGGCTTCGGAAGCGGAAAAGTGAAAACACCAAAAACATTGATTTTCTTTAGGTTTTGAAGCATTTCGGCTTTTTGAGGGCACTCTAATGATGCTCTTGTGGGCACTTGGAACCATCTTGGAGCGGTCTTGGAACGTGTTGGAGCGTCTTCTGAACCATATTCAGGCATCTTGCGCTATCTTGAGCCATCTTGGAGGCGATCTTGGGCTCTCTGAGGCCCTCTTGGAGCCGTCCTTGGCCATCCTGGACGCTCTGACCGCTCCCCGCCCCGCCTGTCCAGGTCAGTGGGGAGGGGGTAGGGGGAAGGGTAAACCCCTCCCCGAAGGGGAAGAGGGAGGGGTGGAAGAGGAAACGCCCTAAACCACCGACGCCCAGAGGGCTGGTGGGGAAACGCTTCGCGCATCCCCACCAGCCCGTCCAGAAACGACGCCCAAGCGAGTAGAGGGTCGTCCTGAGGGGCCTTCCGGCGTCTTGGGTGCCTCGGGGGAGCCTCTGTGGGCCGTTCGGGATCCTGTTTGGGGCCTCCTGGGGGCCTCTTGGGGCCTCTTGGGGCCATCTTGGGGCCTTTGGGGGCCTCCTGGGCGCTTCTCGGGGCCATCTTTGCCCCCTCAGGAGGCCAAAACGGG
>CAUYUJ010022636.1:115000-120867 GCA_963575745.1 Prorocentrum cordatum | reverse complement strand
TCAGCCTGCATCAGCCTCAGCCTAGCCTCAGCCTGCCTCAGCATCAGCCTGCCTCAGCCTCAGCCTCAGCCTGCCTCAGCCTCAGCCTCAGCCTGCTTCAGCCTCAGCCTCAGTCTGCCTTCAGCCTCGGCCTCAGCCTCAGCCTGCCTCAGCCTCAGCCTCATCAGCCTCGGCCTCAGCCTCAGCCTGCCTCAGCATCAGCCTGCCTCAGCCTCAGCCTCAGCCTGCCTCAGCCTCAGCCTCAGCCTGCTTCAGCCTCAGCCTCAGTCTGCCTTCAGCCTCGGCCTCAGCCTCAGCCTGCCTCAGCATCAGCCTGCCTCAGCCTCAGCCTGCCTCAGCCTGAGCATCAGCCTGCCTCAGCATTCAAAATGTGGCCCGGGAATGGAGTTCTGGGAACTCGAAGAACACGAAGTGGGCTACAGTTGGCTCTGGGCATTCAAAATCATGCCCAGGAACGGAGTTCTGGGAACTCGAAGACCACGAAGTGGCCTACAGTCGGGTCCAGGCATTCAAAATCATGCCCAGGAATGGAGTTCTGGGAACTCGAAGACCACGAAGTGGCCTACAGCTGGCTCTGGGCATTCAAAATTATGCCCAGGAATGGAGTTCTGGGAACTCGAAGAACACGAAGTGGCCTACAGTTGGCTCCGGGCGTTCAAAACCATGCCCAGGAATGGAGTTCTGGGAACTCGAAGACCACGAAGTGCGTTACTGTTGGTTAAAAAAGATGTCCCCGGATCCCGTCCGGATCCCGCCCAGAACCCCTTGTGGAGTCATGATGCTCTCTTTTGACCCCACTAGAAACCTATCAGTCTTCGCTGTTAGGTAAAAATTTGACGAAGTGCACACGCGCGCGTCGTCGCGCGCGCATGCCGAAATCCTTCAAAAACCTTCGGTGCCGGAAGGATTTCACAATCGAGTTTCCCAAGCACATACAAAAACACAGGGTTTCGCAACACTGATTTGCTAAAAAAGCTTCCGCGCGAGCTCTTGCGAAATCTTAAGAAAATGATCCCAGTGCGACCCTACCTAGGAGTTGGAACCCCTAGGAAAGCAGCATTTGTAGTAACAGTAACGCTAAGCTAAAGCTAAGCTAAAGCTAAACTACAGCTAAACTAAAGCTAAGCTAAAGCTAAGCCGCAGCTAAGCTAAAGTTAAGTTAAAGCTAAAGTTCCCATGGGACTGGGGGGAACCGCTCCCAGGGGACTGGGGGAACCGCCCGGGGCGCTTTCCACTGCCCGGCCCCTTTAAGCTAAGAGAGTAAGAACCCTTCTAGGCAGAGCCTAGGTAGGGAACCATAGGTTTTCAAGATTTTCACAACATGCTATTAAACGGGCTTCGCGCGCGCATGTCGAAATCTGTCGAACGCCCTTGCGCGCGTGCCGTCGCGAGAATCCTTTGCTAAAAATGTGACGAAATGCAGACGCGCGCGTCGTCGCGCGCGTATGCCGGAATCCTTCAAAAACCCATCGGTTTCGGAAGGATTTCAAAATCGTGTGTCCAAGAAATTATCCCAGTGCGACCCTACCTAGGAGTTGGAGCCCCTAGGAAAGCAGCATTAGTAGTAACAGTAAAGCTAAACTAGCTAAGCTAAAGCTACGCTAAAGCTAAGCTGAAGCTAAGCTGAAGCTCAGCTAAAGCTAAGCTAAAGCTAAGCTAAGGCTAAGCTAACACTAAGCTAAAGCTAAGCTGAAGATGAGCTGAAGCTAAGCTAAAGCTAAGCTAAAGCTAAGCTAAAGCTAAGCTAAAGCTAAAGCTAAAGATAAGCTAAAGCTAAGCTAAAGCTAAAACTAATCTAAATATAAGCTAAAGCTAAGCTGAAACTAAGCGAAAGCTAAGCTAAGGCTAAGCTAAAGCTAAGCTACAGCTAAGCTAAAGCTAAGCTGAAGCTAAGCTCAAGCTAAGCTAAAGCTAAGCTAAAGCTAAGCTAAAGCTAAGCTAAAGCTAAGCTAAAGCTACGCTAAAGCTAAGCTGAAGTTAAGCTAAAGCTAAGCTAAAGCTAAGCTAAAGCTAAGCTAAAGCTAAGCTAACACTAAGCTAAAGCTAAGCTAACACTAAGCTGAAGCTAAGCTAAAGCTAAGCTAAGCTAAAGCTAAGCTAAAGCTAAGCTGAAGCTAAGCTAAAGCTAAAGCTAAAGCTAAGCTAAAGCCTAAGCTGAAGCTAAGCTAAAGCTAAGCTAAAGCTAAGCTAAAGCTAAGCTGAAGCTAAGCTAAAGCTAAGCTAAAGCTAAAGCTAAAGTCAACGCTAAGCTAAAGCTAAAGCTAAGGCTAAAGCTCCCAGGGGACTGGGGGAACCGCGGTGCGGGGACTGGGGGAAGCGCCCGGGGCGGTTTCCCTTGCCCGGCCCCTTTAGCTAACAGAGTAAGAACCCTTCTAGGCAGAGCCTAGGTAAGAACCCACAAAAACACAAGGTTTCGCAACACGGATTTTCAACAAAAGCGTGCGCGCGCGCTCTTGCGTCGTCGTCGTCGTCGTCCTCCCTTCCCTCGTCGTCTTCGTCGGCGTTTCGTCGTTGTCCCTCCTATTTCGTCGCCGTCGTCGTCGTCGTCGTCGTCGTCGTCGTCGTCGTCTTCACTCCTCCCTCGTCGTTGTCCTCCTCCCTCGTCGTCGTCGTCGTCGTCCGTCGTCGGCGTCTCGTCGTCGTCTTCTTCGTCGTCGTCGTCGGCGTCGGCGTCGTCGTCGTCTTCGTCGTCGCCGACGTCGGCGTCGTCGTCGTCGCCGCCGTCGTCGTCGTCGTCGTCGTCGGCGTCGTTGACGTCGTCGTCGTCGTCGGTGTCGTCGTTGTCGTCGTCGTCGTCGGCGTCGTCATCGTTGTCGTCGTTGGTTTTGCAAACCAAGTTGCGGGTGGGCGGGTGGGATGTGTGCAAGAGCGCGGGATGGGTCAACTCGTTTGTTAAAATCAATTGCACCATATAGATTGCACCGCATTGCTCGTACCACATTGAACACACCGCATATTGTGCGCCACGTAGATCACATCACATAGATTTCACAACATACATTGCACCACACAGATTGCAGCACGCCGATTGCGCCGCATAACTTGCATCACCTGTATTCTACCACGTTGAGTGTGCCCTATATGTTGCCCGTTCATTGTGCACCACATAGATTGTGCAACACATATCGCGCAACATCGGTTGCACAACATAGAATGTACAACAGAGATTGCAAAGCCAAATTTGCTCCACAGAGGTTGCACACCATGCATTGCTAGAAATACACTGTTTGGGGCTCACGCTCGCAAGCATACACATGTGTGTTGTGCTCCTCCGTGTCCTCGTCGGCGTCCTCCACTTTCTCTCCTCCTCCTCCTTTTCCTCCTTCTCCTCCTCCTGTTGCCCCCCCCCGTAGGGGCCAGGAGGAAAACAGGCGGGTAGCAGCCCGATCGTCACCCCTGCTTGCCCGTAGGGGCCAGGGGGAGAGAAAAATGCATCTCGTCGCCAGCTCCCTCCCTGCGGTGGCCCGGCACGTACACCGCGTGCGCCTGGGCGGGGGAGCGGGTCCCCTGCGGGGGGCTCATCGGTGGACCCCGCACCCATCCCCCCCACGGCCAGGGTGCCCCGCCCTGGCGTGCGTGGGGGTGCGGAGTCGCCCGTGGGGAGTGGCGCCCCCTCGGGTGGCTTGGGGCGGCACGATGGTGTCGTTATCTGAGCCCTACGGGGCGGACGCAGCTCGGAAAACCGTGTGATAGGTGGCGAGCTAGCTGGCCCTGCGAGCTGGAGGTGGAGTTATAAGTTTTGCTGTTGTGGTGGGCTGAAGACCCCCGTGACGGCACAGTGGCATGTGGCTGCAGTTGCTTCTCTTCTTCTCCCTTCCTCCTCCTTGGCCCGTTTTGTGGAGGCCGCCTGGGGACCGTGCCTGGTGGGAGGCATGGGGCGGCACTCAACGCGGTGTCGTTTCGCGGAGAGCTCGCGTGCAGTCGGCGCCACCTGCCGCTTGCTTGCGCTCCTTTGCCCCTGGTTGCGAAGCACGTGCGTGCGCTTTCAGCATATTCCAGCATATTCCTCCTGTTGCCCCCCCGCCCCATCGGGCAGGTCGCTGGGACAGCCTACGCCGAAGCGCGGTGAGCCCCGCGGTAACGTTCTCTCGCTCGCGCAAGGCTGCTGGCTCTTGGGCGAGGCGAAGTAGGGAGGGAGGATGATGAGGAGGGGGGGGGATAGAAGGAGGAGGAGGAGGAGGAGGAGGAGGAGGAGGAGGAGGAGGAGGAGGAGGGGCAGCAGCAGCAGCAGGAGGACGAGGAAGTAGGAGGAGGAGGACGAGGATAATGAGGAGAAAGAAGACTGAGAGGGGGTTTGTCGGGGGCTGCCATGGAGCACATCGAGGTGCCGAGCTGCCACCCCCTCAGATGCTGATCCCTCGAGCACCCCGAACACTTCGAACACCCCGAGCACCCCGAGCACCTCGAGCTGCCGTCCCCCAGTCGCCATCCCAGCCGCCCAGTCCCTTGCCTGTTTCCAGCCCCCGCTTCCCTGTCCCCTCCTCCTGCCCCCTAATCCTCAATGCTCGCCCCCGTCACCGTCTACGTTGCCTTCCTCGCCAGTTTCCCTCTTCACTCTTCCATCCTTCTTCGTCCCTCTTCTCTCACGTACTCTAACCATTATCCGTTCCTCAGGCCCTGGAGTTGCCCCCTCTGCGCTTCCGCCCGCCGCTGGTCCACCTTAGCCTCTACAGAATCCCCCAGGGCCTTGCTGAGTGAGCCCGTCTGTGTACCACCGCGTAAAGGGGGCGAGCACGAAGTCGGCGCCAGGCAGCCCAGAAGGAAGATGGGGAAGGACAGGAAGGCGAGGAGATGGAACAGGGTGGAGGAGACGTGGGTAGGAAGCGTTGTCGCGTGGGCGTCGAGCGTCAGCTGGTTGTCGGATTTAGAATGGTCAGGCGGTCGTGTGGGCTGCGGGCGGCGAAGGCTGGGGCGTGGCGTTGGCGGTGGCAGCGGTGCCATGGTAGTGATGCTGATGCTGTACTGGTCGCCGTGGCGGTGGTGGCGGCCAGTGCTCAGCATTGGTCGTGGTGGCACAGGTTGTAGAGGTGACAGTACAAGCAGCAGTCGCAGGAAAAGTGGCAGAAGTGTAAGTATAGCTGACCGTTTGTGTTAATCAGCCTCTCTGTTGCTGGCGCGCACGCCAGAGTATGTTCGCCTTGTGCTATAGTCAGCTGCCGGCCGTTTTTCGGTTCGCGGGTTTCTCTTGCCCAGAGGATGGGATGAGGAGAGTGTGGAAATGGAGGAGGAGAGGGAAGAAGACGAGGAGAAGGACGACCAGTGTAAACCCAAGAGTCATCAACGACGTTGGAATTAACTTAACCTTCCCTCCAAGCTCCCTCTTCATAGGCCCCTACAACGGTTCATTTCCATTGAGGGGACTGCTTCGTTGGAATACGTCCGTTTGAAAACCCTGAAGAATGCCAAACAGTGTTCTCGGGGATTCCAACGCCACGGATCAACCTGACTGCCGCGTTTTGACGATCCGGAATCAGACCATAACTCCATGTTTGGGATTTCGACACCGCGAATCAACATAATTGTACCACAATGTTGAATCCGTCCAAAATCATTTCTTGTGCGCTGATCATGGGAATCCGTGAAACACTTCCAATATTTGAAACGAATGCGCGCGGCGCCAAGGCGAGAGCCACATAACCGCCCTCAATCCGTGAAGCTCATGCAATGTTTTTCAACGAATGTGCGCGGCGCTAAAGCGAGAGCTACATTTTGGAAACGATCCGCCGTCAATCCGTGAAATTCTTGCAACTTTTGAAAACGAATGTGCGCAGCGCTAAGGCGAGAGCCACACTTTGAAACGACCCGCCCTCAATCCGTGAAGCCCTTGCAATGTTTGAAAACGAATGTGCGCAGCGCTTAGGCGAGAG
>CAUYUJ010022636.1:92500-110000 GCA_963575745.1 Prorocentrum cordatum | reverse complement strand
GACCGCCCGGGATGCACCCTGAGGGTCTTAGGATCTGATCCCGCTGATCCTTGCTGCGGGATCAATGCGATCAGATCCGGATCTGAACCCGACTTCCGGATCAACTTTTGCGCTGGGGATCTGATCCCTGCGCGCGGATCTGATCCCTGCGCGCGGATCTGATCCCATTGATCCCTGCGCGCGGGATCTGATCCCATTGATCCCTGCGCGTGGGATCTGATCCCTGTTGATCCTTGCGCGTTCGCGCTGTGTTATATCTTCGTTTGTTGTATGTTTGTGGGCATGTGATATTGCGCAATCCTCTTCCGAACAAAAAAACTTATCATCTCTCCTCGTCCTTCTGCTCCTCCTCCATCCCGCCCTCCCCGTCCTCGACGTCGCCGTGGTCGCCGTCCGCTTGCACAACATAGATTGCACCACGTATCTCTAGTACTACATATATTTTACACATAGACTACACCACATGGATTGCACCACATCCGCATGACCCATAACAATATTGTTTGAGGTCTACGCGGTGCAGGGGGGCTGTTCGAGCTGCTGGGGGAGTGGGGTCCAGAGCCATATTGGTCAAAGACTCCATGGCGCCACCGAGACGCGCCGAGACTGCAGTGTCCGCTCTCGGGGCAATGGCGCAGCCGCTGCAGGTGGAGACGCTCGTGGACTCGCAGACGATGCCTGCCTCGCGCAGCGAGGTGGGCTGGGCGAATCGTCAGGGTCAAGAGTGGCATCTAGGAGTCCAGAATTGCATGGGTGTGCCACGTCGCCCGAAGAGACCCCCAAGAGACCCCCAGAGACCCCCAAGAGACCCCCAAGAGACCCCCAAGAGCCCCAAGACGGCCCCAAGATGGCCGAAGGCCTCCAAGACGCCCCAAGACGGCCCAACAGGGCCCTAACTGATTCTCCCAGGGCTCCAGATCGCACAAAAGGGCACCAAAAAGGACCCTGAGGAGGCCAAACACTTTGATGTTCATCAGGTTGTTGCATGCGTGTTGGAATTTCGCTTTTTGAAGCTTAAGAGGCCACCAAAATGGCCCGAAGGACCCTCAAGAAGGCCCCTTAAGGCGCCCCCAAAGGCCATGGAAAGGTTCCAGAGGACCCCAAGACGCCCCAGAGGGCCCCAATAGGCCCCAAAGAAAGCTCCGAGACGGCCGAAGGCTTAAGCCCCAAGACGGCCCAAAAGGGCGCCGTGACGGCCCGAGAGGGCCCCAATGCTGTGCCGCATGTTTTGGGCAGCGCTGAGCTTCGTCTGGATTGACCCGTCAATCGGCACGTGTCCTGTCCGTAGCGGCGACGGCTCAAGGATGTGTTTGGCGATGGCATCGCCCGTGTGATCATGGCGCCCAGCAAGAAAGCTGCGTCGCCGTCGCCATCGAAGGTCCTGTCGCCCATCGAAGCTGCGTTCAATGACACCTTGCATGAGAGCACAGCGCACTACAGGATGACGCAGAACGGAAAATTGCTGAAATCTGAGGTCCTGAAGCATAAGGCTGCGCTGCTCGCGCTGAGGCAGGTGCAGAAGGAGCCCTTCGACAAGGAGACTCTCACCCAGGCGCTGCAGGCGCATGCGGGCCGCAAGGAGAAAGTTTGGCGCCTCTCCACAGAACTCCCGAACTGGGCTTCGGAGACGTGCTTGAAGTTCAGGGCGATGCTGCGCGACATCGACCAGAGTTGGCGCAAGCACAGGACACGGGAGAAGGAGAAAGGGGAGAAGCTTACACCGCCCGAGTGGCTGTCGCACTTCATCGAGGGCGAGAGCGAGGATGACGCCTCGAAGGATGACGAGGACTCTGGAGAAGATGAGGCATCAGAAGAAGAAGTTGAGGACGAGGAAGGCGAGGAGGAAGAGGAGGAAGAGGAGGACGAGGCCGAGGCGGACGATGCCACCATCGCCAAGAAGCCAGCCAGCAAGGTCAAGGCCAAGGGCACGGACTACATCTTCGGGTGGAGCGACGAGATGAAGGTCAGGGTACAAAACGTGGCTGGAGATGTAGGGCGCGTAAACCCCACATTCAGGCACGTGTCTCATACGGTGTTAACTTGGGTTTCGTGGGAATGTTTTGGGTTGTTGCCTGAATGTGAGTTGGCGCGCTCTGCGACTCTCGCCATGTAATGTCCCGAGACGGCTTGGCGCAAGCTGCCCTCCGACGGCGACGACCAGATGGAGTTCGCCCGCAAAGTAGACGTGGCTGTTGCCGACCGTGCGCAGTTCGAGCCTCGCCTCAAGCGCATGGAAGCGGTGTGGAGGGACAAGACGACGTGGATCATTCCAGGCATGACCATGGATAAGTACCACGCTCTGGCTGGCGGCACGGCGAGCGGCGCGGCGAGGGCAGGCGGCGGCACGGAGAGCGGCGGCAAGCGCGTGCCAGTCGAGGCCGAGTGGTCCCAGTCGGTGTCCGACAAGGAGTTCGAGGTGAGGCGCTGCATGCGAGGGGATCTCCTCTCATGGATCGTCTGGGAGAAGGAGGGAGGAGTGAAGTCGCAGCGCCTTGAGCTCAAGACGAGTGCCTGCGACCCCGAGGCGGCGAGAAAGTTCGTCATCCAGGTGGCGAAGGAGTTCGCCAAGTCGAAGATCGACAGGACAGAGATGCATAGGAGGGCGCGCGAGTGGCTTGAGAACAACTCGACGGAGATGAAGAAGAGGCCTGCTGCAGCCGCAGGTCTCACGGGCGAACCTGTCAGCAAGAAGCCTGCCGCCGCATCTGTGCCCGTAGCATGCTTGAAGCGCCCAGCAGCAGCCGATCAGGAGACACCTAGCAAGGAGCCTGCTGCAGCTCAGAATAGCGGCCAGCCCGATGCGCCCGATGAATCCTCGGCGGAATCATCAGATATCCCGCCACCGCCAGCAGTGCCGACATTTCTCAGCGAACAGTAGCTCCTTGAACGGACGAGCCACGCTCACTAAACGAATAAGCAGTGACATGCAAACTACCATCATCACCACCATCATCAGCATAATCAGCATCCTCATCATCATCATCATCAGCAGCAACAGCATCATCATCAACACCATCATCAGCATCACCACCATCATCAACACCATCATCAACACCATCGGACGTCAAAAACAATATCCAACATAAACATCATCATCATCGGCATCATCATCATCATCCTTACCATTACCAACGTTACCGTCATCTTGGTCGTGCTGATTGTCGGCGTTGTCGTTCGCTTCACGTCGCCGCTCCCCTTCTCCAACTCACCCTGTCCAACCTCTCTCGCCCGTTCCCTCGACCCCTCGGACCGTCAGTCTGCCCCGCCTCTCCCAAGCTCCCCTCGCGGTGCACTCTGCTCATGCCGCCCCCCGCCCAGGTGGCCGCCGCCCGGGCCCGCCGCTCCGACTCCGAGGACGAGCCCCGCAGCAGGCGCATGAAGAAGAGGAGGGCGATGCCCGACAGCCCGCGGGCTCGAGAGCTCGCCGAGCAGATCGTCGCCGACGCGGAGCGCAGGGACGAGGAGGCCGAAGGGAAGGGTCCGCTGGTGCACGGGGGGGGTAAATCATGCCCGAACGTTTGTTTCGCCTGAGTTTCGCTTGAGTTTCGCCTGAGTTGCGCCTGAGTTGCGCCTGAGTCGCGCCTGAGTTGCGCCTGAGTTTCGCCTGAGTTTCGCTTGAGTTTCGCCTGAGTTTCCCCTGGCGCCTGAGTTGCGCCTGAGCCTGAGTTGCGCCTGAGTTGCGCCTGAGTTGCGCCTGAGTTGCGCCTGAGTTGCGCCTGAGTTGCGCCTGGCGCCTGAGTTGCGCCTGAGTTTCGCCTGAGTTTCGCCTGAGTTTCGCCTGAGTTTCGCCTGAGAGTTGCGCCTGAGTTGCGCCTGAGTTGCGCCTGAGTTGCGCCTGAGTTGCGCCTGAGTTGCGCCTGAGTTGCGCCTGAGTTGCGCCTGAGCAGCGCCTCAGCTCCCCCCTCCACCCACTGGAAAAGGGGGCAGGAGCCCCACGAGTGACACGGGGGTCAGGAGGGCACTGGCGAGATCCTCCCCCGAGGGTGCGCCGGCGGGGTCGACTGACGGGATGGTCACGCCGAAGCAGAGCAACCGCGTCATGGTGGCAGCCGAGTCGTCGCGCGTGTCGGCACCGAAGGCCCGAATCCTCCTCGTGCCCCTCCTCATCCTGCCCATCCCCCTCGCCGCTCGAGAGGCCCCGATGGAGAAGCCCGCGGAGGAGGACTCGGACGACTGCCTGCTCGTGGGAAGCAAGGCGCACCGAGCCGCATGAGTAGGGTGGCGTGAGCCTCGAGGATGAGGAGCACGATGACAAGGAGGTGAGGAGGGATGGTCATGACTGGAAGAGAGCCCTTTTGTAAAAAACCGCTGTTCAAAAACTCATGGTTTCAAAGCTGTGGTTGAGGCCCAGAAGGGCAGCTCTCGGAGCCTTGAAGCCTTGGGGGGGCATGTAAAACAAAACATGATTTACATGTTTTTTTCACGGGGCTGGGGAGCTCGAGGTGGAGGAGGGGAAGATGCTATCAGATGAGGATGCTGAGAATGATGAGGATGAGGTAGCAGAAACATTTCAGATGAATTGGAAGAGTATGAGGGAGGAGATGAGAATTGCACACGCACCCAACTCGTGGTCGGCTCGGGCCAGCCAGGGCGCAGGCTGCAAGCTGGGCTGGTCAGGGTCGCAGTCGATGCCGCAGGACAGGTGCCCCAGCGGGCCGCTGTGGGAGGACGGCCAGACGCCCGAGGGCATCAAGAAGAATCGTGCTGCGGAGTGCGGTGAGGGGGCCCGCATGTCCGTGCAGGAGAACGTGCAGAGGGCGCTTGGCGACGCTGGCGCGCAGCCCGAGACGCTGCCCGAGTGGGCGCCTGAGCTGTCCCGCCACTTGGACGCGATCGAGGGCGCGTTCATGCAGGGCGGGAAGGAGATCTTCGAGAGAGTGACCAACTCCCTCATCGACGCGGAGAACACGATCGTCGGGAGGTGCCGCTCCACCGACGACGCCGACATGCTCGTGCAGGAGATGTACAAGATGAAGTTGGAGCGCCCGCAGGTGGGCCCGCCGCTCGAGGACTCCGACGATGAGCACGAGAAGAACATCGACGACTTCATGGACCGCCTGGAGAAAGGCGGATTTCGTTTCACGCTCGAGGGTGGCAACCTCTTGGCGGCTCGTTGGAAGCGGGCTTTGAAATCGAACAGGAGGCTGAAGGCCGACTACAAGAAGCTGTCCGACAGGGGCGCCACCGATGACGAGAAGGCCGACTTCCGCGCCGAGTTCGGGAAGAAGGAGTACCAGAAGTACATGGCCAAGCGGTCCTCTAGCAAGAAGGTCGAGGAGGTCGACAAGAACAAGGGCCAGTGGTTGCCCATCCAGCGCATCGCGCACAAGGAGGGTGGCGGGGCCAGCGGCATGCGAGCCGCGATCAACCACAGCCTCCGATGCATGCAGCTCGGGGGCAAGTGGGTGTGGTTCGACCCCAGCGCGCGCCGCATCAAGTTCCTGTACTACATCAGGAGCACGCAGGACTCCCTGACCAAGAGCTGGGAGCTCCACCAGCAGTGGTGGAGCGAGAAGAGCGCTGGAGGACTTCGCACCCTCTTCAAAATCCTCCTCTTCCTCATCCTTCTCCTCTTTCCCACCCTCCTGAGACTCCCTCTCTCTGATATGTATATATATGTAAATATACACATATATCCCTCTCTCCCTATCTCTTCCCCCGAACTCATTATCATCCCGACTCGTTAAATTCACCACCCCGCCCCCCCTAATCCGCAGTCGCACATTTCGTTATATCCTGTCTCTCGAGTTCCTCTAATCTTCTTGGTCTTCCATCGCCCTCCCGTCCTCCAATTTGTAACGATCGTCCATGTTATCCTCCTCATTCCACCCCCTCCCGCTCGCAATTATCTGCCCGCCTCTCGCAGGACAGCCGGTCGCCTCGAGCTCCGCTGGCGCGAAGGAGAAGGCAAAGGCGAAGGGGAAGGCCAAGCCGAAGAAGGCGCTGGCCGACGGATCAGATGACAACGCTGAGGGATCCGAGCCCGAGCCAGAGCTCTCGACGGCCGAGAAGAAGAAGAAGGAGGCTGCGAAGAAGGCGCGACAGGCAGTGTGCAAGGCTGCCACCTCGGTCAACAACGCCAAGAGGAACCACGACGAGGCAGTGGCCGACGCGCGCAAGCTGCTGACGCGGGTTGAGAGCGAGAAGGGCTGGAGGATCTTCAACGACAAGAAATTCACGGGCCCGATCCACTCCGCGATCGAGAAGCTCGACCAGGGGACGAACGACACGACCTTCGCGAAGGAGGTGTTCATGGGCAACGTGGCGACGCTCAAGAAGGAGAAGGACTTCGTGAAGGACGGCAAGGCGTTCTGCGAGGCCCTGAACCCGCTCATCCAGACGCTCAAGAAGAAGTGCAAGGCGCTCATGGACATGCGGGCTTCTGCGCCCTCCGATGACGACGCCCCTGAGGGCGAGTGACCGCGTGTGCGGTCTTTTCGTGCATGCTCGGCCTGCAGTGATCTCTGTCACAGCCTCCACCCTCTTCCCCATCTGGCGGGGCGAGGTTCAAAGGCAACTAGGAGGGAGGGAGGAAAGGATCGGGAGAGAGTGGTGAGGGCGGAGGAGGGACGGGGGAGCGGGGAGCGAGGTGCGAGGAGAGAGGGAACAACATAAGATTGACGCAAACAACTGCCGAAGAAGAGGGAGGTTGAGATGTTGAGGATTGGAGGGGTCCCTTCTTCCTTCTGACACGATGCTGCGCGGGAGTGCCGAGAGTTTGCTCGCACATTTGAAGAGCTTCGACCTGGGGCGAGGTCAAGCGAGACGCTGATAACACTAGCGAAGGGGATCTATAGGGTAGATTAAGGGTTTTGGCATTCGAAAACTCAGACCGATCTGAAAAACAACAAAAAAAACAAAATGGGACCGATCGGGTAAGGAAATCTTGGCTCCGGAATCGATCTGGCAGGTCCGACGGCCCCTCGGGACGGGCTCCGACGCAGCGCGCGGGGAACAGCAGCCTGAGTTCCGCCTGAGTTCCGCCTGAGTTCCGCCTGAGTGCCGCCTGAGTTCCGCCTGAGTACCGCCTGAGTGCCGCCTGAGATCCGCCTGAGTTCCGCCTGAATGCACACCAAACCGCCTGAGTTCCGCCTGAGTTCCGCCTGAGTTACCGCCTGAGTTCCGCCTGAGTTCCGCCTGAGTTCCGCCTGAGTTTCGCCTGAGTTCCGCCTGAGTTCCGCCTGAGTTCCGCCTGAGTTCCGCCTGAGTTCCGCCTGAATTCCGCCTGAGTTCCGCCTGAGTTCCGCCTGAGTTCCGCCTGAGCCCGTCTGAGCCCCGACTGCGAGCCCAAATTGCAGGTCTCGGTGCCAATATTTCAGTTATTGTATGTATTTTCTGTTGCCCAGGGCGTTGAATTCCAGTTTTCCTTGCCTTGATCTGCTCTGCACCTACGATTTCGATGCCAGCCCGCTTCTCGCAGTGCAAATTCTGTTGCCAGCCCCCCTCTCTCATGTTCTCCCCCTCTCGTGGTGAGCCGAAACCATTCGACAGCCGTTTTGGCGCGAGTTGTTTTTTGGGGGAAAGGCCCTATCTTATGGCTCCTCTACCGATAAAGCGCAGGAAAATCGCACCTGGCCCAGATCCCCTCGCTGGCAATGTGGACCAGCATCTACGAAGTGCTGGCCATGAGCTATTGCAGCGCATGCTTGGGTTGTTCTGCGGGCAGAAGATGCGCGCCCGAGACTTTTGCACGTTGTGCTACCACGCCAACAGGGCGGGCGTCAAGGGCGCCGACTTTACTTTGTATGCGGGAGAACCTGGTTTGGATTCAGGCGCGTATCAGGCCAGCGTTTTTTTTTGCAGCCGTCACTCGCGTTGATGCCCCTCCCCATTTACACCCGTAACTCCACTTTTCAGCCTCGTCCTCTCCCCCGCTCATGAGTTACTGCCCCTCCCACGCTAATCAAACCCTCTACACCTACACATAAAGAAATAAAAGAGTACCTCCAGAAAATACTGGATCGAGTCTTACCAAGAGGCCCCCGCTTGGATACAGTCATCACTGCAGCTGTGGACAGGAAGACAGCAGTGTCAGCGGAGCGGGCGGTGATGGCGTTGCCCCCATTGGAAGCAATCGCACAAGAGATCAGAGAGAGCCCAGCAATAAAAGATGTTTCAAGCATGTCGCCCCCAGAGTCGTACCATAGCAATCCCGTCGTGGTCGATGCTATAGCACATGGTCATCCCCCCCCCCGTCCCACTAGTGATCTTCTGCGATGGAGTGCGGTTCACGGCCACGCTCGCAGGTCGCGCCGATTCCATTCTCGGCGTGTGGGTGCGGACAGTTTCATCTGAGAGGAGGCACCTCCTTTGCGCAGTGAGAACGAAGCAGATGTGCCGTTGTGGTTGCAACGGGTGGTGCACGTTACATCCAGTGTGGTCGGCAATTTCGCACAGTTTACTAGCTCTCGCAAGCGGGAAGCGCCCTCGCACCATGTGGAATGGCAAGCGTCGTCCCGCTGCGCATCCTTATTCTGTGGAATCTGCAGGGGAGGACCTGGGCTTTCGGGCTGTGCTGTTGCATATCACAGGATGCGAATGGGGAGAATCTAAGACACTCCTCATCCTCCATCCTCTCCCTCTCCTCCTCCTCCTCCTCCTCCTCCTCCTCCTCCTCCTCCTCCTCCTCCTCCTCCTCCCCCTCCGCCTCCTCCTCCTCCCCTTCCTCCTCCTCCTCCTCCTCCTCCTCCTCCTTCTCGCCTCCTCATCATCATCATCATTGCTCGTATAATGCCCCTCATCCTCATCCTTCTCCCGTCGGGTGGGTGGCGCGGGAACTGCGCGGCAGCGCCGTGAGGTTGGTGCACTTCCTCCTCGATCCCCCCCCCCCAAACCGAGGATGACGAAGAGACGATAGAGGAGGGGGTGAAGGGGGGGGGAGGATGAGGAGGATGCACCGCACGCAGACACGAACGCTTTTTTCTGGCTGTGCCCATGCAGGAGACATGCACGAGTGGCCGTCGAGTTTGGGCATCCCGAGCGTCACGTCGGCGTTCCATCCATGCCCTTTTTGCCATGCCTCCAAGGCCACCGAATACACCCAATACCATTCCTGCAGCTTGGGCGGCCTTCCGTGGGAGGCTAAGGTGGACGATTTCTACGAAGAGGAGTGTCGCAGAAAGCAGATTACAATCGCAGTTGATTCTGAACGAATTCGTCGTCTCATCGTGAACGAGGGCGTGCCATTTTATCCACAGGGCAAGAAGGCCCGTGGGTTGGCTCTGTTTAGAGGCATCCCCGAGCTAGGGCTGCAGCGTCTCGACCGAATCGAGCCGCATTACGATGTCGATGATCCTGAGGGGTACCTGCTGGTGCCAACGAAACTCGAGTCCACCCCGATCCCGTTCAAGGTGAAATTCTGGCGTGCAACATATGATAAACACTCTCGGCTTTTGGACGGCGCGTTGAGATACAATCCCATCTTCAGTCTTCTAGGTCTGGGGACGTCGCCGTCTCGGACGTTGAGCTTAGATACTTTACACAGCCTGTACTTTGGAGCGTTCAGTAGGTGGACAAGTGCAGTGGTTTGGCGCACGATCTTGTCGAATCCGTGGGGCATTCGAGGGGACCAGAAATCGATAGAGGAACTGGGTTGCAGACGCTTGAGTGCAGACTTCTTGAAATGGCAAGCAGATCAGGGGCTGCCTGCGGACAGGCGGATCGGGGACTTGACGCTCGGGATGATCGGGGATAAAAGAAAAATACTGGAAACACACTGGCTCGACTCCACAAGGGGTCAATGATGAAGGTGAAAGCTGCTGAGGTTGGCGTCGTGATGCAATGGGCCAACCAAGTTTTAGCAGATTACGGAGCTGATTTTCATGTAGAGCACCTGTCTCGGGCAGGGCAGTCTTTGGCCCAGTATCATAATATTCTGCGTAGGTTGGACGACCCGATCGTCGATGTGTGTACGCAACAGAAGCTAATGGAACTGACGATCACCAGCTTGTGTAGCATGCAGGCCGCTGGGATCAGCGACGCCCCCAAGCTCCACGCAATGGTGCACCTCACGGCAAGGATTTTCGGGGAAACCCAATTAAACCGTGCCACCCCCCCTCCGCAATCGCGGGCTCGATTCGATTCCCCCGATTCGATTCTATCAGATTTCGATGGCTTCAGATTCCGATTCCATCATACTTCGGATTACGATTTGGGATCCGATTTCTCAAGGGAGGCTTACTATCCAACCGATTTACATCGATTCGGCTTATCCCGACTCGGTTGCCGATTTCCGCCGATCCGATTCATTTTCATCGCCGACCCGACTGATCGATTCGATTCTGGGCTTTCCTGTTCCGCCGCACTTCCTGAGACATCCGGTCGCCAAGTCTGGAAATCTTGGATTACCTCACCGCGTTTCCCGAGGCATCCAAGCAACTCGGCAAATGAGATGGGGGCCCTAGGGGTTCGAGTGCATGTTTCCCGTGAGCCAGGATATCGTTCCAGGGGTCCCCGAAGAAGTACAGCTGCTGGACAGATGAGACCCTGAATATGGTCTTGAGGCGAGTAGCACAAGCAGCGCACGCACTCCGCTTGCAAGAGAGAGTTTTCGCAGCCTTTAGCCTCATCGGCCGTTTGGGTCTAGATCGGTACATCTTCGGTACTGCAGCTGACCCCTAGTTAGTGCTGCACATGGCTTCCATCGCGTGCGCGGTGGCAATCGCTTTGCTGTGCATTTTCGGCAGCACCGTGGGAGCGCCGATTTCAGATGTCCCAGCAATTTACATGGACGGCGTTCCAGCCGACGTGCGAACCATATGCGCAAGTATGAATTCATTCGGCACGAGCCTGCTGACGGATGCCGTTCACGGGGGCGACCTTTTCACGCTCGGGTGCAATTTGATCGAGGGTCTGAGCAGCGAGTGGACCATTAAGCGTACGCTTCATTTCGTAGAGTTTTTCTCGGGGAAGTGCGAGCTCAGCAAAGCATGTTGGAGAGGGGGGCTCGTGGGTGCCGTTTTCGACAGGGTGACTCTGAATCCCGAGCAGGACATGACGCGACTCGACGGGTTTGTGTGGGCGGGGTTGATGCCCGCAGCAGTGGCCCCAAGTGGGCTGGCATGGTTTGCGCCCCAGTGTTCGACGTGGTTGAATTTCATATGTGCCCGATACATGAAGAGGAAGAGCCCCGACTTTCGAGGAGACACTTCGCGGCAGGACGTGAAGGAAGCAAACGTGTGCGCCAAGTGTGTGCAATGGCTTGTGCAGTGGGCAAAGAAGAGGGAGGTGCTCGTGGTAATCGAAAATCCCAGGGGATCCCTTCTGTTCAGGTACCCGCCCTTCATCCATTCTGCCCACCAGGCAAAGTGCGTGCAATACAAAGCGTACATCGGATCGTTCGGAGGAGTGAGCCTCAAGCCAGTTAGCCTCGTCAGCAATGTAGACCCCGAGCTGATGTATAAGCATGTTGTCACAACGCATCGCCACGCTAGGAGCTCGCTGCCCAAGGGCCCGAAGGGTCGCCTCACTAAGAAATCGCCCAATGGTCGCTGGACGAACGGTTTGAAGCGTCAGATGCGCAATAGTGCTGCGTACCCTCCTGCGTTCGGCGACGCTGTTGCCAATCTAGTTTTCAGTTTGCACGCGCTCGATCTTGCATAGATCTGGTTGCCATCAGTGGCAGTGCGCTCTGTGCCATCGCCCCCGTCTCAGGCCCATCCATCTCCCTGATAGGCTGCCCCAAAGTAGACCCATGCAGCCCCGAGAGATTCGGGGCCCTCCAAGTCGGCCCAAGACGGCCCAATATGATAGCTATGATTTCTAATAGTAGCTGGCCAACGCCACGCCTGTCTTGTATGACGGCCCTAGGACGGGCCCAATGACATGTCAACGCCAAATGAGGACCCTATGACACCGTCCGAACTGGCCCAAGACGGCCGTGTGGCACGTCATCAATCACGTCTTGTCTCTGTCAACCCTCCCTTTGGCACGACGATCGCAACGGTGAGTTTTTTGCGTTGCGAGGTGGGCGTCTTTCGCCGCAATGTGATGTTTTTACCTTGGTGAGTGTGCACCGTGCCCCGAGCGCCTCAGAGGTAGCTAGGGTGCCCATGGGCCAGATGTTGGTTTCGGCAACATCGGGGCGACACCTCGAGCCGCAGGAGTGGCGTCGGTGCACAGCATAGCATATGCAAAACGAAAAAAAAAAAACGCACACACACACACACACACGAACACACACGCACACACACGCACACACACACACACACACGCACGCACGCACGCACGCACGCACGCACGCACGCACGCACGCAGGCGCACACACACACCACTTAGAGGGGTAAAGGAGAGGAGCTGGAGATGACAAGGATGGAAGTGAGGAGATGCGAGGCGACGTAGGTGGAGGGAGGGGGGATGAAGCGATGATAGGGAGGTGACGGAGCCACCGAGGAGGGCGAGGGATGGACCCCCGAAGTGGCCGCACATTCCCTGGGTAGGAGGAGGAGGAAAAGGAGGAGGAGGAGGAAGAGGAGGAGGAGGAGGAGGAGGAGGAGGATAAGGAGGAAGAGGAAGAAGAGGATGAGGAGGAGGCGGAGGATGATGAGGAGGAAGACACGCAGGAGGAGGATCTTCCTCGAGGAGGGGGACGAGGATAAGGAGGACGGGGGGTAGGGAGAGGAGGGAGAAGAGGGGGAGGAGAGGGAGAGGGAGGGGGAGGAGGAGGAGGAGGAAGAGGAGGAGGATGAGGAGTAGGAGAAGGAGGCGGAGGAGGAGGAAGAGGAGGAGGAGGAGGAGCAGGAGGAGGGTGAGGGGGAGGAGGAGGAGGAGGAGGAGGAGGAGGAGGAGGAGGAGGAGAGGGAGGAGGAGGAGGAGGAGGAAGAGGAGGAGGGGGAGGAGGAGGAGGAGGAGGAGGAGCAGGGGCAGGAGGGGGGGGAGGAGGAGGAGGAGGATGAACGGGAGGAGGAGCTTAGGAGGACGCACTCCGAGGATGCGGCTGGCGACGAGCAGTCAGTATGGGAGGGGGCGAACATTGAGGATGAACAGTGAGCAGCAGGAGCAGGAACAGGAGTGAGGAGCAGGAGCAATGACGAATGATGGGGATGAGAATGAGGGGAAAGAAAGGGGGGGCGAGATTCAACGGAAAAAAAAAGGACAGGGAGGGGAATGATGAGCAAGAGGAAGAGGAGGAGGCGGATAACAACTTTTTTGGGGGGGCGTGTAGGCTGGTCGAGATGGGGGGACCGCAAAAAGGTCTCGCAAGCGGCTCGGTAAATCTAGATCCAGGCAGCGCGTTTGGCAAGGGCCTCTTTCTGGTCAGCTCCAGGCTCGGACAGATGGTACCAAGGGGGCTTGAATATCCAGGGACTTCCCAATTTAACACCTCGGTCCTCCTTCCAGCCCCCCCTTACTCTCACACGTTATGTTAATGTCTGTTAAAGCTTGGGAAGGGGGTTCATAGCGCCACGCGTGGACTGGGTGCGACACGTTGATCGGGAGGCGCCTCGGTGAGATCCAGTGGATACACCAGGGCGGATCATGGCTTGAGCGATGGCCGAAGTCGAAAGATAAGTGTTTACATGCATTCTGGCGATGCAGGAGATAAGGCACAGGAGGCCTCGGAGGCGAGAGCACAGTCGACGGCGGAGGCGGAGAAGTCGCACCAGGAAAGGGGGCCCATCCATCGCGGGCCGTTTCCGTTGTCCAGGGTACTGCGCCAGAGCGCAAGTTTTCTTCAAAAGGGGGCTCTCGCCGCCGCGCACGTCTGCTCAAATATGGAGGGCGGTGCCTTTTCAAAATAAGACGCTCGCCTCAGCACCGAACGCACTCGAAAAATGCGTCTCCATTATACGTGTTCTAAGAATATACCTATACACATGCAGAAATGTAAACATGTACATGTACACGTACGTGTACAAATACACTGGTATGTGTTTAAACAAGCACAACTGATAGTATACATATACATTTAAACATACATATCAAACTTAATATATCAATATACATATGATCGTGCACAAATACATGTACATGTGCTGATTGTCGATGGTTTGGGATCAAATCCCCAACGTTGGGTCTGATCCTCATGGTACCGGATCTGATCCCGCTGATCCCTATCGTTTGGGATCTGATCCCGCTGATCCCTATCGTTTGGGATCTGATCCCACGCGTTGGGATCAGATCCCACGCTTGGGATCTGATCCGCACGGTCGGGATCAGATCCTTCGATCCGGATCTGATCCCATTGATCCCCCGAGCGCGGATCAACCGGATCAGATCCTAAGACCCTCAGGGCATGCCGCTCGGGCCACCCGGCCCAGACGGCCTCAATCTTGCGCACAGGTGAAAGATATCGTGAAGGAGCATGCGGGGGGAAGTGGGAAGCTTACAGGTCACGTCAGTTACACGCAGCAGGAGGAGGAGCGTGCGAGACAGGTAGTTGCCTTGGGCTTTGCCGCTCACGTGGAGGCGTCGAATATCACCGCTGACATCGAGGGTAAGTTGAAGACCTTGCTCGGCGCAGATACCAGGGCTAAGGTAACAGCACCGCAAGATCCAACCAAATTCGCACTGATTACCTTCGACTCCGTGCCGGAGAAGATCACCTTCTACAAAAAGCTCCGGGACGTTGACAGCAAGGCGATGTTTGGGAAGGTATTCTTCAAAAACAACCTGACGCGTGAGGGGCGAGCACGTGAGAAAAGGCTTGGGTCCATGAAGCACCATCTTTCTGATCGCGACAGTTGCAAAGATACAGCAGTCAAAATCATCTGGCCAAAAAACATTGTCGCAATGAGGGATGGGCAGGGCAAGGAGAGGAAGGAAGCTTGGTGCGACGAGGAGGGGAAGTGGCACACAACAGCGACAGGAAAGGCAGCGGAGAAGGCAGTGGAGGACTCGATGAGGAAGTGGTCGGCGAAGGTGAACCCGGAGCCGGCCACGGAGAGCGAGGAAAGCGAGTGACCACGCGATGGGGCGCGCGGCCGGGGCGCGCGCGCAGGGGGAACCAGCGCCAGTTCAAGGGCGGCTTCTTTCAAGGGGGGAGGGCGCGGGGCACTCCAACACGTAGATGGCGATTTTCCTATATCATCGCTGAAACACTCGCTGCCGGAATGCTCGAAGTTGCCGCCGATGGAGGCATTGCCTAATACTGGGCGTGAAGAATTACGCTTTTTACATATCAATGTTCGAAGTTTGATTTCTGATGATCGGATCGCTGAGCTCCCGAAGGAACTTGACGGGGCGATGTGGGGCCTGATGGGTGTCAACGAAACTTGGAGAAGAGAGAAAACGGAATTATTTACGGTGGATGGTGGTCATGTGTTTCTTGGATATGGCTGGGGCGGCACCGGCCGAGGCGTCGCACTTCTGGTGAATCAGCGGCGGGCGAACTGCGCTTGCAATTTTACACGGCTTTCGGGGAGGGCGTGCTTCGCAGATATAGTCTCTGATTTTTTTTGTGTTTGTCGTGCGTCCGCTGTTTTTCCGCATTCTGGCTGCGCAGACCCCCGCGCGCAGCATTTGCACGACGCGCTGTCCAAAACACGTGAGGAGGCCAGAACCAAACGTCCTCGATTTGTTCTTGCTGGGGATTTCAATGCAGAAGTGGGCAGCAGAGAAGAAGGTGATGCACGACGCACTCTCGGACCTCATGGGCTACGACAGGCCAACGCAAGAGGGCAATGGTTGAAAACATGGGCGTGCACGGAGCGACTGAGCATTGCGAATGCGTTCTTTTCGAAAAAGCCGATTTTCAAAGTCACGCACCACGGGGCGAGTGGGAACCAGCGACAGATAGATTATATCTTGATAGATCCAAAATATGTGGGAAACTTCGCAGATTCTGGAACAACACAGTGTCTCAGTATGGGGATTGACCACACATCTGTTTATCTGTCTATGCGCATAGGCCACCGGACGCGTCGAGACAAGAAGTCGCAGAAGCCGGCTGTTGATTGGCCATGCGTTGATATCTTTACATATGTTGTCAAAGTGCGAGAAGCTTGTGGCGATTGGACTGCCCCGGAGAACGCGGATGCAATGTGCGATACTATTGAAAGCCGAATGGTGGATGCCGCCGGCAGGGCCCACGGAACTCACGGCGACCCTCGGCCGAGAGACCGTAGAGATACCGATCTGCAACGTCTTTTGGAACAGAGAAAGGCAATGACGAACTCTTGTGGCGAGAGGAAGAGATTGAGCAAGCAAATTTCCAGAGAGGTCCGCGCAATGCGAAGAGCCACTTCGACAAAACAAATTAACGACATATTGGAATCTTTTCGAGGTGCACGCCAAATCCCGAAGGTAAAAGATATCAGGAGGAAGAGTTTGATTTCCCACATGGTTGACGACGACGGGAACACGATCACTGACAGGAAATCGATTGCAGATGTGTTGGCCGACTTTTACGCGCAGCTCTATCGCGAAGATGATTCTCAAGAGCCAGAGGAGGACAACGTCAAGAGCCCAATTCCCGAGTTTACTTTTTAGCAGAGCTCCGAGCGCAGATCAAAAAACTGAAGCGTGGGAAATGTAAGGACCAAAGGGGAGTCATTGCCGAAATGATCAAGCATGGCGGCGAACATTTGGAGCTTTTGATATTGAAGTTGTTCAACGACATCATCTCGGCAACAGGCGTTCCACCAAGCAGCTGGAAGAAATCTATAGCTTCTGTCTTACATAAGTCTGGAGACGCAGCACTTGCTCGCATTTACAGGCCCATCACGGTCATACCATTATTGTATAAGCTTTTTGCCAAACTACTGCACTCTCACTTGTTTCCTGTTCTGGACACGCGCCAAGGAGTTGATCATGCAGGCTTCCGTCCAAATGTGGGTACGACGCGCCATTTGTTCGCGGTCACAATGTTGCAACAGTGTGCATGGATATCTGCAATCGGCTTCCAGAAAGCATTCGATTCGGTCTAGCACAAATGCATGTGGGAGGCTCTGGAACGACAGGGCGTCACATACGGATACGTTCAAGTGCTGAAGAGTTTGCATGCTGGACAATCGGGAAGAGCACTCACCGATCGCATGAGCAAGGAGTTCGACATCTTGCGCGGCACCAAGCAAGGCGACCCGCTCATCAGCTTGCTATTTAACGCAGTCCTGGAAGATATCTTTGCTGAGGTCAAGCCAGCTTGGGAAAAGAAGTCTTGTGGATTGAGAATGGGTTACAGCAAGTGCCGGCAGCTTACCAATCTACGCTTCGCAGATGGCATTTTACTGACAAGTTGCGCCGGGTGCAGCGGAAGATGCTGCGCATGATCTACGGTAGTCGTCGCCGGCCAGTGGCCGCATGTGTTCCACCTACTTCCACGTCATCACCAGAATCCGCGTCATCGTATGAGTCGGCATCTGATCGTGCTCCTGTTCTGGAACCATGGGCAGAGTGGTGTCAGAGAGCCACTCACGAGGTCGAGGAAAGATGCAGGCGATTCGGCGTTCGTGACTGGATTGAAAGCCACAAGTCTGCAGCAACACAATGGTGCAGAAAGATGCAAGAGGCGGTAGACAGCTGGGCTCACCGTGCATTCACATGGGAAACTCTTGGGCTGACG
>CAUYUJ010022636.1:17500-87500 GCA_963575745.1 Prorocentrum cordatum | reverse complement strand
TCCGCGTCGCCCCGGCTGGACGCAGCTCGGAGAACTGGGCCGTGTGGGCCGCGGAAGGGTCCCGGGCACCGATCTGGAGCCTCCCTGCTCCAGCAGGCACGCGGCGCCTTCGTGGGAGGAGCGGCACTGGGCCGGGCTGCGAGACCCGTCGCCGAGGTCGGGCCGGTGGAGCGCCGTCTCGATCGCGGCGCCGGGCCCGGTGGTGCCGCTGGCGGTCGCGGCCGAGGCCCTGCAGCGCCACGTCACCGCCGGCTCGGACTTCTCCACGTCAGCCGCGGCGTGCCGATGGAGCGTGGTGGGCACCGCCGCCGCCGTCCGGGCCGCGCCAGCCCCGGCCTGTGCGGGGTGCGGGGCGAGCCTCACGCCTGACTCGCTCTTCTGCCGGCGGTGCGGCATGCGGCAGGGCACCGAGGCAGGGCCCAGCATGATGTCGATCCGGTGTCGATGTCGGCCAGCCCGATCCGATCCGAGTCGATTCGTTCCCTCGGTCCGATGCGGCCTGATCCTTGCATGGTCCTGTTCTCTAAGTTCCTGGCGCTTCATTACCTAACAGCGAAGACTGATAGTAGGCTTCTAGTGGGGGTCAAAAGAGAACATCTTGACGCCCCAGGGGGGTCTGGGCGGGACCCGAACAGATCCGGACAAAAGGGTCAGCCCCAGGAATCTTTAGGAATCTTTAGAAATTCCTGGGAATCCTTAGGAATACATTCCCAGAACACCATTCCCAGGCCACATTTTGAATGCCCGGAGCCAACTGTAGGCCACTTCGTGTTCTTCGTGTTCCAGCTGTAGGCCACTTCGTGTTCTTCGTGTTCCAAGAACACCATTCCCAGGCCACATTTTGAATGCCCGGAGCCAACTGTAGGCCACTTCGTGTTCTTCGTGTTCCCAGAGCACCATTCCCAGGCCACATTTTGAATGCCTGGAGCCAGCTGTAGGCCACTTCGTGTTCTTCGTGTTCCAAGAACACAATTCCCAGGCCACATGTTGAATGCCCGGAGCCAACTGTAGGCCACTTCGTGTTCTTCGTGTTCCCAGAGCACCATTCCCAGGCCACATTACCTAACAGCGAAGAGGGTCAAAAGAGAGCATCATGACTCCCCAGGGGGGTCTGGGCAGATGCCGGACGGGTGCCAGGGAAAACTGGGCATTCCAACAGTAGCGCATTTCGTGGTCTTCGAGTTCCCAGAACTCCATTCCTGGGCATGATTTTGAATACCCGGAGCCAACTGTAGGCCACTTCGTGTTCTTCGAGTTTCCAGAGCTCCATACCTGGGCATGATTTTGAATGCCCGGAGCCAACTGTAGGCCACTTCGTGGTCTTCGAGTTCCCAGAACTCCATTCCTGGGCATGATTTTGAATTGTAATGTTCCCAGAACAGAGCATGATTTTGAATGCCCGGAGCCTGTAGGCCACTTCGTGTCTTCGAGTTCCCAGAACTCCATTCCTGGGCATGATTTTGAATGCCCGGAGCCAACTGTAGGCCACTTCGTGGTCTTCGAGTTCCCAGAACTCCATTCCTGGGCATGATTTTGAATGCCCGGAGCCAACTGTAGGCCACTTCGTGGTCTTCGAGTTCCCAGAACTCCATTCCCGGGCCACATTTTGAATGCCCGGAGCCAACTGTAGGCCACTTCGTGTTCTTCGAGTTCCCAGAACTCCATTCCCGGGCCACATTTTGAATGCTGAGGCGCTGAGGCTGCAGGCTGAGGCTGAGGCAGGCTGAGGCTGAGGCGAGGCTTGAAGGCAGAGGCTGAGGCTGAGGCTGAAGGCTGAGGCTGCAGGCTGAGGCTGAGGCAGGCTGAGGCTGAGGCTGAGGCAGGCTGGCTGAGGCAGGCTGAGGCTGAGGCTGATGCAGGCTGAGGCTGAGGCAGGCTGAGGCTGAGGCCGAGGCTGAAGGCTGAGGCTGAGGCTGAAGCAGGCTGAGGCTGAGGCAGGCTGAGGCTGAGGCTGAGGCAGGCTGAGGCAGGCTGAGGCTGAGGCTGAGGCTGAGGCTGAGGCTGAGGCAGGCTGAGGCTGAGGCTGGCTGCAGGCTGAGGCTGAGGCTGAGGCTGATGCTGAGGCTGAGGCTGAGAGCAGGCTGAGGCTGAGGCAGGCTGAGGCTGAAGGCTGAGGCAGGCTGAGGCTGAGGCTGAGGCTGAGGCAGGCTGAGCTGAGGCAGGCTGAGGCTGAGGCTGATGAGCTGAGGCTGCAGGCTGAGGCTGAGGCAGGCTGAGGCTGAGGCTGAAGCAGGCTGAGGCTGAGGCTGAGGCTGAGGCTGAGGCCGAGGTGAAGGCAGACTGAGGCTGAGGCTGAAGCAGCTGAGGCTGAGGCTGAGGCAGGCTGGCTGAGGCTGAGGCAGGCTGAGGCTGAGGCAGGCTGAGGCTGAGGCTGAGGCTGAGGCTGAGGCTGAGGAGGCTGAGGCAGGCTGATGCTGAGGCAGGGTGAGGCTGAGGCTGAGGCTGATGCAGGCTGAGGCTGAGGCAGGCTGAGGCTGAGGCCGAGGCTGAAGGCAGACTGAGGCTGAGGCTGAAGGCAGGCTGAGGCTGAGGCTGAGGCAGGCTGAGGCTGAGGCTGAGGCTGAGGCTGAGGCTGAGGCTGAGGCTGAGGCTGAGGCTGAGGCTGATGCAGGCTGAGGCTGAGGCAGGCTGAGGCTGAGGCTGATGCAGGCTGAGGCTGAGGCAGGCTGAGGATGAGGCCGAGGCTGAAGGCAGACTGAGGCTGAGGCTGAATAGGCTGAGGCTGAGGCAGAGGCAGGCTGAGGCTGAGGCTGAGGCAGGCTGATGCTGAGGCAGGCTGAGGCTGAGGCTGAGGCTGATGCAGGGTGAGGCTGAGGCAGGCTGAGGCTGAGGCCGAGGCTGAAGGCAGACTGATGCTGAGGCTGAAGCAGGGTGACGCTGAGGCTGAGGCAGGCTGAGGCTGAGGCAGGCTGAGTCTGAGGCTGAGGCAGGCTGAGGCTGAGGCTGTGGCTGTGACTGCCGTTGCCACTGCGAGTGTCATCGCGAATGCGACTACGACTGCGAGAACAGCATAATTCTACAAATGGGTTCTCATCTGAATTTAAGGGGAATGCTTCCAGCTATGCTCCTACACATCGCTGTTAGGTTGCTTTGCCGGGATATTCTTGAATGCCCAGAGCAAACTGTAGGCCACTTCGTGTTCTTCGTGTTCCCAGAACACCATTCCCAGGACACATTTTGAATGCCCGGAGCCAACTGTAGGCCACTTCGTGTTCTTCGTGTTCCCAGAACACCAGTCCTGTGCCATCGTTTGAATGCCCGAGTTGAGGCAGGCTGAGGCCGAGGCAGGCTGAGGCCAAGGCAGGCTGAGGCTGAGGCTGAGGCACGCCGAGGCAGGCTGAGGCTGAGGCTGAGGCAGACTGAGGCTGCGGCAGGCTGAGGCGGAGGCTGACGCAGGCTGAGGCCGAGGTAGGCTGAAGTTGAGGCTGAGGCAGGCTGAGGCTGAGGCAGGCTGAGACTGAGGCTGAGGTAGGCTGAGGCTGAGGCTGATGCAGGCTGAGGCTGAGAGGCTGACGCTGAGGCTGAGGCAGGGTGAGGCTGAGGCTGAGGCCGAGGCAGGCTGAGGCTGAGGCTGAGGCAAGCCGAGGCAGGCTGAGGCTGAGGCTGAAGCTGAGGCAGGCTGAGGCTGTGGCTGAGGCTGAGGCAAGCTGCGGCTGAGGCAGGCCGAGGCTGAGGCTGATGCAGGCTGAGGCTGAGGCAGGCCGAGGCTGAGGCCGAGGCAGGCTGAGGCTGAGGCTGAGGCCGAGGCAGGCTGAGGCTGAGGCCGAGGCAAGCCGAGGCAGGCTGAGGCTGAGGCTGAGGCTGATGCTGAGGCAGGCTGAGGCTGAGACAGGCTGAGGCTGAGGCTGAGGCTGAGGCAGGCTGAGGCAGGCTGAGGCTGAGGCAGGCTGAGGCAGGCTGAGGCTGAGGCTGAGGCAGGCTCAGGAGGCTGAGGCAGGCTGAGACTGAGGCAGGCTGAGGCTGAGGCTAAGGCTGAGGCTGAGGCCGAGGCTGAGGCAGGCTGATGCTGAGGCAGGCTGAGGCTGAGGCCGAGGCCGACGGCAGACTGAGGCTGAGGCTGAAGCAGGCTGAGGCTGAGGCAGAGGCAGGGTGAGGCTGAGGCCGAGGCAGGCTGAGGCTGAGGCTGAGGCAAGCCGAGGCAGGCTGAGGCTGAGGCTGAAGCTGAGGCAGGCTGAGGCTGAGGCAGGCTGAGGCTGAGGCAGGCTGAGGCTGAGGCTGATGCAGGCTGAGGCTGAGGCAGGCTGAGGCTGAGGCTGAGGCTGATGCAGGCTGAGGCTTAGAGGCTGACGCTGAGGCGGAGGCAGGCTGAGGCTGAGGCTGAGCCGAGACAGGCTGAGGCTGAGGCTTAGGCAAGCCGAGGCAGGCTGAGGCTGAGGCTGTGGCTGAGGCTGAGGCTGAGGCAAGCTGCGGCTGAGGCAGGCTGAGGCTGAGGCTGATGCAGGCTGAGGCCAAGGCAGGCTGAGGCTGAGGCTGAGGCAGGCTGAGGCTGAGGCTGAGGCCGAGGCAGCTTGAGGCTGAGGCCGAGGCACGCCGAGGCAGGCTGAGGCTGAGGCTGAGGCTGATGCTGAGGCAGGGTGAGGCTGAGACAGGCTGAGGCTGAGGCTGAGGCAGGCTGAGGCTGAGGCAGGCTGAGGCTGAGGCCGAGGCAGGCGAATCCTTCGGAATTCTTAGGATTCCCTAGGAATCCTTAGGAATCCCTAGGAATCCCTAGGAAGCAGGATTCCTAAGGATTCCTACGGTTCCCGAAGGATTCCTATGGATTCCTAAGGATGCCTAAGAATGCTTTAGGAATCCATAGGAATCGTTAGGATTATATTGTATCCTAAGGCCGTTGCCACTGCGACTGTCATTGCGAATGCGACTGCGACTGCGAGAACAGCAGAATTCTACAACTGGATCCTCACTTGAATCTTAAGGGGAATGCTTCTAGATATGCTTATACACATCGCTGTTAGGTTGCTTTGCCAGGATAAGCTTCTCACAGCGGGCGAGTTTGCCTTGTTTCGGGCCCCCCCCCCACGGATCGATCCCGCTCGATGCGTGCCACAGAGGGGGCCAGGGCTTTCTCTTGCAACGGCGTCGGCTCTTGGCAGGGTTGTGCATCCTGGCGCGACCGATCCGACTCGATTCTGGCTCCGTGCCGATGCGGCCCTGTCCGACGCGCCTGTCGATCCGATCCGACCTCCCGACCAATATTCCCACCGACAGCTGGGCGACGAAGAAAGACGAGTCCAACTGCGCCGACATTGGCGCGGGAGCTCCCCGCGTAAGGTCGCGCGTCAGCGGCGGCCCGCGCATGCCGCCGCGAAAGGTCGCTGTGTCATCTCGCGTAATGCCAGCTTGTGATTAACGAATGCGCGAAAGGAAATTGAACAGGGGCTTGTTATCTGTCCTCTACAAAACAAAACGAGTTAGGCTGCTTGGGGCCTGTTGCAGCAATCGCGGCTTAAGATTGGCTGACGTGCGGAACGAGAAGCCGAAAGAGGTAAGAAAGGACACCCTCAGAAGTTCCCTTCCCTCCCCCCGGGGCTGATGCATAGACCCCGCGGGGCACGAAACATTTTTTTAATCACGCGCGCCAGGGGGTCGTCGCGGGCGCCGTAGAAGGGGATCGTGCACCCCCCTGCATGACAGCCTCAAAACCATTGCCTTTCGTATAGAAGTTGTTAGAAGGGGTCGTGTACATCCGAGGAGATGTTTTCCAACTCTCAGCAGGCGTCGTCGTCGTCGTCGTCGTCGTCATCGTCGTCGTCGTTGTTGTCGTCGTCGTCGTCGTCGAATATTGCAACGGGCCTGCGCAGCACCCCCCCCATTGGGCATACGCAAAGAGTCGTCGTCGTCGTCGTCGGTCGTCGGTCGTCGGTGTTGTCGTCGTCGTCGTCGTCGTCGTCGTCGTCGTCGTCGTCGTCGTCCGTCGTCCGTCGTCCGTCGTCCGTCGTCCGTCGTCGACGACAGCCGGGGCTGCGCAGCCGTCCCCCCCTTTAGGGCATCCGCAGTGCGTCGCCGTCGTCGCCGTCGTCGTCGTCGTCGTCGTCGACGTCGCCGTCGTCGTCGTCGTCTTCGTCGTCGTCGTCGACTGCGACGGGCCTGCGCATTCCCACCCCCATAGGGCATCCGCACTGCGTCGTCGTCGTCGCCGCCGTCCGTCGCCCTCTGCCGTCCGTCGTCCGTCGTCCTCGTCCTCGTCCTCGTCCTTGTCTTCGTTCTCGTTTTCGTCGTCGTCGTCGTCATTGTCGTCGTCGTCGACAACTACCACGACCACGACAGAGGGGGGAGGAGGATTGCCCGCCTTGCCCTGGTCGGGCGAAAAGCTGGGGAAGGAAAGGGGGGGTTGCGAAACCTGCTGCGCGCAGCTGGTTTCGGCCGCCCCGCCGAGGGGCCAGTTCTCGATGCATGGCCGCTTTCGGCGCCAGGGGCCGCTCGGGAAATCAGCTTTGTGAGCTGCTGGGCAAATCCCCGCTTGACCACGCCCCCCTTTTGTCCAGCCCTCCTTGCTCGCGGGCCCGCGAGGCAGCTAGCGCACCCCTGGCTGCGGCCAGGGCAAAAGAAGCGCATCGATTCGACAGACAAGAGCACGGAAAATGCGGGGGCGAGCGCCGACACCAGTTCTTCTTCATTTCGAACAGGTGTGCCCCTGGCTCGCGGCCCTTGCTTCTGCCGCCTTTGCCTCCCGCCCCCCTCCCCTCCCCCATTCTTTGCTGTCTGTCGCCTTCTCGCTGGCGGCTGGGCGTCGGCGCTAATCACCGGCGCCGCCGCCGTTGATTTTCAATCTGGCGAGCGCCACCCTGCGATTCGCCCGAGCAGATAAATTGTTTGTTTTGAACACGCGCCCCCACGGATTTGTTAATCACAAGCTGACATCACGATCCGTTCTTGATCACCGTTCATATGCCCACCGACAGCTGGCCGAGGCTTCTCCGCGTTCGCCGCCGGAGACTCCTCCGCAGTTTGTCGCCGCGCCCCCAGCGGCCGCCCCGCCCGCCGCGGCAACGGCGGACGCCCCGCCCGCCGGCGCCAACGCCGCCGCCCCGTCGGAGGGCACCCCCCGCGCGGCCTTGGAGGAGGCGCCCGATGCCGTCCACGCGGGCGCTGGCCAGCCCCGGCGCGCGGAGCCTTGGCCGATCTTCGAGGACGCGCCGGGCGAGGCCGCCGACGGTTCGGGGCCGGCCCGTGACGAGGAGTCCGCCGCCGCCGCGGGCGGGGGCCAGGAACGCGAGGCAGAGGCAGAGGGCCCGAGCGCGGTGGCCTCGGCGGCGACGATGGTCGAAGACGCGGCCGTGTCGACGTGTGCCTCGCCGCTGCCCGGCACTTCCTCGCTGACGTACCCCGCCGGCGACCCGCCGCCCCAAGGCGGCGCGGCCAGCCCGCCCCGGGGGCCCGCCTCGACGACCACCTACGGCACGGCGGGCGGGCGGACGCCGACGGGGACGCCAACAAGCGAGGCGCGCCGCTGCCCCCAGGGTGGCGGCGGCGGCGCCGCCAACCTGCCGCCAGCGGCCGCAGGCGGGCATCGGCCCCGGGTCAGCTCCCCACCGGCGTGGCAGCAGTCGCCCCAGCAGCGGCCGCCGGCGCCGCCTCCTGCAGCGAGCCACACGCTCCCGTGGCAAGCACCGCCGTTGAGCACGGCAGCGCAGCAGCTGGCGAGGCTGACGCCCCCGCGACCGTCGTGGGCGCAGCCTGGGCAGGGCACGGCGCCCCCCTTGCCCTCGCCGTGCCACGCCGTGCGCGTGCTCGCGAGGAGCCCTCCCCCTAACACCCGCGCCGCGGCGCAGCCCCGCTCGCCGACCGCGGGCTGGCGGGAGGTGCCCGCCCCGGCGCAGCCCCGCTCCCCGCCGCAGGCGTGGCGGGAGTGCGCGGCCGCCCTTTCGCGTGCGGTGCAGGAGGGTGGCCCCAGCAGGGCCGACGGCGCCGGGCGCGCGCGGTCGCCGCAGCACGCGGCTGAGGAGAGCGCCGCCGCGGAGCGAGGGGCCTTGGTCCGCTGGCGATCGCCGTCGCCGCCCGCGCCAGCGTTCCCGCGGCGAGACGCGCAGCACGATGGCAGCGCGCTCGGCAGGGCCCTGGCGCTCCCCGCCGGCGGCCGCCAGTTTGCGCCCAGCCTCAGTGGCTCGGCGGCAACGTTGCCGCCGCCGGGCCAGGCCTCGACCTCGCCCCGCGTGCCCGGCTGCGGCGGCGGACTCCCCGGCAGCCCCCCCGCCTCCGTGCTGCAGGATCTGCTGCTGCGCCAGCCCAGGCTCGGCGGGGGCCCGCGGCAGCCGCAGCAGCAGCGGCCCAGCCACGCGGCGCGCGGCGCGTGCAGGGCGGCTGGCGTGGTGCACTACGCCTTTGGCAGCCCTTCGCCGGGCTCGCCCGCTTTGGCCCGGCGCCCCCCCCAGCAGGCCAGCCAGGCTCCCCTCCCGCCCGAGGCCGGCGAGGCGGTGGTCCCCGCGGCCAAAGAGCCCGAGATAGACCTGTGGGAGCCGGGCAACGGCAGGTCGGCGAGCCCGCCGCCCGCGGCCGCCAGGGCGCCCAGGAGGAGCGCGCTGAGGAAGTCGGCGGCCCCTTCTGCTAGGGCGCACTTCGCCCCCGACGTCGACCTAGCCACCTCCCGCCGGGCCGGGGACGGTGGCGCGCAGCGGCTGGCGATCGCCCACGCGGCGCCTGGGCAGCAGAGGGCCGCAGTGCCCGACGCCAACGTCGAGCTCACGGGCGTGTGCGTGCAGCTGCAGAACAAGTTGGGGTCCATGCGCAGCTTCTGACTGCGACTGCTTCTAATTTGCTCAGGACGTGGCCAGGCTCTGCTGAGCAGTGTCAGGCCGGTGCAAGAATGAGAGAGTGACTCGTGTCAGTGACAAGCTAGTGCAACAAGAACTAAGCGACTTGTGTCAGTGGCAGGCCAGTGCAACAGATCGGTAAGGCGACTTGGGATCGCGCAGCCTACGTGCCGTGCGCCCCACGGCGCTGAGGCGTGAACGGAAAAGGTACAGTTCCATCGCGTCCTTCTGGTCATATTTCTCCTTCTCGCCTGCGCTGTGCCCGGGAGAGTCTTGGGGGTCGTCTTGGGCGGGGAAGGTCCTGAGCGCCTGGCCTGGGCCGAAAATCGCATGCAGCCATGTTCCACTGCTGTGGGCGGAGGCTCGTGAAGCACACCCCGTGGGCGCCCTGGAGCGCGTGGCATTTCCAGCAATCCGCGGGCTCAGGCTTCGCATGACCCTGCAGCCCCTCTGACACTCGCACTCGCACGAGCCGCGTTCCATCGCGTGCTCGAGGCACCGTGGCGGACAGCACCTGTAGAAGGGGGATGAGGAGGAGGAAGAGGTCAAAGTACTCACGCACCCTTGCCGCGCTGACCGAGAAATATGGAATGCCGTGTCGGCCCTATGGATTCCGGAAGTCTGGATTCAAGTCATCGCTTTGGGCACAATTGTGGCCCATCATCTTATGCACGATGTGTGGGCGCAGGAGCCCCACGATTGTGGGCAACGGACTGCGTTCGGTGCGTGAAAGCGCATTCGGATGACCGCTCTTGTTCGGTGGTCGTGCTTGACCTGTCGTTGGTGTTCGAGGTTCGGGTTTGCGGGCGTTCAGATGCTCTTTTGCTCTGCGTACTGTTCTGCTGTACCCAATTCCCTTGTACGAAGGGGAGGTCACGAGAGGGTAAGGTGAGGGGACAGAGGAAGAATCAGATGAGGAAGGATGACAGACAGAAGCCTTGCGCCCAGGTGGACGCGCTGGCAGGAAGAGAGGTGTGACCAAACGCCACTCGAAACGCTCGACGCACAGAGGCGTGACCAAACGCCGCACGAAGCATGGAGGCGTTGCCAAACGCCACAACCTGAGGATGACGGCCGTTGATGAAGACGACGATGGAACATCTGCTCACCTGTTCAAACATGTTGCGACAAACTGTAAATTGAAAACGCACATGGTTGTCTCGGTCGCCCGCACCTGCGCCTGCGAGCCCAATTCCTCGGCGATCCATCGCCATGGCAGACAGTTCGATGCACCAAAGCAGAGGGCCCATGTGCAACAACTTGCTGGTACAGTTTGATCTGTCCACCAGCCAAAACTTGCGACAGCGAGTTCGTCCCAGCCGGGGCGAGAACGCTTGCGTTGCTGACGCGTGATACGAAACAGCGTGGAATTCCAAGAATGCGTCGCAAACATCGGCAATGGAAGGCATCGAGCCTGCAACCGTCTGCTTTCAACAACCACAAATCATCCAAATAATATAGCAGCTTGCTCAGGAAAAAAAGGCTGCCGTAGATCTTGTGTTTTCGTCTCCAGCCAAGAGATGCTTGCGCCCAAAGCTCGCCAAGTTGCTTGAAAAGCTTGATTGCTTCTCCCAATCTTCTGCATAGCTCCGCAGACGCTCTCCCGTCACATGCAAGCAAGCCTCCAAAATATACAGCGTCCCGGACAGTCTTAATATCACCACCACTCGATGTCGTAACCGATTGATGTGTAGAGATTTGCATGTGTTCTGCTTTCCCCCAATTGAGCTCCCCTTCTCAACGATATCGTTCAACATGTTCTGGGCGTTGGAATGGTGCTTGGACACTAGCAGTGTGCCGTCGACACAACGAACATCCTGGGTGACCACGTATCCGGGTTCCTCGTCCAGGTCTGGCGAATCGATTGTGTCGGGCAACATGACAGTCTGGATTGCTATGAATAAGTATGGAGAAAGCGGACACCCCGGTGCGATTCCAGCGTTGTGCCGTCTCTCGGTAGAGGCGCCAGTATGGTCTTGGATAACGAAGGAGCGGGCCGAGTAAATAGAGCGCACCATCTCCACTATCTCGGCACGAGTTGTTGGAAAACACGGACGAGCAAGGCATCGATGTATTATGTATCCAGGAGACACACTTGAACATTGCCGAATACTATGCGCAAAATTGTTTCTCAATTTTCTTGTCTGGCAGCGCAGACCTGGACAACATATCGTATGCGGGTGTTGGTTTTATTGTATCGCCCCGCATCCGCTCCGCAGCGGTCGCTTTCAAGGCGTGTGATGATCAAATCTGCACGCTGCGGTTGAAAGTATGTGGCGGTGTACTTAGTTTTTACTGTCTGTATGCGCCCCCCAGAGCGGCATCGACTTCGAGTTCAGGCAACAATTTTCCATGGATTCCAAGACGTGTTTCGCCCCACCACCCGGCACTCCACAACGCATATTCTTGGAGATTTCAATGCTAGACTTGGCAGAGTAAAGACCGGCGAAGAAGACATCGTCGGCCCGCACGTGTTCAAGACTATACGTGTACAAACAACAACGATTCGCACTCGAACCGGCATTTTCTTATTGAAGCTTGTGTTGGTTGCAACCTTGCGATGGCCAACTCTGTCTTCGACCAACCTGATCATCGAAAAGTCTCTGACCGCGATTTGGATGTAATTACCACCGAATGCAGATATAGATGAAGGAGGTTCTGGACAGATCGACCGTATATTGTGCCATCAAGACAGCACCGCCACTATAGTTGGACAGCGTTCCGCATGTTTCACAGTTGCGAAAGCCTCGGGACAGTTCAAAGTGGAGTAACCCAGAAGAAGAAGAAGCGCGTTGATGAGACGTCGTTGAAAGAACATGCGACTCAGAAGGTTTTCGCGCGAGTCTTCACGAACGAAACTTGCGCAGACTACCCGAATTGCACATTGGAGGACGGCGCGGCAGATATGATTCAAGCTTTCCAGGAAGCGGCATCGATTTTACCAGACAATGCCGAACAGCCCAGAAACACCGTGGACAACTCAGCAGACAATCGATTTGATCGCGGACCGAAACATCTGTCGCCGAACAAGGAACTACACCAACGAAAAGCTCCTCAACAAGATGACCCGCGAGTCCAGCAAGCAAGGTCGCAAGACATGACTGGAATAATATCTGAGTGGATGCGGATGGTGCGCTGTGCGATACTTTTGCCGAAGCCTGTCAAACATGCAGCCATTAAGAAACAATATGGGAAGTTGTCCGATACGGCCGAATGGGCAAACATCATGGCCGACTATGTCAAATCAGTGCAATGGTAGAGGTGATACCCTGATTCGCAATCAGAAGCTCGCCCACCGCTTGGTGATATTGAACCTATCCGCGCAGTCGGCTTTACGATGGATGAGTTGTTGAAGGCTTTACAGAAGCTCAAATCTGGAAAAGCAGCGGGCCCCGACGAGATCCCTTCTGATCTCTGGAGGGCGCTTCAGCGCAAGTAGTGTGTTCATGCGAAGGCCTTACGGCCAATGCCGCCGACCCTGAAGGGATATGACGACGACGATGGCGATGATGACGACGTTGACGACGACGACGACGAGAACGACGACGACGACGAAGACCACGACGGCGGCGGCGGCGGCGGTGGCGGCAAAGACGATGACGCTGACGTGGGCCAGAGTCCTCATAGGTTGGCGGTGGTGGTGGTGTTGTTTGTGTGGTGGTTTGTGGTGGTGGTGGTGGTGGTAGTGGTGGTGTAGCCTTCGTGTCGTCCGCCACCGTGTCTTGGCGTTGGGTCACAGTTCTAATGGACGCTTCTTGGGGTCTCGTCAAAGGGTTTTTGGGGCGTCTGAGGAGCATTTGTGAGGGTTCCTGGACGTCTTTTGGGCGTCTCCTGGAATTTCCTAACGGCCCCCGGTGGGTTTTGGGGAGCGAGGGCTCGATATGGCGATTTGTATTTCCTGCTGCGGCCTCTGGGCTCTCCCTGGTCATCGTCGCTTGTTCCCCGCCGTTAGCGCTGCCTGCCGCCGCCACCGCGGGCGCCAGCGCCGGCGCCGAGGAGGGGGGGGTTCGAACCTCCCCCCCCGGAGAGCCGGAAGAGAACATAGTGGGGGAGTAAGAGTATCCTACTTTTTCCCCGGCCCGGAGGGGAGGGGTGGGGGGGGACCTCCCCCCCTGGGAGGGGGGGGGGGGTGGGGGCGGGGGGTATTGGGGGGAGGGGAGTTTTGTTGGTTCTGATCGACGGCGCTGAATGTTGGGGGTGGGGGCCCTAGGTTCGAAACCCGCTGCCGAATGTTCCCAAGGCAAGGGCTGGTGAGACGCGTTCTGTCCAAATCATTCCCAACCCCCAAATCCTGCCCAACCCCCGCGCTGGCTTTGTAAAATCCCTGCCAACCCCAATCCTTCTCAAACCCATTATCCTTTCTGCGAGACCCTCCCCGAGCCAAGAAAAAATCGCTCCGGTCCAAACGTCTCCCGCGCAAAATCCTTCCCAGCCTTTAACCATTTCCTAACCGGAGCGCTGTCTGTGCAAAATCGTTCCCACTCACAAAAGCTTCCACGACCCGAGCGTTCTCTGTGTGAAACCGTTCCCCATTTCAAAATCCTCCCCAACCCAGGCGTTTTCTTGGTCAACTCCGCCCCACCCTTTCAATAATAGTTTTCCTACCCAAGAGTAACGCAAGCGCTGTGCCGTGGAAGCCCTACCCCAACTCCATTTTTTCCAGCGCAGTATCGTTCCGCGCAACATCCCGCCTAACCTCAAAACCCTGCCCAATCCAAGCGTTGTCTGTTCATAGTCTGCCCCGACCCCCAACATCCCTCCCAACCCAGGCGTCTTCTTTGTAAAACCCCTCCCAACCCCAAAGTCCCAACCTGGACGTCTTCCGTGTAAAATCCTTGCCAACACTGAACGTATTTGTTCGGTCCGAACGTTTTCCATGCGAAATCCTCGTCAACCCCGAAGTCCTTCCCAGCCCGCGTTTTCCCGTTGTAAAACCTTTCCCATCCCCGAAAACTCCTGCCCACCCAAGCGTTTTCTTGGTGAACTCAACCCCCACTAAACCTTCCAGGTCTCGTTTCGATTCTTCCGATCCGATTCGATCCGACCCCGATGGCTTCCGATGCCGATTCGATTTGATTTGGGATCCCGATGTGGGCTCTGATTTCTCTTTGGAGGCATTTTAGCTTGCCGGGTTCCGCCGATTCGGTGTTTCACGAGCCGTTTGCAGATCTCGGCCGATCCGATTCGTTCCGGTCGCCGATCCGACTTATCGTTTCGATTCTGAGCTCTTCTGCCTTTCCCAGCCCCGGCGCTTTCGGCGCGGAGCCCCCCCGACCCCCAAGTCCGCCCCAACCCAATAAATGTTCCTTGTGAAGCCCCCCTCGCCTTTCAAGCATTCCCAGCCCAATGTGCTGTTTCTTTTTTGCGCAATTCTCCCCGACCCGAAAGCCCGCCCCAACTCGAGCGCTTTCTTTTTTCAATCCTTCCCCTGCAATCCCCCGAACCTCCCCAGCCCGAGCGCTTTCTTTATCAACTCGCCCCCCAAACCCCAAATCCTTTAAATTCTTCCCAGCCCAAGAATCCTTCCCAACCCAAGGTTTCTCTTTTTGGAATCTTTTCCAACCCCGATATCACCCCTGACGCAAGTTGTGTTTTGCAGCGTCTTTGCCACCCCCCAACGCCCCCTTAAACCATTGCGTTTCCGTCGTAGAATCTCGACAAACCCCGAGTCATTCCCGTTCCAAGTTTTTCCCTTGTTAATCCTTCCCGACCCCGTAGAACCTTCCCAACCCAGACCCGTTGCAAATTCTGGCCCATGCCCAAAATCTGCCCCAGCCCAGGATTTCTCTTTGGGGAGCCCGTCCCAACACGAGAAAATCAGCCCTGGCCCGCAGTTGTTCCCGCGACCCACGCGCGTTCTCTGTGAAACCCTTCTCGAAAATCCGAACCCAGCCTTTTCCTTAGCAGCATCCCCCTCGACGTCATAATCTTTTTCCAACCGCAGCGTTTTCTTTCAATCATATGTTCCAGCCCCAAAACTCTTCCCAACCCAGGCGTTCCCTTCGTAAAATCTCCCCCCGACCCTTCAATCCCCCCTAACCCCATTGTTTTGTCTTCAGAATCATACCCAACCCCATACATCCTTCCAAACCTTGGTTTTCCTTTTGCACAATCTTTCCCAACCCAGGAATCATTCCCAATCTATGCGTTTGTCTTTGCAAGGGGATTCCCAACCCAAGGTCCTTCCCAACCTCGGCGATTTCTTCGCAAACTCCGCCCCCAAACCGACATCCTTTCCAACCCCGGCGCTTTCTTTGCAAAGTGCCTTCCGGACCGAGCAACTCTTGCTCGCCCAATCGTGTGTTTTGCCAAGACCAGCCTACCCCCAAAAATCCGCCCCAACCTGAGCGCCGTCTTTGCAAACTCCATGCCAACCCCAAAGTTCTTCCCAACCCAAGAGTTTTCCGCGCAATCCATTTTCAACCCCAGAATCTTCCAACATCTGTCCTGAACCTGGCGTTTCCTTTCGCGAAATCCACCCCAACCCTGCATTCCTTCCCTACCGAAGCATTTGCCTTGCACGATCCTTCCCAACCCCAAAAGCCGTCCCAACGCAAGTGCTGCGTTCGCAAGGCCGTGCTCCCACCCCGCATCCTTCCCAGCCCAAGCGTTTCCCAACCCAAGCGTTTTCTTAGCAAAATGCTTCCGTGCTCCAAAGCCCGCCCCGACCCAAGCGTTTTCTATGCAAAATCGTGCCCGGCTCCCCAATCCTTTCCACCCCCGGCGTTTTGTTTGCAAAACTTTGCCCAGCCCCAAACCTTCCCTAGCCCAGGCGGTTTCTTTGCAGAGTCCATCCCAACTCCAAAACCCTTCCCAATTCGAGCGTTTTCTTTGGAAAACCTTGCCCACCCCCTCACCCCCCTTTGCGCAGTCTGGCCCGGCTTCGAAATCCCCCCAAGCCCAAGCGTCTTCTTTGCGCAGTTCACGCGCGCGCACGCGCGCCGCCGACGCGCGCGCACGCGCGCGCGCACACACTCTCATGTTTTGTTTTTTTTGTTTCTCTCTCTCTCTCTCTCTCTCTCTCTCTATCTCACTCTCTCTCTCTCTCTCTTTCTCTCCCTTTTTGTTCTCTCTCTCTTTTTTTTTTTTTTTGTTTCTCTCTCTCTCTATATATATACACAGATATAGACTGTATTGCTCTCTCTCTCTCTCTCTCGCTCTCTCTTTTTGTCTCTCTCTCTCTCTCTCGTTCTCTTTTTTTTTTTTCTCTCTCTCTCTCTCTCTCTCTCTCTCTTTCTATATATACCCCTATACGACCACCCTGCGGGTGATAAGGAGGTTGTGGGGGGGAGGGTCCCAGCAATGGGCAACAGTTGTGATTGTTGTCGTGACGATGCCAATGGAGAGTGTTGCGTTGCCGCTCGCTCTTGGGAGCGTCGGTGTCGAGTTGCTTACACCATCATCATCACCATCATCATCAGCATCATCAGCAACATCATCATCAACACGGGTCGTCATCATCATCAACAACAACATCAGCATCATCATCAACATCATCAACATCATCATCACCACCATCACCATCACCACCATCATCATCACCATCATCATCATCAGCATCATCTTCAGCACCATTATCATCATCATCATCACCATCATCATCATCATCGTCATCATCATCATTCATCACTCATCATCACCATCATCATCATCATCATCGTCATCGTCATCATCATCATCAGCATCATCATCATCTACACGGGTCGTCATCATCATCAACAACAACATCAACATCATCATCAACATCATCATCACCACCATCACCATCACCACCATCACCATCACCACCATCATCAGCATCATCTTCAGCAGCATCATCATCATCACCATCATCATCATCATCATCGTCATCATCATCATCGTCATCGTCATCGTCATCTCATCATCGTCATCATCATCGTCATCATCATCATCATCATCATCATCATCATCATCATCATCATCATCATCATCGGGACACCGACGGGACACCGACGGGACACCAGCGGGACACCGGCGGGACACCGCGGGCCACCGGCCGCCCGGAAGGGAGACATTTGGTCCGGCCGCGCCTCAGCCACACGGGACACCAGCGGGACACCGGCGGGACACCGCGGGCCCGGCCGCCGGAAGGGAGACATTTGGTCCGGCCGCGCCTCAGCCACAGGAGACTTTCTCTCGCCCGCCCACGCAGCTTCGCCTCGCCCGCACGGCACGCACGCACGAACACGAAACCGAATCGATTTCCCGGTAGGGGGGCTCTCCGTTCCACTTCGATCTCACCCCCCAACCTCCGATATATATATATATATATATATATATATATATATATACCCCGCAATTGCGGATAAGAGTGAGGGGGCGGGCGCGGGCGACGTGGGCGTCGTCGAGCCGGCGGACCTCGTGGCCCCCACCTTCCCTGTCGATGGGCTCCTCTCCTCCTCCTCCTCCTCCTCCTCCTCCGTTCCTCCTCCTCCTCTTCCTCGTCCTCGTCCTCGTCCTCATCGTCATCCTCATCCTCCTCCACCTCGTCCTCCTCTTCTTCTTCCTCGTCGTCCCTCTCCCTCCCTCGTCCTTCCATCATCGTCTTCCCATCGTCGTCCTCACCCTCATCGGCATCCATCATCGTCCTCCCATTGTCGTCCATCATCATCCTCCTCCCCCTCCTCCCCCCCCTCCTCGTCCTCCTCCTCCCCCTCCTCCCCCTCCTCCCCCTCCTCGTCCTCCTGCTCCTCCTCCTTTTCTTTCTCCACATTCTCCTTACATCCTCTCTTCTTCCGCGTCCTCTTCGTCCCCTTTTTACTCCTCCCGCCTCCCCCTCCTTCCCCGAGTTAACGGCAACGCAGTCCTTTTTCCCACTTTCTGCTCCCCGACTTCTCTGATCAAGGCAACTCGCCAGGACAAAGTTGCTGGACGGGCTGGTGAGGATACGCGGGGCTTGAAGAGGTCGTTTCGGGCTCAGACGGCGTGCAACAATCCGCCGCCG
The DNA here is from genome assembly GCA_963575745.1 of Prorocentrum cordatum. Lineage (NCBI taxonomy): Eukaryota > Dinophyceae > Prorocentrales > Prorocentraceae > Prorocentrum > Prorocentrum cordatum. The sequence goes on along the minus strand of CAUYUJ010022636.1, from coordinate 69,785 downwards.
CGCTTGTGCGGCATTGGTTTGTTCAGTGAACGCGGTTTGGGTCGCGGGTAGGTCGCGGGCTCTCCACCTCCACCTGGAAGGAATGCAAAAGCAGCCCGCCGCAGGCGCCGAAAAATTTGGTTTGTACACTGAATGTGGTTTGGGTCGCGGGTGGGCCGCGGGTTCTCCACCAGGAACGAATGCAAAAGATGCCCGCCGCAGGCGCCGAAAATTGTGGTTTGTACCTTGAACGTGGTCGCGGGTGGGCCGCGAGCTCTCCACCTGAAACGAATGCAGAAGATGCCCGCCGCAGGCGCCGAACAATGTGGTTTGTACCCTGAACGTGGTTTGGGTCGCGGGTTGGTCGCGAGTTGGTCGCGGGGTGGGTCGCGGGCTCTCCGCCTGGAGGAAATGCACAAAAAAAGCCCGCCGCAGGCGCCGAAAATGGTGGCTTGTACCTTGGACGTGGTTTGGGTCGCGGGTGGGTCCTGGGGTGGGTCGCGGGGTGGGTCGCGGGTGAGTCGCGGGTGGGTCGCGGGTGGGTCGCGGGTGTGTCGCGAGGTGGGCCGCGGGCGGGTCGCGGGGTGGGTCGCGGGTGGGTCGCGGGTGGGTCGCGGGTGGGTCGCGGGGTGGGTGTCGTGGGGTGTGTTGTGGGGTGTGTCGCGGGTGGGTCGCGGGTGCGTCGCGGGTGCGTCGCGGGGTGCGTCGCGGGGTGGGTCGCGGGGTGGGTCGCGGGGTGGGTCGCAGGGTGGGTCGAGGGTGGGTCGCGGGTGGGTCGCGGGTGCGTCGCGGGTGGGTCGCGGCGTGGGTCGCGGGGTGGGTCGCGGGTGGGTCGCGGGGCGGGTTGCGGGTGGGACGACGACAACAAACAACAACAACAACAACAACAACAACAACAACAACAACAATCACTTTACCCGAACGCTCAGTGTTCTCACCAGTGCCAGGGTTTTCATGCGACGCCAGCCAATACCCCCACTTTGTGGGGGGGCAGTGCAAGCTCTACCAAATATCCACACGACTCTTCGCCACCACCCACACCCAGCTTCCCGCCCTATGACGTTCGGACACTTCACTTCGTGGCCTGCGGACGACCGTGGCTACTACACTGGCGTGGAGTACACACCCACAGAAGTTGTTAAGCCTACGTTCGTACACCCACAGAAGTTGTTAAGCCTTGTTAGCCCACAGAAGTTGTTAAGCCTTCCACAGAAAATCTGTTGCATATGATGCATATGGTACATGATACACATGATACACATGATACGTACTCACAAGATAGTTGATCACATCTTTAAGGGATTCCTGAGGGATGTGGGAATACACACGGCGGGCTCTTGGGGCCCCTTGAAGGCCTCCTGGGGCAACCTATGGCGCAACCAGTAGGGGGACGTTTTATTCTCGGCGGCCGAGGGCGCAACCTATGGCGCAACCAATAGGGGGACGTTTTATTCTCGGCGGCCGAGGGCGCAACCTATGGCGCAACCGCAAGGGATTGTGGCCCCTGGCAGGCGCGCGAACCCCGTTGCAAGAGCGTGCGAAAGTAGCTCGCGCGAGCTCATGTAACATAAATGTTGGAAAACCATTGGTTTTTTTAGGATTCGGACAGCGCGCGCGGGTAGAAATTTTGAAAAGTCGTGCAGGTGTTTTTCGAGGACCTACGGTGCGATTCGTGTGATTTTATGATGCGCGGTGCTAAAATTCTTAAGAAGCCCAATGGTTTTTGGAGATTTCGGCGTGCGCGCGCGAAGAAAAAACGAATGTGTCCCGCATGGTATTATTTGACAGGGATGATGGCCCTGGCAGGTGCGCAACCGTTGTCGCAGAAGTTCGAAAAAGTTGCTCGCAAAAGCCCGTTTGACAGAAATGTTTAAAAAGTGTTGGGTTTCCTACGAATCCGCAAGAGCGCGCGGGATGAGATTTTGACAATTTTTTGTTGAAAAACCATTGGTTTTTTGATGTTTTTATGTTAAAATCGCTGCGAACACTAAGGTTTTGGAAGGATTTCGTCTTGCGCGCGCGAATGTCCACTTTACCTTTTTTTTTTGCAAGGGATTCTTGAAATTTGATTATATTAGAACAAGAAATGTCATTTTCTATTGTTTTTTGCAAGGGAAAGCGGATTACAACAAAACAACCGGATCCTGTACACACCCTCTTTTCTGAGGCTTCCTCACGAAAATGATGAAAATGTAGCTGCGGCCTAGGCGGCGCAGGGGGGGCGCGCACCAGGGGGCCCAACAATAATTATTCTTTAGAATAAATAATGTTCAACAACAACAACAAACAACAACACCAAACAACAACAACAATAATCCGCACCGCGGAATCCCACTTCAGCCACGCACCCAGGGACAGTGAATGACCGTTCGGCCCCTCACTATGATATTCGTTTTTCGTCTCTCCTCTTGTCCTCTTTCCTCTTATGTTATGTTATATTGTCTTCTCGTTTCTTGTCATATCGTCTCTTCTCTTCTCTACCAATATAGTATATTCTCTTATATTCGTTTCTCTTGTCTCATTTATTTTCTTCTGTGTTTTTTTTTTTGTTTTCTCTCTCTCTCTCTCTCTCTTTTGCCCCCCGCCCCCCCCCCGCCGAGGAAAAATTACCTTATGACGCACCCGACCCATTTGCATCAAAGGACAAAGGGAGTTGGACCAAACTTGCCAAGACAACGACGGTGCAGGCGCCGTCGTATGTTGCGCAAGTTGGATGGCATGCGTTTGCGCGGCACGATTCACAGGACAGCGACAGGGACGGGGAGCGGAAGCCCAGCCTTCAGGGGGACACGGGGGCAGGAACGAATGGCAGGAGAAGGGCGCGCGGGGGGGACCGAACCGTCAGCGCGGCAGCAGCAGGAGGACGGTGGCAGGGCGCAGAGGACGACGACGAAGGTGACGGGAGGAGACCGACGAACGTTGTCTTTGTCAGTCGTGCGCTAACGCTGCAGCGCTGCCTGCGCCATGCCGCTTCGGCGCCCGAAACAAATCTTTCTAGCTTGCTTCTAGTGCATGCGAGAAGCGAGCGAGGCCGAGCTCGCCCGCCAGCTTCGCAGCCCCCCCAGGGATGTCGAGGTCTATTGCTGGTCCGCGTAAAACGTCGCTCCGCTGGACCCCGCTGCAGCCTTCGAAACAGGCAACGGTTTCACAGATCGCAGCCCCCCCGGGGGTTGGCGAGGTCTCATCCGGATCTGGGTAAGACGTCGCTCCGCTCGCCCCCCCCCAACAGCTCTCGAACGTGGCGACCGTTTCGCACATCGCAGCCCCCCAGGGGTGGCGAGGTTTCGTTTGAATCTGGGTAAGAAGCCACTCCGCTTGACTCTCCGGGCAGCCCTCAAAAGTGGTGACAGTCTCGCAGATCGCAGCCCCCCTGTGATGGCGAGGTCTCATCTGGATCTGGGTGAGACGTCGCTCCGCTGGACCCCCCCAGTAGCCCTCGAAAGTGGCGACAGTTTCACAGATCGCAGCCCCCCCAGGGATGGCGAGTTTTAATTTTAATATGGGTAGGACGTCACTCCGCTGGACCCCCCAGCAGCCCTCGAACATGGCGACAAATTCGCAGATCGCAGCCCCCCGGGGACAGCGAGGTCTAATTCCCAACCCTCCTTTGTTGGGTATTCGTTTTGAATAGAGCATTGCGGTCGCGTCTCCTTCTCCTCCTCATTCCGCCTCCCGCCTCTTGCCTCTCGCCGCTCTCCCTCTCTCTCTCTCTCTCTTTTTCTCTCGCCCTCTCTCTCTCTTTCTCTCTCTCTCTCTCTCTCTCTCTCTTTTTGTTTCTCTCTCTCTCTCTCTCTCTCTTTTGTCTATCTCTGTCTCTCTCTCTCTCTCTCTCTTTGTTCTCTCTCTCTCTCTCTCTCTCCCTCCCTCTCTCTCTTTTTGCCTGCGGTACCTGTCTAGGACCTCGCCGTCCCTGGGGGGCTGCGATCTGCGACGTTGTCGCCACTTTTGACGGCTGCTGGTGGGTCCAGCGGAGTGAGGCACCGCGCAGACATGAGCGGGACCTCGCCGTCCCTGGGGGGCTGCGATCTGCGACTTTGTCGCCACTTTCGCGGGCTGCTGGTGGGTCCAGAGGAGTGAGGCACCGCGCAGACCTGAGCGGGGCCGCGCCGTCCCTGGGGGGCCGCGATCTGCGACGCCGTCACCACTGGAGGGTTGCTAATGGGTCCAGCGGAATGATGCACCGCGCAGACCCGAGCGGGACCTCACCGTACCTGGGGGGCTGCGATTTGCGACGCTGTCACCACTTTCGACGCTGCTGGTGGGTCCAGCGGAGTGAGGCACCGCGCAGACCCGAGCGGGACCTCGCCGTCCTTTGGGGCTGCTATCTGCGACGCTAGTGCGGCACCGCGTAGACCTGAGCGTGGCCTCGCCGTCCCTGGGTGCTGCGATCTGCGACGCCGCCGCCACTTTCGACGCTGCTGGTGGGTCCAGCGGAGTGAGGCACCGCGCAGACCCGAGCGGGACTGGGGCCGTTCACCAGAGCCGCACGCATTTAAGAACGCTTGCCCCGCGGCGCGCGCCAGTCGCATTTCCTGCCCGCCCCGCGCCCAAGTTGGGCCCCGCCGCTGGGGCCGTGGACGCGCGAAAGCACGTGCCCCGCGCGCGCGCGCCAGGCGCGCTGGGCCCCCCCCCCTTCCGCGCATGCCTTTCTATAGGGGCCGCGGATGCGTCACAACACGTGCTTCGCGCGCACGCGCCTGGCGCATGTTGGGCCCCACCGCGCGCACGCGCCTGGCATGCGCGCGCAGAGCCCGGCGGGCAATGCGGGGACCCCCTGCGGCCCCGTCGCGGCCAGAGGCGCGGAACAACGCGCGCCGAACGCACGCGCGCCGAGACTCGCGTCGGAGGCACCCCTTCGGTTGATGGGCAAAATCCAGCATTGCTTGTTTTTTGTTGGTTTCGATGTTTGTTTTCGCCCCCCGCGCCCCCAATGCAGTACCGGCAGGCTGTGGCGCGATTTGTCGAGCTGCCGACTGGCCTAAACCCGGCGCCCCGCGGGCGCAGCCAATCAGCATTGACTCGGGGGCAGGGGGGCGCGCGGAAGTCTGCGCCGTCGCCCCCGTTCCGCGCGCCCGCTGCCGCGGAGCCACCTCGGGCGCCGGCTGCTCGACGCCCTTCTGGCGGAGGGGCCTTCGCCCGCGAGCTAGGCGGGAATCCTGGGCCCGCGCCCTTGCGGGGAAAGTCCGACGGGATAGGTTCGGCCTATCGCTGGGGGCCGTGGGCAGGAAATGCTCGCCTGCGCGCGCGCCAGGCGCGGGTTGGGCCCGCCCCTCCGCGCGAGCATTCACGCGTGTAAAGAATGCGGCGGGCTAGGTCGGGCCCCTCGCCCGCGGCCCCGTCGCGGCCGGAAGCGCGCAGAAGCGCGCGCCGAGCGCGCGCACGCCGAGACTTATGTTGGAGACCTCGTGTTATGCGGCATAAATTGACCAATCCCCATCCCCATGTCCATCCCCTTCGAGACCCCCACCAAATTACCGCCCCAGTTCGGGCGCGGATCAAGAAACCATATGCCTTTCGTCAGCCTATCATGGGTTCCTTCGTTCCGCGCGCTGCGCGGCGACTTCCCGCGGCCGTTGAAGAAGCTGCTGCGTTCAGAGTGCTCCGGGTTTCTCCTCCGCAGAGCGGATTTCGTTTTGAAAACAACAGGGTGGGCCTGGAGAGTCGGATTTCGAGGTGAATGTCGTGCGGTTTTTTGTTGGCCAAGAATGAGGAATAAAACAAATCCTCGTGAAATTCACTTCGTTTTTCGCTCGCCGAATCGGGCAGAAATCCTTGTATAAATCCGCTACAGCACGTCTGCAAGGCCGGCGCAATGACATGTTATGTTGTGTTGTGTCGTCTTCTGTTATGTCATGTTCTGCTTTGTGTATGCTCGTTGTTGCCACGACTGCCGTGCGTTGTTCTGCCTGTCGTGATGACGAGGACGATGATGATGCCGATGATGTCGCCAATGGCGATGATAACGGCGATGAATATGATGGTGATGAGGGTGATGATGATGACGATGATGATTTATTATGTTGGTGATGATAACGGTGATGATACTGGCGATGCTGCTGATGTTGTTGATGATGATGATGTCGATGGCGATGATGATGATGATGATGATGATGATGATGATGATGATGATGATGATGATGATGATGATGATGATGACTTCCGCATCCCTTGGTCCCTTTCTCGAGATAGCAGTGCAGTCTGACAATGGTCTGGCGTCATTTCAACGCCAGAAACGGCAATCGGGAAACAACGATCTGTCAATGGTCTGACGTCCGATCATTATCAGATCGGAGTCGGTCGCGATTCTCGCGATCGGTAATGGTCGGTCGCGGGTCGGTCGCGGGTCGGTCGCGGAGCGGTCGCGCGTCGGTCGTTGGTCGGTCGCCGTTCCCGAAAGTTGGCGTTGCCGGTCGCTGCCGTTCGTGCCTGGAACATCTCGGGAACCAGTGATCTGGGTACCTTGAGTACTCGGGGTTTCTCAATAAGCGTGGGCGGCACGCCCCCGACGGGGGTCAATCTCGCCTCTCGTCGCGCCGCGACGGGGGTCGGAACGCCTTCGGCGCGCGACGGCTGCCCGCGACGGGGGTCGATGTGAGGCTGTCGGCGGGGGTGACGCCCCCCCGACGCTTAGTAGGCTCCTACCATGAGTAGGATCCTACTCCAGATCGGAGCTTACTGGGAGTAGGAGCGTACTCCCTGGGCGGTGGGCTCCTGCCAGGAGTGGGCTCCTACTCTGGACAGGAGCCTACCGCTGCAGTGCGCGGCCTACTCCCGGAGGGGTAGTTGCCTGCCCCCCGGGCAGTAGGCATACTGGGAGTGGGGGCCTACTCAGGACAGGAGTTCGTTGCCGCAGTAGGAGCCTACTCCCCTGAGAGTGGGCTCGTACTCCGAGTTGACAACGCCCAGGCATCCTCGAATCTCTACGTCACGTGTCCCGCATATATTTTCAGCTGTGAGACGTTCGCACCATGCGTCTAAAACGCAGCCATAAATATGTGGGATATTTATAAGGCTGCACCCGCAGCCTAGCCGTGTGGTAGTGCCCTAGAGCGCAGGTGATATTGTAATGGCCTCCGGCCTGTGCCGCCGATCCGGGGCGTTCGGCGTGTTGCGATTCGACTATCCCTCTTCTCTCCCTCCCTCCCTGTTTTCCTCCCTCCCTCCCTCCCCATCTCCCTCCCCAGATCCCTCCCCCCCACCCTGCTTCCCCTCCCTCCTTCCGCCGCCCTCCCTCCCCACAACCCTCCCCCCTTTCTCCCCTCCCCTCCTCTCCCACCTCCCCCCCCCGCCCACTTACCCCTCTCCGTAATGCTTTCTGCGGCGCACAAGGTATCCAGCTGCCTGCGGCAAGTCCTGCGACCGTGCCAGTCGAGCCTGCTCAGTTGCAGCAGCTCCAATTGATGAGGTTGTAGATGGCGGTGGATGGTGATGAAGATGCTGTTGGTGATGATGATGCTGATGCCGATGACGTTGACGACGATGATGATGATGATGATGATGATGATGATGATGATGATGATGATGATGATGATGATGATGATGATGATGATAATGATGATGATGATGCTGATGATGATGATGATGATGATGATGATGATGATGATGATGATCGATGACGACGACGATGACGATGCTGATGACGACGATGACGATGATAAGGATGACGACGATGATGAGGATGACGATGATAAGGATGATGATGATGAGGATGACGATGGTGGTGTCTTCGATAATGACAAATAGGATGATAGGGACGAGAAGGGTGGTGACGTGGTGACTACGGTTAGGAAGAGTTGGAGGAGGAGGCGGGGGAGAGGCAGGTTCAGTGTTGTGGGCCTGTAGCCGTCGAGGTCCAAGCTTATTCCACACCTTTGCTTTCAAGTCTGTATCCCAATGGCGGTGGCGAAAGGGAAGGCGCCCGCGAAACGCAGAGCCATAGCAGCCTCAAGCGGCACCGCGGTGCAAGAGGATGCAGAGATTGAGGGCGAGCCGGCTGCGACTCGGAGGCCACACGAGGTGAACAAGGCAAAACATGCCGGGCCACAGCGGGCAAGCGAGGCTGAGAAGGCACTATCGCGGCACAAAAATATCACGTATTGCTGTGGGTGTGATGACGGGGAGGGGAAACCTGAAGCAGACTGGAATCGCGTAGGCCACAATGCTCTTGCGAGTTTGGAACACTTAGAACGATGCATAGCTGCAGCGGGTGTCGCCGGGCAGGCTTTGCCGGGGAAGCACGTGTCGATGGTGTTGCGGAACACTGATGAAACAGCAAAACAGCTCTGGAAGGTCAGGCCGAAAAGTTCGAGAGCGAAGGCAGCTGGCGTGGATAAGGCGAAGTATACGCAATCGTGGAAGGACAGTGTCGCGAAGGCCCGGGCTGAATTAGGGTTGCCAGGCAACGCGAGTCTTGCTAAAGGAACGCCCTTGTACAAGAAGGCGAAGGAATTCCACGACGAAGCGAAGGAGCGCGCACTTGCGTGAGGTAGTCCTGGTCTCTGCAACATGTGAGCATAGGGTTGTAGCGACACCGCTCGGCGGATGGAGCGACACCCGCGCTCGCGTGAGGTAATCGAGGCTTCTGCCAACAATTAGCATGAAGTAGTCGCGACACCGTTCTGACGGAAGCGCGCGAGACCACGCGCGGACACTGAAAATCGAACCACATCTATCCACATCATCGTGCGTAATTAGTTGCCTGCGCAGGGCACACTTGTGCGCACGTGCGCGTGCGCGTGCCGTTCCGCGCAGGACGCGGCGGGCACGGCGGCGACGGCGCGGCGACGGCGCACGGCTTGATAAGGCCCCCGACTCGGGTTTCCATGGGAGGAAGCGTTTGTGGACCCCGACTTCCAATACCGATGTTCAGGAATTCTGGGAAATCTCCGAGTCGGGAAATGGCGCCGGGGAGCGCCGAGGAGTGCGATGGAGTAGGGGGCATGTGTTTTTTGGACCCCTGGGACCTCCACAAACGGATTTCCAAGACCTCCAGAAATGTCCACATCGCCAAATTGACACAAATGGCATTAGGGAGCGCCGAGGAGTGCGACGCAGTCGGGGGATGTGTTTTTTGGACCCCCGGGGCTTTCGAACAACGAGCTGACGGGACTTCCGGAAATATCCGAATCGAAAGAAAGGGCGCTGGGGAGTGCCTAGTGGGGGGGGCTTGGAGGTGGACATCGTCGCCGTCGCCGTCGCCGTCGTCGGAGGGCCCCGGAAAAAAGTTCCCGGGGGGAGGATCCCATAGGAATGCAGAGGATCTACATTTCTGAGCGCCATTTCTTGAGCGTATATACTGAGGGCCACTCTGTCAAAGCAGCGAATCCGCGACCTTCTGAGCGCGTATACAAGCTACAGAGAATCCTTTTGTAAAAGCAGCAAATCTGCAATGCCCTTGAGTGCATCTACAGAAGGTCCTTCTGTAAAAGCAGCGAACCAGCCGCTCGTCGAGCGCGTCTACAGAGGGCCCGTCTGTAGAACCAGCAAATATCGCAAGCAACTAATGCCCATGAGCGAATCTACAGAGCATCCCCCTGTAAAAGCAGCAAATCCCGCGCGCCACCCCCTGGGCGCATCTACAGGGGGCTTCTCTGTAAAAGCGCGCGCCCCCCCCCCCCCCCCTCCACTCCAGAGCGAAGCTTGAGCAAGCTCAAGCCCTCGCTCTCAGAAACTCACACGCCGGATCGGCGGATTTAGCAGATGAACCTGGACGGCGTCAAGGTTGCCACCCGCGCGCTCATCGGCGAACAGTGGGGGAACGCCCGTATCATCCAGGTCACTTTGGGTGACGAAACGCTTCTGGCAGCAGATGCTGGACATGGCTGCGCTATCGACTCCTAAGGGCGCTGTCAGCACCACTGAGGGGGGATCTCCATCAGCACTGTTGGCAATACCCGAGGAGACTGGTAGCGTCTTCTACGGCCACATCCAACAGGTGATGTTGGCAGCGTGGCGCGTAGTCGAAGGGGCAGAAGACCTGGCCCAGGAGCTGGATGCGTTGGAGAGCGACGACTGCCAGCTGATGATCTACGTTGCTGTCGAGCACGCTGCGGCCGTTCTCGGCCGCCGGCCACGCGAGTGGCCCCAGCGCCTCGAGACGCAGCGCCAGCGTCGGGGAATTTACGCCTAGCGTTGCGACTACCTGCGCGGCGCCGCCATAGGCGACCCCGCCACGCTGGAGGAGGGCGGACGAGGACATGTGGAGCTGCAACGAGGAAGCGTCCAGCAGTTGCGCTGCTGGCGATACCAGGACAGCCGCGCTTAACGCGCGAGCCGCTGGCGCGACCGCGGTCACCAAGCACGACGCCGATCTTCTGACCGAGGAAGAGGTGTCCAGGCTGTCAACGAGGTGTCTGCAGCCATCCTCGAGGAGCTCACCATCTGGGTCAAGTTCGCACGCTTCGAACAGCGACTGCTCAAGGGCGCCCGAAACGTCATGGACTCCAGGCGCGTCTTCAAGTGGAAGCACTGGAGGGGCCCCAACGGCAAGACCGCGCGGACCATCCGGCCCCGCGCGGCGCTCGGAGGCTCCCGCGGCATGGGCGCCGGCGCCCTGGAGACGCTCGCGGGGCCATCTAAACGCGCCTTGCGGCGCGCGCTGTCCTTGGAGGCGGCGCGCCGCCCGGACTGGGCCTGCGTCGCGGCGGGCGTCGAGAAGGCGTTCTTGCGGGGCATGGCGCACGCGGAGATGCAGGAATAAGGTGGGGCGCCGCGCGAGGTGAACTTCACCGTGCCGCCCAACAGCGCAGCCATTTTCAGGCAGGTGCCCAGCTACGGGTCCTTCGACGAGAGGCTCGAGTGCATGCGCTGCGTCGAGCCGGGCGCGGACTGCACGGGCGCGCCTTGGGCCTTCTCTACGAGACTCGCCGGGGCCACGCGCTCGCCGGAGTGCAATGTCAAACCCTCTCGGTGGGGCCCAGGGCTCGATGTCAAGCATGGGGCGTCCAGCAACTGTGTTGCCGGCGATTCAAATCCCGCGCTGACGTTGTCCAAGAGCGCGGGCGATCCAAAAATCGTCGGACATGGGGGGCGCGTCGACGAGCTCGCTGGCCAGGTCGAGGGCGTTTCGGGCAAGATGAGGGGGGCTGCGACGACTTCGCGGCGCCGACGGCGCGGCGACGCTCGGCCAGAAATGGCGCATCAACGCCCGATGCCGATCAGAGGCGTCGACCTGGTCGATGCGAAGGCCGGCCAGCCCGTTGGCGGTCGACGACCCGACCCTTTCGTTTCCTTTCCAACGGCAGCCGCGCGCGCCTTGCCCGCCCGCCTGCCCAGCGCCGCGTCGCAGCGTGCATGGCGGCCCTGCAGCGGGCCAGCGGGCCGAGAAAAACCTGGTCGTGCGACGCGTTATTCAGTTCAAGTCTGCGGTTCTGCGCGGGTGATCAGCGCGCGTCGCCTGTCCTGCCGTGGAATGCTTTGGCCAGATCTGCGCGCGCAGCGACGGGCCCTCCGAGGGGGGGCGAGACAGGGCGCGGCGCGAAGGGCGCCGTCTTCGCGCGCCATGGCAAGCGCTGCAGCACGGACAAGAAGGAGGTCTGCCATTTGCTCGATGCCGCGAGCAGTTCGCACGCGCTCGCGCGTAGGTCTTCGTTCGGCGCCGAGTTGTTCGCAGCCCGCGGCGCGGCCGGCGGGTCGCGGGCCTGCCCCCTCGCGCTCCGCGAGATGACCCGGTGCCCGGTCTCAGCCGAGGGGCCAGGGAGCTGAGGGGGGGAGGGTGCGCCGCGCCAGCGACCTTGGTCGTGGACAGGACATCCGTCTTCGCGGGCGTCGCCGTGGATTCTGCGCGCCCACCCTCAGAGCGCAGCGCGGCAGGCCACCTGTCGTGGCTCTTCGACCAGCTCCGCGCCGAGCAGATTGCTCGCTCTGGCGCGACGCTCGCGACGCGAGGGCCGACGTCGCGAGGGGGGGGGGGGGCAGCGGCCGGGGGCTTATCTTGGGCGCGATGCGCGGGGGGCCCAAGCACGACCGCGCCGCTGTCAGACTGGGCGACGAGAGGCGCGAGGAAACGCGCCCAGCCCCCCCCCCCCCCCCCCCGCCGCGGCGACCTGAGGGCGGACGATGAAAACGCGCCGACGATGGGGTAAAAGCCAAGAAGTTTCGCTGCGCATGCTCCAGCTGCAGAACGTAACGGCACGATCGCACGGCGCGAACTGAGTTCGCGAATGCGATGCAGGGGGGGGGCGGCGACAGCTGCATCTCGTGAACTACGTTCGCGAATGCGACGCAGCAGGACATGAGATATCGCCCGCGCGAGGCGAACTACGTTCGTAAATGCGACTTAGCGAGTCATGCACTCGACGGCCTTGCAGGGCCCCCGCAGCGCACTGGGGTCGAAGGCGTCGCAACAATTCGCGGAGCTCCAGGATGCATAGAACTTTCGTTTTCGGGGCGCAGGTTGCAGAGCCCCCGCCGCGACCGGGAGAGCCCAGATGCCCTTGTAAAATGTTTCGGCTAATCACAAAATCAAGCTCCCAGATTACTGGCACAGAGATTCGCCCCTGTCGCTGGCCTCCCTTCCTGATTGGCCGTTGACTAGCAGGCTGGGTGGCTGAAGAGCTCTTTGCTGGTTGATCGACTAGTTTGGTCGATTGGCTGGCTAGCTTGTTGGTGGCTGACCGGTTGGCTGGCTGGCTGACACAGGTGTTCGTGGCCCTGAGAGCACACGCTCACTGTTTCTTTCGACGGGTCGTGGCTCTGAGAGTGCTGCCACCCCCTGGTTTGTCAAGCCCGCAGTTCCAGAAATCAATGCCGACTTCAGTGGCCATCCCGTTAACTCCTGGGGCCTCCAGATGCCGCGGCACAGCCGAGCCGCTGAAATAAGGACCACCTTGGGATCAGGAGGGGCTCTAGTTTTTGGGCCGTCCTGTAAGTCTAAGTCGGGGGACATTCGTAGCCGAGGCTCACCCCAGCTGGAAAACCCTTCCTGTCCTTACCCAGCGTTCGTCATGGTAGCACGTGGCGTGGACCCCCCTTTTTTTATCGCATGTGTACCCCATTGTCTTCTCTCTTTTTCTCTCTCTCTCTCTCTCACTCTCTCTCTCTCTGTCCAGAAATGTGTGCACATATACCTACATACATGTGTTGTATACATGTGTGTGTGTGTGTGTGTGCGCGACTGTGTGTGTGTTTGTGTGTGTGTTTGTGCGCCTCTCTCTCTCTCTCTCTTTCTCTCTCCATCCTCATCTGTCTCTCTCTCTCTCTCTCTCTCCTTTTCTCTCGCTCCTCGCATAGGGCGGGCAAGACAGGGGGTGGGGGAAGGCAGGAGGGGGGCAGCAGCCGCGGGCGAGAGTCTTCTTTGGCCTGCAGGGCGGGGGGGGAAGGTGCGGGCGCCCGCGGCGGGGGAGCTTCGATGGGGAAGCGCGAGAAGGCCGGCGGGCACGAGGAGCGGTGGGCGCCGCTTTTGCCCGCCATGCCTCCCCCCGCACCTCCGGGATCTCCTCCGCCCTCCTTCTCCCCGCTCTCCCCGCTTTTCGCCCCTCCCTTCCCCGCTTTTCGCCGTCCTTCGGGCTTTGGAGCCTCGTTGGGGTAACCGTGGAGCCGAATGCTCCAACGCGGCCCACGCTCCAGCAAGCAACGCAAATCACGAGGCAAATAATTAGGATGGTCAGACGACGACAAGCAGGATGCCGGCCCACGCGGGCTCCAAGACGGCCCCAGGGGCGCCCCTGATTGCCCAGAATGGTCGAAAACAGAGGTTTGGAAACGGCTCCCGAAAGGCCCCCGCGCGATTTCCGCCAACATCCCACCGAACATCCTACAGGCTTTCGGTCCACGACGCAGGGGCGGCAGCGGGGTGGGCCGAAACCCATTCCGGTCTGCGTCGCAAGCCTCCTTACGTTCTTTTTCAGCCTCCTCCGCTCTTCTTTCCCAGCTCCAGCCGTTTTTGCGCCGTTACCTCACACCTCTTCAACTTCACTTCCAAGGTCCAATTTCTCACCCCCTTGTCGAATGAGTTCGTTTGGCCGTCGTGCGGGTTTTGCAGCTCCGTTTGGGACGACTGGCGGCGACAGTCATGTTCCCGGAAAGCATGCCGGGAACATGCCTGTCGCCGCCAGTCGAACGAGGAAGAGGACAACGAGGAGGGGAGGAGGAGTGCGGAGGCAGAGCACGCAGGTGAGGGTGACGAGGATGAGGAGGAGGCTGAGGAGGAGGAGGAGGAGGAGGAGGAGGAGGAGGAGGACGACGAGGAGGACGAGGAGGACGAGGAGGAGGAGGTGGAGGTGGAGGAGGAGGACACAACACATCATCAAGAGGCAAATGAAAGGGAAGGAGGAGGAATCCCTAGTCATCCGCTCATCCATCTTAGGGCCTCGTGGGCCGTCTGGGGCGCCCCTGGGGGCGTCATGCAGCCCTGCTAGGCCGTCCCGGGGCCTTCCTGGAGATTGCCGGGCTCGTCCTTAGGCGGTGTCGGAAGCCTTGCGGGCCGTCGCGGAATGTAAGAATACATCGACAAAGAGAGGGCACGGAAAACATGGTAAAAACCCAAACGAAATCAATCACTGTTGTTCGTCAGGGCACTCGTCTGGGGCCTCGGGCGCCTTCTGGAGCCTGCCTGGGGCCGCCCTGGCGCCTTCTTGAGGCCTCCAGAGTGCCGCACCGAATGGCTCACTCTGGCTGTCCCTCGGGGTTTGCAGTCTCTTTTTGAGGTACCTTGGCGACTTCCACGAGGACTTCAATATTGCCCCGCACACACCATGTTCCTGGGGAGCTTTCCGGGAACATGATTGTCAGCGCCAGACCTGCAAGGAAGCCGAAGATGAGGATGACGGTCCGCGCCGTCTCACCGAACACCCCAACTCAGCGCAGCGCCTTGCTGTGGCCTTTCCAGCTCTTGCCGTTCTAGAATGGAAACCTTGCGCCTCGCCCATCTCCCCGCCAAACTTCACCAGTTCAACCTTCGCAAATGTTTTTACCAGCCCGTCCTTCGGGTTTGGCAACCTCATTATGATAACCCTGAAACCGAGGGCCCCCACGCGGCCCACCCCATCATCTTCCCAGAAATGGTCCCCAAGAGGCCCCCGCGCGGCGTCCGTCGCCTTCCCACCAGACATCCTACAGGCTTGTGACCCACAATCCAAGACAAAGGCGGGGTGGGCCCACAGCAATTCTGGTCGCTGTCGAAAGCCCCG
Source organism: Prorocentrum cordatum (assembly GCA_963575745.1). NCBI lineage: Eukaryota > Dinophyceae > Prorocentrales > Prorocentraceae > Prorocentrum > Prorocentrum cordatum. The sequence continues at coordinate 54,678 of CAUYUJ010022636.1, read as the reverse complement.
ACGGTCTTTCTCACCCTCCTCCTCGTGGCCTTCCCAGCTCCAGCCGTGCTTACTCTGTCATTTCATACCTCCTACATGTCACTTTTAACCTCCACCCCCTCATCGCCTATCTCCAGATTGTTCGAACCATTCTATTGGGCCGTCTTTCTGGTTTTCCATTGCCACTCGGGGTATATTGAAGCCCTCCACGAGGACCCCAACAAGAACTACGCCATCATGTTCCCGGAATGCTTTCCGGGAGTACAATTGTCGCCGCCAGTCCGGCGAGGAGACCGACGGGGAGGAGAAGAGTCCGCGCCATCCCACCGAACGCCCCGAGTATGAGTAGCGTTGCCCAGGGCCCGTTCGCAGCGGAACCGAGGTCGGGCCCGGGGCCCCGCTGCGAATGGATGCGGTGTAGATGGTACACCCCCTTCCGCTACGTCTCACATTCCGTGCCGTGGCCTTCCAGCTCTTGCCGCTCTTGAACTGCAGCCGCGCGCTTCCCCCATGTCCCTGCCAAGCCTCACCACCAGGTCAACATGTGCGAGTGTTCCCACGGGGCTGTCTTCCGATCTTGCAGCCTCATATGGGCAACCCTGGACCCGACGGCTCCAGCACGATCCACACCATCATGTACCCGGAGAGGTTCCCGGGGACACGATTGTCGCCACCAGCCCGACGAGGAAGCGGAGGGGGAAGACAGGAAAACAGCAAACAGAGGCAAATAATGAGGACGAGCCAGACGAGGACAATGAGGATGCCGGCCCGCGCGGGCTCGAAGGCGACCCCAGGGGGCGCCCCAAACGGCCCATTATGGTCAAAGGCAGCTTCAGAAACGGCCCCCACGAAGCCCCCGCGCGGTTTCTGCCAACACCCCAACGAACAAATTACAATCTTTCGACCAACGATCCAGGAACGGCGGCGGGATGAGCCGAAACCAAGTCTGCTTTGCGTCGTATGCCCTCCCCGCGCTCTTTTCCACATTCCTCCACTTGGCTGTGCCAGCTCCAGCCGTTTTTGCTGCGTTAGCCACCTCGCACCTCGTCCATGCCTTTCCAAACTCCACGTCTTCACCCCGTTTTTCTTCGCCACGGTTTTTTTTTTCGAATTATTCGATGTGGCCGTCGCGCAGGTTTTGCAGCCTCACTTGGGACGATTGGCGGCGACAGTCATGTTCCCGGAAAGCCTGCCGGGAACATGACTGTCGCTGCCAATCGAAAGAGGAAGGGGACGGCGAATAGGGGGGGAGGGGCGCGGAGGCAGAGCGCGCAGGTGAGGATAGCGAGAATGATGATGATGTTGATGGCGTTTATGATGATGATGACGACGGTGATGATGGGGAAGGTGGAGAAACAAACATGATGACGCGGAACAATGGAAGGAGGAGTAAGCTTTACTCGTTCGCTGACCCATCCTATCTTTCCATTCCCCGTCCTTTCCCTTTTGGCCTCGCCTGCCTGTCCTCTTTCGTTCTAGTTAATGTGTTCCTCTCCGCACCACCATCCTGTTGCCGTTGCCATCATTGTTGTTTTACTGACTGTCCGCCTGCAGCCATTCAGATTCGAGAGGTATAGGAAAAAGGAGCGAGCTAGCTTGCGCGCGCGCGCGGGGTCGTTCCCCCATCGTCGTCGCGTCGTCGGCCGACCGGCCTCCTCCCTACCACGCATATCCCTTTGATCCGCTTAACGGAACGCTCCCTCCTTGCGATGGCTTCGGCGGAGCCCCATCGAGCTTTCCTCGCGGAAGTTACCTTCAGGGGCAATCGAGGCTACGTCGGAATACAACGCAGGGATTGCCAATATCCAGGCAAAAAGTTGGTTGCCTGCCGAAACGACGGCTCAGCCGCTGGCTTCGCTGGAGACGGGATCAAAGGAAGGACCGCTCGGAGACATAGAACGACAAAATCGCCCAGAGCGCATCACTGGGGAAGGCGCCCCAAGGGGGGGGGCCTCTTTCTTTCAATCTTCCTGGAAGACAAGCATCGGAATATGCGTTTGATTTGACAGGGGGATTCCCCTATATATCACCAGACGAAGGAAAAGTCTCGATGGCCAGGCAGAGGGCATGGCTCAGCCAGTGCTACCAAGGGAAGCCCGTCAGAGATCGCATCAGTGCTCTCAAGCCCTAGGATATTAGTTCATACGAACTACGATAAGGAGAGCCCGTCGAGAAGCGTTCCCACCAGCTCAGCGGGCGGAGACCGCTGCGCCAACGAACGAATAACACAATGTGTGATGAGCGGGCAGTGCGCAGAAGAAAGCGATGGGCAGTCGGAGGAAGAGAGCCTTCATTCAATGGAAAAGAACAATGAAGATGCTCGCTGCCATACGTCTCTAGGGCCATCGTATCGCTCGAACCCTCAACAGAACTCGCCTGGCGGGCTCGCCTCAGGCGTGGACCTGACGGACGCCGAAACAATCGAGTACGAACCAGCCGAAGCCCTTCGAAGGGCTGTCCTTGATTCGGACGAAGACCTCGAGGATGAAATGATCCCCGAAAGCGGGGGGCTAGGCCGTGGAAGAGGGAGCTTCTCGGCTCGCTCGACGGGGCGCTCACCTGACGCCGCGCGCCCAGCTCGACGTGCGAGGGGGCCGACTGATGCGACCCCACCCCCAAAGACAAAGAAAACCAAGAGCGAAACAAATTATCTCAATTCTCCGCCGCTGTCGAAAGGATTCTATCGACAGAACCTCGTGCCGCCGAGAATTGACCGCGATAGTGTACCAGAGCTCGATGAACTTGTCGTGCAAGACGAATAGGATGAACAAAAGGAGATGTCGCAAGGCACTCAATTGAACATGGGGTCAAGATCGAGGGGGCAGAACACGTCGACGCCCAGCGGGGGTCGGGGAAAGGCCCCGAGAGCGGGGCGTTCCAGCCCCAGAAGATTCGATGCCCTTGAGTCCCCTCGTCCGTCGTCAAATCGGACCGCGAGCAGCTTCTGTATCCGGGAAACTTGCTGGAACGCGGACCCTGGATGCTCGCTTCGGGCGGAGAACCGTCGCCCGGGAAAAGCGCGCAGACCGGGGGGGTCGCGTGGCCGACCCGTACGTGCCCAATGCTCTCAAGCGTGTCCGAAGTGCAGTTTGTCGTGGCTCTGCGAGGAATGCGCGGCGCTGGAAGAGCATAAATGTCGTCGCATCGCGATCGGAGAGTGGGAAGAGAAACAGAGGCAGGACAGAGAGCAGCTGAGGGCAGCAAGTTCACAAATGCAGCAGATCCTTCTCCAGGCACATGTGGACGCAGCGGCCATTGAAGAAGCCAACCGCCGGCTCACTGAATCCGAAGCAGAGAAGAGGGCAATAGCACGCAGAGCTGAACAAGAACAGGCTGCCATCGCAGAAGATGCCCAGAAATGCATACGAGCAGAGCAGAAGTAGCAGGGGTCGCGAGCGCGGCTCAGTGGCGTCTCGCGCAATAAAAGAAAGAAAAGCGAGGGATTCAGGGAGCGGCCGAACACGTGATCTCATCGTCGCAAATACAGGCCGAGAAAGAGCGCGTTGAATCTCGAATAGTAAGTGACGCGGCCAGACGGGAAGGAGAGGGTCGCCCGAGAGCAGGCAGCACAGAACAAGGAGCTCCGTGATCAACGCGATGCTGCTAGGCTCGAGGCCGATAAGACAAAACTGGAGGCGGCACGTGCACTCCACGACCAGGATCAGAACCGGGATCAGAAGGCTCAGGCCATGAGGCAGGATGACCAGAGAAGAATGGCAGAGGCATGGGATCACGCGAAGGGGCGCGCAGATGAGCAGATCGACAACGACCCGCTCATAATGCGCGCCGTAAGTGGAGAAAACAGAAGGCTCAAATCTGATTTAACTCAACATGAGACTGCGAGAGAGTCTCTAGAAAATATTCAGATGACAAGGCAGCCTAGCGCGGCTGCGCAGAAGGCCAAGTTGATTTCTCCGGCTCAGCCGGGAGGTGTTGGATCGCAGGAGAGGGCGAGCTCAGCGCCAACCCAGCCGACGTGCGTCGAGCCTCCCCCGAGCCCAATTGTTGTTCGCCCCGTCCGAGCGAGAGCGACCGCGCCGACCCGACCTCGGGCGGGCGCGCCAGATGAGCCATGTCACGTACGCTCAAAGCCTGTCATCGGGACGTGAGCGGGGCGTGGAAAACCCGCGCGCAGAGAACTCCTGGGCGAATGGGCCAAGAGATGCTCTGAATGCGCCAGAAGCAAGGAGTCCAAAAGGAACGAGGCGATCCCGGAAGAAAAGGCAGAGCAACGAAGCATACTTGAAGACATCTACCGCAACAGAAACGAAGCGAGGAAAATGGCAGAACAGGCAGATGAGATGGGACAGAAGCGCTCTGAAATACCAGAAGAATGTTTTTGAAGACGCCAGCTGCACATGCATGGGCTGGATAATCATGGGGCAGAGTTGGCCGCCATCAAAAAGGAGATGCCTGCCGCAAAAGCAGATCAAGCAATGTCGCAGAAGTCAAAAGAGCGCGCGTTAAAAAAGGAAGCCGGGTTGGAACAACAGGTCAGCAGCTTGACCGCGGTCATGGGCGTGCCATCTTTTCAATCAACAGAGTCGGATCTCGACCGAATGCTTCTGTTTACGGCGCCGCGCGCGCCTGGGCTTCCCCTTTCGAACTCGCGGCTTATTCCGGGGCCAGTCGCAGAGAAATCCTGCGACCCGAATGAAGCCCCCCGGCAATTGCGACCTACCCGGCCGCCTCCCCTTCACCAGCGGCGCAGCCGCATCTGGTGGGGGCGGGGGCGGGCGCGGAGGCAGCGGCGGTGGCCGGAGGCGCGACTGGAGCGCAGCGCCCAGCACCGGGATTATGAAACGGGGAAACCCATGCCGCCAGGCGACCCCCCAGGGGGGCCTGGTGATGGCGAAGACCCAGGCGGAGGCGGCGGTGGCGGACCAAGCGATCCCAACGACCCTGCGCTGCAACCATGCATCGCCAACCCTGTGGGCCCCAACTGGAGAACTCTCTGAAATAACGCGGAGCTCAACCTCATGGACATCCCAAGCGTCCAGACCTTACGAGAATGGACACAACGCTGCGTGAGGGCGGTTGCTGGAGCTTGGCATGGTGTCAAGGCAGCGCAACTGTGGGTCATGGGAGCCATGGGTCCACAATTTCCTACGGAGAATCTCCAGACAGCCGGGGCCATCATGCGCCTCGACGCACAAATTTGCTCGAAGTTTTCCTAAATGAAGAGTAGCCGAAATCTCTCGGTACAACATATTCATGTCCTTTCGCAAGTCAGCTGCGTGGGGCACTCGTGTCAGACTGAGCAACGCCTTCTTACCGGTCGCGAAATGATCCGTGCGATATGTGTCTGGTGCTCGGCCAGACCGGAAAACGGTCAGCGCTGGATGTTCCGTGTTCTCTTCCAGAGAACAATCGACCTCCAAAAGCCCAATCAGGATTTGCATTACTTCTACAACGAATGGAGGGATCGCCACCAAGAATTGCACGGCGCTAGAGAACCTTCGGACGAGATGAAGGCTTCGATTCGTGCACATTTCTACGAACAGGTTAAGCAAGTCCCGAGGGCAGAAGTAGTCATGCAGTGGTATGAAATATCGACAGATCCCCGTAGGACGTGAATGCGTGTCTACCAGTGGCTTGTGGCAGGTTGAGTTGCTCACGATGAGGGATCGCGAGAAGTGTGCTATTTCCGAACACGAGTGGACCCTCAACACCAGAAATAGACAAGCTCGCCTAAGCGGCGGGACAAACGAGGACAGCGGAGGCGGAGGGCGAGCGTCCGCGATGGCGGCGACAGTACATCGGCTCGGCTTACCGACCGATAAGACAGCGAACGGACGCACTACAGGCGCGACGACCTGCAGGTACGTCAAGCAAGGAAAGAACTGTTCCGAGGCGGGACAGGGTTGCCCCTGCAACCGCAAAGAGCCCAAGGCACCAGCTGCCCCGGCCCATTCGGCGGCAGGTGGAAACAACAAACCAGCTGGCGCGAAGAGTGATCGGAGAGGCAGGAGTGAGAAACCGGGGAACAGAGGTCCAAAAGGAAAGGGTCGGCCTCGCTCTTCGACTCCGTCGAACAGGCTTGGCCACTCCAATGCAAGACAGCAACGGACGAGAAGCCAATCCGAGGCGTCGCGAGAACGTCAGAGCAAGCTGGCGTGTTATGCCCATTCGCGAGATCCCCGCAACTGTATGGGCCCGCAAAGTGGATGCTATAAACAACGCCGAGGACTAACATATGCCGATAAGCTGAAGCGAGACAAGCAAGAAGAGGCTCAGCTCAAGGCCAGGGAACCTCTCGGCTATCAACGGACCACCAAGCAAGCCGACTCCGCTGCTGCTAACGTCAGCAGCGCCGCGCCAGGGGAGGCACCCCGCAGTCGGGGGTCGAGCAAGGGCCGCGACAAGAATACAGAAAAGAGCAAAGGAAGAGGAACATATAAGCCGTGCAAAGTGTTCGCGGAGACAGGGGCCTGCTCGCGCGGCACAGACTGCCGATGCGCAAAGGGCGCGGCTGGCCATCTTCCACGATGGTTGAGCATTGGCGGCCTACGCGCCAGTGCCGAGATGCTGACTGGACAGGTCTTACTCCATCTGTTGTTGCTCGCCCACCTCGCGAAGAGAGCGCCGCGGCGCCCGCGTCGGCCCAGCCGCGCGCGGGACAAGGAGCTTCGGCCCACTGGTTTAGCCGGCTTTGGCACCTATGCGCGTCCAGCACCGCTCGCTCGGGGCTCCCATGGGCACCCGACCGGCCCAACCAATTATTTTCCAATGGTCGATAAATACCATGCGCGTAGCACGGGAATCGGAGGTGAGGGGGTGAGCTCGAAGTGGAACGGAGAGCCCCCCTACCGAGAAATCGATTTCGGTTTCGCGTTCGCGCGCGCCGCGCGCTCGGGCGAGGCGAAGCTACGCGGGCGGGCGAGAAGCAAGTCTCCTGTAGCTGAGGCGCGGCTGGACCAAATAATTCCGGACCGGCGGCCGGTGGCCCGCGGTATCCCGCCGGTGCCCCGCCTCCGGCTGAGGCGCGGCCGGGCCAAATAATTCTGGACCGGCGCCCAGTGGCCCGCGGCGCCCCGCCGGTGTCCCGGCTCCGTCTGAGGCGCGGCCGGACCAAATGATTCCGGACCAGCGCCCGATGGCCCGCGATGTCCCGCCGGTGTCCCGTCGGTGCCCCGATGATGATGATGACGATGATGATGATGATGATGATGGCGATGATGATGTCGATTATTTAGATGATGATAACGATGGTCATGGTGATGATGATGATGGTGCCCCGATTATGATGATGATGATGATGTTGATGATGTTGACGATGTTGATGATGATGATGATGGTCATGGTAGTGATGATGGTGTCCCGATGATGGCGAGGTAGATGATGCTGATGTTGCTGGTGATGATGGTGTCCCAATGATGTTGATGATGATGTTGATGATCCTGTGATATTGATGGTGATGCGATGATGAGTTGATGTGGATGGTGTCCTGATGATGATGGGTGGCTGATGATGCTGTTGATGGTGATGATGGTAATGATGATGGTGCACCGATGATGATGCTGTTGATGATGATGATGATGATGACGATGATGGTGTCCCAATGACGATGATGACGCTGATGCTGAGGATGATGATGAGATGATGAGAGTGCTTTTGGTGATTGTGGCTCGGTGATGCTGATGCTGTTGTTGATGGTGATGATGGTGTCTCGGTGATGATGATGGTGATGATGATGGTGTCCCGATGATGCTGATGATTCTAATGATAATGATGATGGTGTCCCGATGATGATGTTGATGATGTTGTTCATGATGATGATGGTGGTGTTCCGATGATGATGATGGTGTCCCGATGATGTTGATGTAAATTATGATGATGATGGAGACGATGATTGTGTCCCGATGATGATGGCGGTGATGATGATGTTGCTGATGATGGTGATGAGGTGGTTACGCTGATGATGATGGTGTCCCGATGATGACGATGATGATGGTGATGATGAGGTTGGTGAAGTTAATGGTGATGATTTTGATTATTTTGATGATGACGTTCATTGCGAGGTCGAATGTGATATCGATAGTGAGACAGAATAAGAGAGTGATTGTGAGATCGATAGTCAGATCGATAGTGCGCTCGATTGTGAGATCGATAGTCAGATCGATTGTGAGATGGATCGAATGAAATTTGATATAGTGAGATCGTTTGTGAGATCGACCGAGTGAGATCGATGGAGCGAGACAGATCGTGAGATCGATCGTGAGATCGATAGTGGGACCGATCGAGTGAGACGTCGGTCCCCCTCCCTCCCCCGAACCTCCTTATCACCCGAAGTGTGGTCGTATAGGTTAACGAATTCGCCGAGGAAGCAGTTCCCGCTTCCGAACAACAACAGGAGCGTAGGGAAAGGCTGACTAAACTTGTCGCCGTCCTCGTTCATGTACAACCTCTTCCTCGGGAAGCCATCGCGCTGTTTTGTTGCGAACCCCTGTTTAAGAGCTGCGTCAGATCTGCGAAAACAAATCGGTGCGGCCTTCGCGCCCGAATGCATCCCTCGACTCGGGGCCTACTGCCGCTCGGAGGAAGGTGCGTCGCCACGGCCCAAAGGAGCTACCTTCGAGTGTAGACGGTCGATGGAGGTTCCCGAGCGATGAATATCGACGGATGTCAACGCAATGGAGAGCATCGTCGATGCAAGCCCTGATCAGGGCGTCCGACCTTGCCGACGAAGTCTGGCGCCTTTGGTTGGAACCAGAGGGAGAAGACGAGATTGTCCCAGGCGGTTCAGCCGCTGTGGGATGTAAGGAGAAACCATCCGCACACCTTGGATCATTTAGGTTCATAGTCGACACGGGCTGTGGACACAATCTTACCGCAGAGAAAACCATTCGCTCTGCAGGCGCAATGGGAATGATCAGGCGAATTGAAGAGTCGATCACCCTGGATACTGCTGGGGGTTCTTCAAGGGCCCCAAGGTTCAATTCGCGTCGCATGCCCCAACTTCAGGGGTGGACATTTTGAGGCATTTGTCATGCCGGAGACACCAGCAGTGATCTCAGTAGGAGAGCGGTGCATGGATCACGGCTTCAACTTCGCTTGGCCAGCAGGCCAGCGACCCTACTTATTTCTGCCCAGCGGTCGCAGAGTGGACATGTTCGTTGAGGGCAAGATTCCGTACTGCGCAGTTGCTGCCAGGAAGCCTGCAACTCCCGAGCGGTGGTGCGGCGCGACGTCAGGCGCCAAGACATGTCTGGATGATGTGGAATCTGCGGGAGGCCCTCCGCCCCAATCAATTCAGAGTCGCGTAGCCATAGACTTGCACGCACAGGAGATGATTGGTGACCATGGCTACGCGGACGGTAGACCGGCCGCGCCCGTGAGTCCGTTCCCGTCCGACGCAGACTCCATGGATATCGTCGCCTATTTTTATTATTCGCTTCATGAAGCTCGTGCGGTTGGACTCGGACACCTACCGGCGTCGTGAGCTTAGTGAGTTCCTCATTTCTTCCCAATCGCGACTCGGTCGTTGGTTGTACTACATCGCACCGCTGCCTAGCCGGTGGCTGTGCGGCTGTGCATAAGAGCCCTTGCCGATACGGGGTCTCAGGGTTTTTGCCTTATGACACGGATCTAGGGTTTGATTCCAGCGCGACCGCTGCAGCACCAGGCCAGTGGGGGGATGGAGACGAGGGCTCGGGCGGCGTTGACCTCGTTGACATCGACGTGCCGCCCGATTTCGACCCAGATGATGCAGAGGCCCCTCGCGCATGTACTAACTCACGCCCCGAAGAACCTTTTCTGCTCGGCATGTGACTGGGCGAAGGCCATGCGGCGCCAACAAAGAAAAGCGCGCAACAAAGAGCTAACGGGACATAGACCATACGCGAATCCCGTCACGTTCGGGCACCTGACCACCATGGATCGCTGGCTTGCGATGGATGGCCTATCGCAGGGGCTCCGCGACGAGACCGCGCGCGTGACTTTTCGCGACCGGGCTCCAGATTTCTTCGCGGCTCAGGGTGCGCATGATAAATCAGCGGTTCACGTGTGTAAGTTTGTGATCAACCCTAAAGCTCCGGGAGAGAAGTTAGAATATTGCTATACTGACGGGGCGAGGGAACTCGCGCGTGCATGCCTAGGATTAAAGATAGCGAATGATCCCACCATCCCTGGGAACAAGAAACTTATGGCTGTCGCTGAACGGTCCAATGGAAACGTTCAGATAGGGACCCGAGCCCCGTTGATGCAGGCCGGCCTATACCTCCGCCATTTTGGACATATGCCGTCAGATATTTTCTGCCTTTATTCTAATACTAGGATTCCCGAGGAGGGTGGGTCGTCCTGGAAGCGCAGATTCGGACACGATTGTGCTGCTCCGCTGCTCCCCTCTGGATCCCTCGCACGCTTCATGCCCCTTCTGGAATCTCGATTTCGGACCGCCCAAACCAGCGGAACCAATGTCACGGGATATACTTCTGATGTTTGCACAAAGCGGGGGGCGCGGTTGGGCCCGAGAGCTACGCGTCGCCATTTAGACAACTTGACGGACTCAATATGGAGTCGGGATGAACGCCAGCAGGCAAACGCCCAATCATTGAGAAGCCTGATCAGGTCTACAGTAATATTTTGGACGGCGCTGCGGCTGACCAGGGGCCCACATTCCTTGTGATACGCATGCGAAAAAGCCCAGACTGAGGTCAAACATGTTCTCATACCTCCTGGCGCCTCCTCTGCCAGCTCAGCTGGACAGGGGGCCCGACTGGGCTCACAGACGGCTCCGCCGTTTAGCGACAGAGACCCTGTCGAACCGACGCCACCGCCCCTTCCGGGGGGTGAGGCCGCGCCACGTTCGGATCCCGAGGGCGAGTCCAATGATGGCGGTCCGGAGGGGATTGTTGTGGATGACGTGCCTGCGGCAGCGGATGGTCGGGGCCCCAATGAGATCCGAGACCAGATATTGACGCAAACCAGAAGCTTGGTCTCGCACGTGTTGGGTACCGTTTGGATCGTCAGTCCATCTTTTCCACGGCTCAGCCGAGATCGAGAGTACCGGGGCCAGGTCAGCTCCTCGCTCGAACCACGCAGAATCTTGGCGCCATGGAAAACTACGAAGATCGGCGTGTTGTGACTGGGATCGCTAGGGATGAGCTAACAGAGAAACTGCCGCTGAAAAGGATGACGGACAATGTGTAGCATTCGAGTCGCGTTGTACTGCGATCCAGACTACGTACCCATCAATAGCAAGAGTATGGGTCACGGATCCTAATCCATTATACGGTGCTTAATGGTTAAAGGAATTGCCAGGCTCCACCAACCCCGGGGCCCATCCGAGTCGATGGTTGAAGATGAGTCATGCTGAACGCAGGCAGGCCGTAGAACAATTCAAACTAGAAAAGCGTGGTTTCTTCGGCATTGGCGACCCGGGACCCTGTCTTGCGCTCCTTAGAGATATAAGAACCGACCCAGTCGAGCTCCAAGAAGAGCAGGACGAACCCGCGCCGCCCAGACCCCCTGATTTTGGTTCCAGGCCTGAGACCGAACCCCTGCAGCAAAAGCGGGAGAAAGCAAAAGTGCCAGAGGAAACTGAAATTCATTGGCGCAGGCTCAGGGAGCGATGCAGGCACTTCAGATGGCGAAGAAGCGCGGTGGACACATACCTGGTAAGGCGGGGCCATCCTGCGGGGCGGGGCATCTCCCGACTCCGTCGGTGAGGACCTTGGACCCCCTGGCTCGTCGAGCGTGCAAGGGGCGCGCCTGACCTCGAGTCCGGCGGCCGCCGCTTTGCGTTGCAGCGTGCCCCGCATGCCATTGCAACCAGAGTCATCTCCCTCACCTGATCATCGGGAGAAAGAAAGATTGGACCTGGAATGCTTGTACAATCCGTTTACTGACGACATCCAAGTCATCGATCAATCGTTCCAACTCCCGAACGAGCTGCGTCAACTTCGAATCGACGCCGCCGTGGCTAGATCCGCCCCCAAGGCCGAGGCACTCGTTAACGCAGATGCCCGCAAGGCCCGGGGGACTGAGTGGGATCGATTGCGTAGTAATGGTACCTGGGATGAGTCAGGCGCCACGGAACGCGATGATGTGACTAGACAAAGAAAAGGACAGACGACTCGCTTCGGACGTGCGTTTGCGATTTTGGTCGGAAAGAACCCCGAGCCTCCATTGGGGCACAGAGACCGCACATATAGAGGCAGAGTTGTCTTCGATGGATGGGGCGTGAGAGATCAAGACAAAGAAATAGCACTGATCCAGGAACTCTATAGTAGCCCTGCCATGACGCAGGCAACTAAAGCAGCTGATGCGCACGGCCTCTTCGAATGACGTGACTTTCAACAAGCCGACGCCAAACAGCCCTGCGCACAATCCAAGCCTGGAGGAACCCCCGCATGCATATTCTTACCGCGTGACAAATGACCGTCAGCATGGAAGAATATGCGCAGCCCCGCGTGCCCGCATGTCCTTTGCAATTGTTTCCCCTAGTTGATGCTGGCGATATAAGACTTGCTGGGCCAAAAGGAACTCTACAACAGATGGATTTATTACGAGAGCCATCTGAGGGATGCCCTAAGGGCATCGAAATATACTTCCCCATTCACCTCGGATGCGAACGCCACCTGTCCACGCAGCATGCAAAATGGCAAGGGGCACTGCCCGCGGCGCTTGACCCACCGCCACCGAAAATCAGGAAAACGTCGTCACCGGGCAACGAAACGGAGAGTGCCGACGAGGATGCGGGGGGCGACTCATCGGCCCAGCCGTCGGAGCCATATCATCCCAGAGAACCACAGAAGGTCAGGGTCATTGAATGCGACATGACTGAGTTCTTCGAATCATGCGACACTTTGCATACCCAACTGACAGACACCGACCCCGCTGCATACCCTGCTGCGGGCACGCCCTTCGGCCCAGAGCTCGGCGACTTTGAAGATGGGCAGGGGGGGGCCCAGAGGCGAGAAATATCCCCCAGCAGAGGAGGCCTTGGCGATCGCGCTGAAACTCAAGGCCGATTCTGGTCCTACGGACAAGCCTGTTGAGGTTCACGGCTTAGCCGCGGAACCCGGCCCAGATGGCCCAGAGCCACCCCGCCGGGCGTGTTCCAGCCAATTGCCGCCAAGATATTTGTGCAAGCATTATACGGGGCGCGCGTGGCTCGATTTGACTTACTACGATCTGCGTGTCACACAGCGAGCTGTATCACCAAGTGGGCAGAACAGCAAGACATGGATCTCTTTCGCCTGATCTGCTACATTAAATCGACCACCGACTACAGAATGACATCGTCGGTCGGCGACAGGACGGAAGACGTCTCTGTGAGGCAATATTCAGATGCTGATATTGCCAGCGATTTGCGAACGCACCGCAGCGCCAGTGCTGGCCATCAAGTTAGTTGGGCACCCTACACAAGAGCCAACCAGAGCATGGCCTCTCGTCGGCAAACCTGCGTGTCCCATAGTACACTTGAAGCAGATATCGGCGCGGCGGATCTGGCGCTTAGGACAGAGTTGCTGCCTGCGTTGCCCCTGCGGGAAATGCTGCTACAACGTAAAACGACATGCGCATTTATTGAAGATAACCTAGCAGCGTGCAAGGTCATAAAAACGGGAGGTTCGATGAAGTTAATGCGCCTCCCGCGGAAGCATCGCATAGATGCCGCCGCCATTTCTGAGCAATTTATTCGAGGAGCTGTTGACCTACAATATGAGCGCGCGCAGAACGAAGCCGCTGATATCGGTGCCAAGCGTTTTACAAACCCATTAGCATGGGTCAAAGTGCTTTACCTTGTAAATTCGGTTGTAAATTCGGTTGCTCCCAAATCTTAGAAAGTCACTCACGCGCTACCAGGATCACCTGGCGTCGATGTTCACTGATGGCCTTCCCGCGAAACCAGGGGGGGGGGTCTCAAGCCGCGCGCGGGCCCCAAGGCGGCGGCGCGCCAGGGAGCTGTTGTGCCGAGCAAAGAGATGCATAGAAAGAAACGAGCCACTAAAGGCAAGCCCGCTACGACTATGCCTAAAACAGCAACAGTCAAAGGGCCGGCAACACCACGCGCTGGTACAACCGGGCCTATTGGCAAGACAATCGGTCCAGCACCAGCTCCCGGCTCAGCCCCGGTAGCTGAAAAAGACGACAATGATGCGCACGGCTGAGCCGAATATGCACTTGGCACAGCGCCTTCTGCGACGCGCCAGGAAGGTTTCAGGAAAAGCTCCCATCAGTGCAAATCAAGAGAAGATAAAGGAATTATGGTCATGTTCGATATGACTGAGAGTGAATCATACGCCGCAGACATACAAGTCCAAATGTTTGAGATTCCACAAATACAGGAAGCAGGGGAGGACAACAGCAAAATCACGGATACGGCGGCAGCCAAATCGCAAGATAATGGGCCGACCCAGTCGGCACCGCAGCAAAAGAAGGAACATTCGATGACAGCGCAAGAATGGAATGGGGAATGTCTAATACTTGAATATTGCTGCGGACCCAACAGTAGAATCGGCAACCCCAAGAACTTTGTCGGTAGTTCGTGCAAGGTTATACGATATACGGAGCACGAAGATATGAGAACTGATGAGGGTAAATTCAAAGCGCTTGCGGATGTTAAAGCGTTCAAGGGAAAGCGCATGTCGCTTTGGGGCCCCATCCCGTGCGCGGGGGGATTTCCATGGCAATGTGTTAACGAGGCTCACTATTCCCGAAAAGGTGGCCATAGATCGCTGCGTAGGCTTCGGGGCATTAGGGCGGATTTCAGACGCCTTCTGTGGAATTTCATGGAGATAGCGCGCGCTGTCGTCGAAGCGGGGGGAACCGTCTGTATTGGATGGCCTAGTCGATGCCAATATTGGAGAGACCCTCATGTTAAAGCTTTCGTGCGAGAGATAGGGTTGCATAAGTCAGTTCTGCACGGATGCGCGCGCGGCTTGCGAGACAGACGAGGGAATGTCATGAAACAGCCATGGACTATTGCATCCACGCCGGATATAGTGACGACCAGATTGGAGCGCAAGCGTGATGGTTCGCATGCACATGTTGAAGGACGGACTAAAGATTGCAAATTTGCTGAAGATTGTACTCATCGTTGACATTCGCATTCATGTTTGGACCCCGCCTCCTCAAGTCATGATATCTGTGCCGTCGCCGTTTTCTTTGAAAAGCTGGGGCGGGCCCGCCGTCGGCCGGCCCCCCCGCCGCCTTGCCGCGGCCGCGCCGCCCCTGCTGGCTGCGGAACCCATTCCGCGGCCTCTCGCGCACTGGCCGATCCCACTCGTCAACCACTGGGCGTCTCCACGGTTCAACCGATTGGGATGACCCGGAAGGAAAGGTGGTTTTCCTTGTGTAAGACCATAGGTTGTCGGTACCTCGCGGGGCTTGGATGGAAGCAATTCAAGCAAATTGTCATAAATGAAGACGAACGATTCTGCGACCCGCAGGAAGAGTCAGTTCCGGCCCGAGCAAAGGGACACTACGACATCCCTGAATGGGCCGAACATTGCTGTTGCACAGGTTGGCGAGTTTCCCTCGGAGAAAGCACGGGTATATACGGCCGTGATCAGGGCTGCCTTCAACGCCTGGCGATCCCGGATGACCCCGACGCGATGCTACAGGGAGCGGCCAAGAAACCGAAGACAGAGGATTCCCCACCGGCTCAGTCGATTAGGGATACCAAGGACCTGGCAGCAAAGCCCGTGGTAGAGAGCGTCGAACTTGGTGACGCATCGGGTTCAGGTTGCAGGGGCTGGACAGACTTCGAAACAAAAACGCACGTACCATGTTGAAACGCCCGAGCCAGGGAAGGCCCCCCCCATCTGCCTTCTTCACCCAGGAGCCGATGCAATGTCCTCCGGCCAGAAAGGCTGGACGCAGCGGGTTGCGCTGAAGAGGCCCCCTCATAGCTACTCTCGGAATGGCTTCGTCGCGACCGAATTTTTCGAATCCCGCGAAGAATGCAACGAGTCGGTCATCCAAAGACTGCGTGGTAAGATGCCCGAGTGCCCTTGGGTGGCATTCCGGGCCGCCTGTCTGGAAGACTCCGGGAATCATTGTCACAGTTCGCGTTCCCGACAGGAGATCGGACAAGATAGCCCACCTGAACATCTGGGGGCCTTCCCGCGACAGGCCCCCGCGCGGCTCAGCCGTTGATGAGAGGGGGACATAGTTTGCACTCCCTGTTGTCAGGGGGGGCGATCGTGCGAGGGCCCATGCGATGGAACAAGCTTTCTTTTGACAAAGCTTTGGCCGAAAACCAAAAGTGGAGGGCGCTAAAAGAAGAGCCGTCCACGGCGGGCCGAGCTCCACTCGGCGGCTCAGCCGTCTGAGGCCAGAGCGCCCGAACTCGACGTCGAAACGTTTCAGGCGGTGGATGGAAAATCGCCGCGCATTTGGCCGAGTGATGCTGACAGCACGAGGCCGACGAAGACCGTCAAAGTTGAGTCGCCCCTTGGGACTGAGGAAACGGCACCTCCATCCGAGCGCCGCAGTCTCAGCCCCTTGGCCCACTGCAAGCTGCAGCAGGTTATGCCGCCCCCTCTGGCTCAGCCGGAAGCGGAGACATCTGGACCCCCCCCTCGCGGCTCAGCCGGAGGCTGGAGTGCACCTGAGGGGCGCGGAGGCCACGATGAAGGTGGTCGGCCGCCCCCGGGAGCACTGCGCGGAGATGGAGGAGGGGGCCCTCCCCCTGGTCCTGGCCCGCCGCCTCCTCCAGCCCAGGAGGAAGAGCAGGGAGGGCCTGACCCGAGTTACTTGCCCCGCGGCATTTGGAACGCACTTGGACACGCGAGATGCGCAGGGGCCGGCTCAGCCGCCTCCCTGGTCGACATTCCGTCCGAATCGGAACAGCGCATCACAGATTGAATCTGTGCATCTCTGTGACAGACCCAGGACTCCAAGCTTCGGCAGCATGGTTGAACATCAACGAGAAATTCCAGGCCATCACTCGCGTGGCGGAGGTGAACGGCCATGGATGGATTCTTTACGCTGAGGGAAACTTAGCGGCAACGGTGAGGACTGGGAAGAGGCCCGTGGCATTTTTCCGCCCGGTCACGAAGCCACCGCACAAGACATGCAGTTGCTGGTCTGCCGCTTTTCATATCATATCAGACTCGACACGTACTTCCCATGCCCCTAGCGGCAAGAAGCTTGGCCCTGGAGAGGGACTTCAGCATCTCACGGGCGAGCGTTTCCACGGCGTCTCCGCGGAAGTCAAAGGGGGCGTTGGAGGGGGAACCGTGCTTGATCTCGGCCGGAGCAACGATTGGAAGGCGCCCGTATATGCAAACCAGGGTAGATTCGCCCCAGGAATATATGCGCCTATAGAATTCATAGTTTGGTCCTTGAATGATATCTCGGACGGTGAACAGTGCAATTTCATTGGCGTTGCCGAGACACATAAGAAGAGCCGTAGTCCTACGGAATCGAATAGGTTGCTTGGCCCTTTCATTGAAATCGCCGAGAGATTAATCGATGAGGCGGTGGTTCGCTCAAAAGCAGGAGCTATCCAGATATTCTATGTTGGCGGATTCCACAGATGGTGGCGTTCCTCGCGCAACAAATGCTAGGCGGACATACTCTGGGACGATGCCGCCACACTTGTGCGAGCCAAGACGAATCAACGCATTGATCGCTACAAGGCCATAGGAGTTCACCCGGGATTATGATTCTGGATGTCGCTAACTTGTATAGGGAGTTGCAACACTTGGTGGAAGATGCATAACACTTCCTCGCTCGTCATGGTTCATATAACGTAGAAAAAGAAAACAAGCTGCAGGATGCAACTGTGGCTGGAATGTTCGAGGGTCATATGTTGAAGGCCGCCAAACTCGCAGCCTTGTCATTCTGCCAGCCCTCTGGCGGCGCAGCCGTGCAGGGGCCCAGATGTGCCGCGCTGGCGCTCTTGGAGCCCCGCGCATCCACTGCCAGTGCCCAGTTGCAGTCGGGAAGCTTGGCACATACTGTTCGGGAGCCGTTGCTAGCATGAACATCCGAGAGGTCGGGGTGAGTTCCCTATTCCCCTCACCTCTAGCACCCGAGGGGTCGGCAGAGCTCCCGACCACCCCCCCCCCCCCCCCCACCCCCTCCAGGTCGCCCGAGGGGATCGGGGAGGGCCAACACCCCCTCCCTCCCCGTTCCCCCTTCCACCCGACCCCCCCCCCCCCCCCGTCCCCCCCAGCGCCCAGGGGTCGGGGTGCTTCCCGACGCCCCCCTACCAGCACCCAGGGGTCGGGAAGGGCTCCCCGAACCTCCCCATGCTCCTTCCCCCCCCCCTCCCTTCCCCCCCCCCCCCCTCCCCATCCCCACTTCCCCCTCCAGCGCCCACGCGACGGGGTCGGGAGGGGGCTCCCCCCCCCCCACCCTTCCCCTCTTCCAGCGCCCGAGGGTCCGGGGGCAAGCTCCCGACCCCCTCCCTTCCCCCGCCCATCAGCACCCGAGGGTCCCGGGAGGAGCATAGCTCCCCCCACCTCCCCCACCCCCAACCCTTCCCCCCCCTCCCCCCATTAAACCCCCCCCCCCCCCCCCCGCCGCGCCGAGGGTCGGGGTGGGGGGCGCCCGACCCCCCCTCCCCCCTCCCTTCCAGCGCCCGAGGGTCGGGTCGGAGGAGGCCCCACCCCCCCCCGCACGCACACACACACACACACACGCAACACACAACACACACACACCGCACACGCACGACGCACAATTACGCACGACGCAACAACGCAACACGCACACGACACGCACACGCACACGCACACGCACACGTAAACGCACGACGCAAACACGCAACGACAGCACACGCACGAACGCACACACTACCAGCACACACCCTCCACACACACACACACGCAACGCATAAAAAGACGCGCACGCACGCACACACGCACGCACGCAACGCACCACGCACGCAAATGCAACGCACGCACGCTACCAGCAAAACGCGTCGCGCGCGCGCCGCCGCGCGCCACGCGCGCCATCCACGCGCGCCACGCTGCCACGCGCCACGCGCCACGCGCCACGCGCCACGCGCCGCGCGCCACGCGCCACGCGCCACGCGCCACGCGCCACGCGCCACGCGCCACGCGCCACGCGCCACGCGCCAGGCGCCACACGCCACACGCCACGCGCCACACGCCACACGCCACACGCCACACGCCACACGCCACACGCCACACGCCACACGCCACACGCCACACGCCACACGCCACACGCCACACGCACACACGCCACACGCCACACGCCACACGCCACACGCCACACGCGCACGCACGCCACACGCCACCCGCCCCGCCACCCGCCACCCGCCACCCGCACCCGCACCCGCCACCCACACCCGCCACACAACACACAACACACAACACACAACACACAACACACAACACACAACACACAACACACAAACACACAACACACAACACACAACACACAACACACACACACAACACACAACACACACACACAACACACAACACACAACACACAACACACAACACACAACACACAACACACAACACACAACACACAACACACAACACACAACACACAACACACAACACACCGCACACCGCACACCGCACGCCGCACGCCGCACGCCATACGCCATACGCCATGCGCACGCAGCACGCAACACGCAGCACGCAGCACGCAGCACGCAGCACGCAGCACGCACACGCACACGCACACGCACACACACACGCACACGCACACGCACACGCACACGCACACGCACACGCAACACACAACACACAACACACAACACACACACACACACACACACACACACACACACACACACGCACACGCACACACACACACGCACACACGCACACACGCACACACACGCACACACACACACGCACACACACACACAACAACGACGACAACAACAACAACAACAACACACACACACACGCACACACACACACACACGCACACACACGCACACACACACACACACACACACACTCTCTCTCTCTCTCTCCCCCCTCCCCCCCCCCCCCCCCCCCCCCCCAACGCCCAAGGGGTCGGGGGGAGCTCCCGACTCTTCGGATGCTGGCGGCCGGTGGGTCGGGAGCTCCTCCCGACCCCTTTTGCGGATCGCGCGGCCCGCCGGTGGGTCTTGCCCGCCTCCCGTCGCGGCTGCCCTTGCGCCTTTTCCTGTTCGGCCCTCGCCTGCTCGGCCCGCCCTAGCGCAGTGGGCCCATCCTCCATGGGTCTTGAATCCAGCATGTCCTCGTTCAGCCCCTAGGGCTCTTAGGGCGCTCTGAGTCGTCGGGGGGCGCCGCCCCCCCTCTTCCTTGGGGGTGCCCAAGACGGCTCCAGGCGGCCCCCGAGAGGTCCCAATATGCCCCCAAGAAGCCCCCCGCGGCGTATAAAACACGAGGCTCTTGTTATGCACCCACTGGGGTGGCGTCTTAGAGCCCTCTCGGTGCCTTCCTGGACCCCCCCCCCCCCCCCCAAGGGCCCTCGGAGGGCCCCAAGTGGGCCCCGAGGCGGCTCCGGGCGCCCCCCAGGAGGGTCTCAAGATGCCCCCAAGTAGCCCCCCGTGGCGTATATGACTCGAGGCTCTTGTTATGCACCCACTGGGGTGGCCTCTTGGAGCCCTCTCGGCGCTTTCCTGGACCCTCCCCAGGCCCCTCGGAGAGCCCCGAGAGGGCCCCGAGACGGCTCCAGGCGCACCCCAAGA
Organism: Prorocentrum cordatum; assembly: GCA_963575745.1. NCBI lineage: Eukaryota > Dinophyceae > Prorocentrales > Prorocentraceae > Prorocentrum > Prorocentrum cordatum. The sequence goes on along the minus strand of CAUYUJ010022636.1, from coordinate 34,076 downwards.
GGGTCCCAAGATGACCCCGAGAAGCCCCCCTCTGGCGTATATAATTCGAAGCGATTGTTATACGCCCCACCCCCCCTCGACGTCCTCCTCCGTAGCCATTTTAGCTCAGCCAGCTTTCCGAGCACTCGATTGAATTCTTCTTGGGGCTGATTACACCGCGGCGACATTCACGTTCGTCCATATGTCGTTCGCCGACGGATCTCCCCAGGAAGCCTCGCCAGACTCAGCATGGCGGCCGAAGGTCGGCACCTGGGGCCGCGCGAATCCATCGTCATTCGTCTCGAGGGCCTCGAAGGGGGCCGCCCGCGTGGACTTCATTATGACGACGTGCGTGTTGCCAAGGCCGCCCACTGCAAAGCTCTACTTGTGGAATTCTGCTACGGGCGAAAAGCGCGTGCGCAGGCGCATGCTGAACCAGCGCGCGCAAAAGGCAGCGGTGGCGCGATGCTGCAAGCCGCTCATGAAGCGAGGCCTGATGACAGCATTCAGGGGGGACAGTGGCAAGTGAAGGACGCGAGCGGAGACGCCGACCTGATGATCGGCGGTGGCACGTTGGTTGACGCCAGCCACATGGCGCACAGGTTGGACCCCGCGAATCAGCACGTCGCGTGGGTGTACAAGAGCGACATCAACGACGCACGCGAGTTCCATCGCGATACTCCGTTGGACGTCCTGAAGTGGGTTCGCGCCCAAGCGAACATGCACCGCGCGGGGTCGGAGGCCACAGTGATCGAGCTGTACGACGAGTGCCCAATCATCCAGAAGCACTGGGACGCACACCGCAAGAAGCACCCCATCGCAAAGTCCACGTGCCCTTCGAAGGGCCCGCACCGATACGAGAAGCAGCGCGAGGAGTTCGCGCTGGCCAATCACAAGGACTTCTTCGGATCGACGCCACGGCAGCACTTCGAGAACTGCAAATCTTTCTACAACGCAATGGCCAACGTTCTCGGTGTGTATGACGAGTACAAATCTATGATGGAGCAGAAGTCAAACTTCTTGGACCCCCGCATCGAGAACCACACGATGTGCAGGGTCAGTCACGACATTGCGTCGCTGCTCGTGGAGAAGTTCTCGAACGCGATGGACCCCGTCATCTTCAAGAAGCTCGTCATCGAGGTCCTGAATTTCGCTGCGCCGATCTTGCTGGACTCCGCGAAGACATTGACTCGGAGACGGGATCGAACCCCAAGCTTGAGGTGTCCTGGGTCTTCTGGGACGCTAAGTGCCGCATCGAGTTGGACTGGGCGATGGCGCCCACGGGTGGGTCTGTCGTCTACGACCCCACTTGCAAAAAGAGAGGCCAGGCATCCAGGGGAACAGAGCGCAGCGCATGCCAGCTTGAGGCTGTACCTGAGGACGCCGGGGTTCGCGATGGTGACGCTGTGAACCCTCAGCCTCTGCTAGACACGGACGGCCACGGGAAGCCGAATGCCAAGTCCAAGGCCAAGGGCAAGGGGAGACCCAAGAAGATTAATGGAAGCTCCTGCAGCGCTTCAGGCAGCGAGTCGCGCGAGCCCCTGGAGACGAGGCGCATGTGCGATGGATCGCGCGACAAGTACTTCATCGACGATATGATCGGGGTCATTTGGGGGTCAGTGGAGAAGCTCCCGTCGAATCTCATCCTCGTTGACGAGCTCTCGCGTTCGATCAAGATTGGCCTCGTGTTCCTGTTTGCGGGGGGCGCGCAGTGGAACGGCACGTGCATCGAGAAGTGGAGCGTGCTGCGCAAGGAGCTCAGGGCTAACACTGCTCGCGTTCATTCGCATCTGTATCAAAGCCATATCGATGCATCCTTGTGGGGCGTTTCACCTGAGACGATCGCCACAGTTGTCTGCGACCAGCTGGCGACTGCGGGGCAGGCTGAACATCCAGTGCCATCTGCGTCCGCCACGTACGCAACCAAGGAGCAAGAGACACTTGCGACTCTCCAAACCGATCGTGACACCACGATGCAATTGGTCACTCTGACCAGCGACACCGACCTCACCAAGCCGCGCAGATTCCACCCGCAACTCCAGAGCATGGCGAAGACGATCTTCGGGTTGAGCGGCGACATGAGCATGGGCCAGGCCCTGAGCATGATGAAGGACTTTGTTTTCAATCATATTCGCCCTGAGTTCGTGGACTTTGGTTTTCTATGCCGCGAAGTGGTTGGGCAGACCAGTTCGACTCCTTCCGACGTGTCCCTGGGGTCTTCAACATTGATATCAGTCTCACGCGCTTCTTGGCCATGCGAGCTACCTACATGTTCGAGATGCTGGGCGCCATGGCCGACTTCGTGCTCATGGAGGATGCAAGCGTGGATGTCTTGGTGGCGAACGCCAACACCATCGCGGAGTCGGACTGCATGTTGGACCGCAGCACTCGGGCGCCGCTCTGGTCGGAACTGTTGCGTGGGTCGAGCGCTGCGGACTTCCAGGTTGCCGGCGTGCGGAACAATGTCCTCGCGGCAACTCTCGCCGACGGGGCAGCCAGCGCAGCCGACACGGGCAACTGCGCCGAGGCGCCGTCCGCCGAGGCAGCCGCCAGCGCCGAGGCCGAGGCGCCTGCCGGCGCCTCGGAGACGACACCAGCACAGGAGGCTACGGTTACCAGTGCCGAGACCAAGAAGGACGGCGACGACAAGGCCGCTGCGCCGACCAAGGAGGACTGCATTGTCATGACCAAGAAAGGTTGACGAACGAACAACACACACCCATGCCCATAGGGGGGTCGGAGTGAGAAGGACGGGTTCTGGGCATGGGTGCGGGTTGTCGGACCCCTGAGGAGGCTCCCGCTCGAGCGGGGGCCCCTATCCGACAACGCGCACCCACGGCTCATTCCGTCTTCCTCATGGGCTTGGGCACGTGTTGATCGTTCGTCAAAGGTGGCGACGCAAGCATCGACGCCGCTGGGCAGGCCAAGCTCTCGACGTTGGCTGAGATTTGCAACGTGTTCAAGACCAGCATCGACGTCGGAGCCGCTCCTCTCGCGATTGAGTTGTTCACCAAAGCGTTGGACACGCATTTGTGGAGGACCTACGCGCGCAGCCCTCCCAGGAAGGGGGCGCCAGCTGAATGGGGCACGTCATTCGTCGAGGCTGACCCGTCAGAGTCGCCGCCGCGCCTGGTTGCATCGCGTGCGACGCCGGCGATCCAGATGGTATCCCTTGGAAAGGTGACGCGCTTGCCCAGCAGGGGGAGCCTGCCCGTGTGCCAGCGCGCCAACGAACAGCTCTGCATCGACGGCCACAACTACAGCGCGTTCTCGCGCGAAGCGTTCCAGCCAGCCTGGATGGTGTCTACGACGTCCGCGAAGGCCGCCACTGCGGCAACGATGGTCGTTCAGACTTTTCAGGGCACCTTCAAGTTCACCTGCGCCAACGTGAATAAGGAGATCATGGTGGATGTCCCCCTGGCGGTGTACTACCTCGAGATGAACCCCTCTGCGATCCAAAAGGCAAACGTGGAGTTGACCCGCCCTCCTATCCCTGGCGCCGCGACAGCAATGGCAGTGACTGAGATTGCTAAGAGGACTGCTGCAGCCAATCGCCCCCGCAATACGACGGGGGAGAACAGCGAGCACAAAGCTGCAATTTCTGACCCTAAGTGGAAGCACTGCAAGCACGTGTTCCGCTGATGTAACGGCGCGTCGGTGCGATTTTCGAGCCGAGGAATCCCCGAACGAAACCCAACACATCAACGAAACCATACATATGACGACGAGCCTCGAAAATGCAGGAAAGAGCCACGGTGCGGACACATAGCTAGGCGGCCACTGCTGGCCGAGACATTCGCGAACACGTAGCTAGACCACCGCATGGGGGAATGAGGAGGAGAAAGAGGAGGAGGAGGAGGAGGAGGAGGAGGAGGAGGAGGAAGAGGAGGAGGAGGAGGAGGAGGAGGAATGCGCGCGACTGAGTGGGAGCGTCGCCGCCCCCTCATCGGTGGGTTAGACGGCCACTGCTGGCCGAGACATTTGCGAGCACGTAGTTAGACCACCTCATCAGTGGGTTAGACGGCCACGGCTGGCCGATACTTTTTGCGAGCACGTAGCTAGACCACCTCTGTGATGGGTTAGATGGCCACTGCTGGTCGAGACAGTTTCTTTCGATGTTGTTGGGTCAATCACAACCTTGCCCGTTCATGGGCCGATCCCAACTTCAGACAGTCGAGTTTTTTTTTCAGACGGCGCACCGTGGCTCAGCGCGCCCCTGCAAAAAAAGAAAACAGCTGGGAGCCCCCCGTTCCCTCGTTCCTCCTCCCTCCTCCCTCGCTCCTCCCTCCTCCCTCGACCCTCCTCCCCCTCCCTCCTCCTGCCCCCCTCTTCCCTCTCTTCGTGTTGCCATTTGGCTCAAACCATGGTGGGTCAAGCTCCACAACATACTTGCGCAAACCATGTTGTTGCTTCACTTCAACCCCACGGTCCAGAATTTTCGAATGCATCCAAGGCCGAGGCCTGAATATATGTATTCCCGCAGCATGATTAAGAACGCACTGAAATTCACCAGCATGTGTGCTAATATTACGGGCGCCATCCGATTATATTGGCTTTGCTACGTTGTCCAAGGGGTTCTCTCCTGCCTCGACATGTACGGAGGCGCGACATTCCAAGAGTCATCTCTCCTCGAGGGAGTTACCTTCCCAGTCGTGTCGTCGGCTGGCCGGCCTCCCCCCTACCACACATATCCCCCTGATCCGTTCAAAGGAACAGTCCTTCCTTGCCATGGCTTCGGCGGAGTCCCCAGAGCTTCCCTCGCGGAAGTTACCTTCAGGGGCAATCGAAGCTACATCCAGGCAAAAAGTTGTTTTTCCCTACCCGCCTCCCTCCCTCCCCTCGCCTTCTTCCCCTCCTTCCCTTTCCCCCGCCCGCGGCCGCAACGACGACGGCGGCGACGACGCCGACAAAGACGTCGACGCCAGGATTGCGCTTGCCTGCCATAAGGGCGGATGAGGATATAACTCATGAAGAGGAGGGTGATGATGAGGTCTTCGGAGTTGATTCGCACCTAAGCGCGCGTAGCTCGCGCGTGGTTCCAGTGTGTATATATATACAATATATGTATGTATGTATGTATGTATGTATGTATGTATGTATGTATGTATGTATGTATGTATGTGTATATATATATATATATATATATATATATATATATATATCACGGCGTATACATATATATATATATATATATATCCCCTCATCGTACGAACCAGGACGCCGAGGCCATGGGCGCGGGGCTGGAGGGCCCGAAGCGGCGCCGTGCGGAGGAGGACCCTTGCGACCCCCTTCGCCATTGTCGTCGTCGTCTCTTCGTCGTCGTCCTCGTCGTCTTCGTCGTCCCCGTCGTCCCCGTCGTCCTCGCCGTCTCGCCGTCCTCGTCGCCTCGTCGTCGTCGCCGTCTCGTCGCCTCGTCGCCTTGTCGTCGTCGTCGCCTCGTCGCCTCGTTGCCTCGTCTTGTCGTCGCCTCGTCGCCTCGTCGCTTCGTCGCCTCGTCGCTTCGTCGTCGTCGTCTTCGTTTTCGTCTTCGTCGTCGCGCGCCGACAATTGCGAGGACTAGCTACTAGAATGAACAGCCACCCCCCTGACTGACACTCCTCTTTTGTCTTTTGGGCTGGTGATGTGCACCCCGTTTCCGTCGTCTCTTGGGAATGGCCATGATGTGATAGCTTCACCGTATGTTCAAGTCTAAGCGAGGTGGCTTATCTGTTCCTCTGCACGATACGTATCGGTTGCCAAGACGGTTCGACCAGCCGTGGATCTGAGTCACAGGAGCGATCCCGAACGCACGGCCCGTTTTCAGCGGAGCCTATACACGAGGTCTTTCCTGGCGCGTTTTCCGGCCCCTCTGGCCCGCTCTAGTGGGGGACCGACGTCGCGCCAGGGCCTAGGCGGGAAGCATGTGGAGCCCTCGTCTAGACACGGTCCATGTCAAGGCGTTTGGGGCTCCTTTTCGGGCCAGCAGCAGAAGCAGGCGATGATCTGAGCTTGCAGTGACAAGCTGCCTCTTCTCGCCTGCCTCTGATATCCTGCGGCTCGCCACGTTTGGGCTCACATCGTCATGTCGAAGCCAGCGCCCCCCGAGGGCCAATGAGGGGGAGGGCCGTCTTACAGGAGATGCGGGGGCAGCAGGTCCCCGAAAGTGGGAGCCACGGGCGCGTTCGGTCCAGAAAGGTGTTCTCCCGCAGCGAGCGGATGTGCTTACCGGGTGCCAGCTCCTCTTTCGCAGCCGAAGCTATCGCAGCACAGCGCGGCCACCCCGCTTTAGAGTTCTATGCGCAGCAGGCGCGCTGCAGAGTTTAGAGTGAGGGTGGGTCCCGGGCAGGGGCTCGAGCACACATGCGGGTCCAATCCGCCTCGCGGGACCCCGCCTCGCGCCGGCTGGGCGGAGCAGCGCGAGGAAAACGGGAGGGAGGCTCGGGACTTGGAGGGGAGGTTCAGGGCAGGTGGGGAGGAGGGGTTGTGGCAGGGCGCGGGGGTGAGGGAGGGGGAGGCGCCAGGGACGGGGGGGGGGGGGGGGGGGGGGGGGGGGGGGGGGCCAGAGGAGGCGGGGACGAGGGGAGGGAAGGCCAGAGGAGGGCCCGGGGAGGAGCCAGGGCCCGCCCGGCCCGCCGGGTGCGGGCGGGCGGGCGGGGCGGCGCCCGGAGGAGCCCGCGGCCCAGCAGGGGCGCGGCGGGGGCCGCGGCGCGGGGCGCGGCGCGGGGCGAGGCGGCCGGGGCGCGGCGGGCGAGGCTGCGCGGCCGTCCGCGCTGGAGATGTTCAGGCCGCGCGGGGGATCGGCCTCGTGAAGGGAGGGAGGGAGGGAGGGAGGGAGGGATGGAGGGAGGAGAGAGGAGTCCTCGGCGCCCTCGGGCAGCAGTCCGCCGCGACTGCCAGCCGCACGACCTGCGCCACCACGGCGGACCACTAATTAGCACGCCCGCCAGCACGACCACCCCGACCACCGGCAGACCGACCACCAGCACGACCACCACCAGCGCGACCACCACGGCCTCCAACTCCACTAGAAGACCGACCACCAACACGACTGCCACGATCACATCCAGAGCGGCCGACTTCCAGCACGACCACCACCAGTGCGACCGCCACTACGATCACCACTACGATCACGGCCACCACCCTCAAAACCCCCCGCCCCCTGTTCCCCTTCCCCGCCGCCCTCCTCTCCCTGCCCATCCTTCCCCCTCCCCCTCCCGTGCCCCTTGAGCGCCGGCCGGCCGGCAGAGACAGCGCCAGCAGCCTTCGGCCGTCGTCGATACTTGGGGCCTGCCTCAAGACGAGGCAGGCCTGGGGCGCAGTGCACCTTGGACGGCCCCCCTCTGGGCGGCCCCCAGAGAGCCAGTGGGGGCGCCATCCCCGCGACTGGCCGAGAAGGAGGCAGCGAGGGAGGGAGGGAGGAAGGGAGGGAGGGAGTGAGGGAGGGAGGGAGTGAGGGAGGGAGTGAATGAGTGAATTAATGAGGAGGCGGAGGAGGAGGAGGAGGAGGAGGAGGAGGAGGAGGAGGAGGAGGAGGAGGAGGAGGAGAGGGGGAGGAGGAGGAGGAGGAGGAGGGGGGGGAGGAGGGGGAGGAGGAGGAGGAGGAGGAGGAGGAGGAGGAGGAGGAGGAGGAGGAGCATGTGTGTTACCCCTCGTTCTTGGCGCGTGTTTGTTTTTGACGGTCTCCCCGTCAGGGTTTCGGGGGGTCGCGGGTCCGTCTTGGTCCTTCCCCTTTCCGCCCTTCCTGTCCCCCTCCTGCTGCTGCTGCTGCTGCTGCTGCTGCTGCTGCTGCTGCTGCTGCTGCTGCTGCCGCTGCTTGACGCTCGGGCGCACGGAGGTGGGCCGCAGCATTTGCGGCTCTGACGGCAGGCTAAGCGGGGTGGGGGGCCCAGCGTCGTAGTCGTCGCTGTCGCCGCCAAGTCGACTTGCAAACGGTTCTCGTTTGTTGTTTTCCTTTCGGGGCGTCCTCGTGATTCACGGTCGTCCGCAAGCTCGAACAATTGGCGGGAACCTGGCCGCTTTCATATTCGAGCCAGGGCCTAAGACCAATCAGATTTTGATCAGGGGAATCCAGCCCACTGGCTGAACTATTCCCATGCTTAAGCGCCAGTGTAGACCCAAGACGCATCAACGGTGTTGTTATACATCCTCCCTCCAAGCCCCCTTGTCATGGGCTCCTACAAGGATTTGTTTTCATCGCGGGAGGTGCCCCAGTTGAAGACAACCGATTGAGAGCCCTTGGCCGTGCCAAAACGCAACTCCTAGGAATTCAGCGCCGCGAGTCAACGTGAGTTTTGTGTCCTTACAATCCTACATCGTGCCATGACACCGCTTTTGAGACTTCAACACCGCCATCAACGTGATGGTTGCGTTCTGGCAATCCTAAGTCGCGCCAGAACACCGCAATGAAACTTCAACTGTACTAATAATTGGAACTCTTGCAAACGTATAAATCGAATGGAACTTCAACCGTACGAATGCTTGAAATTCTTGTGGCGCTACATCGAGAACAAGGTATTGAAAAACACCCGACGTCGGTCATTGAAACCGTTGCAATCTTGAAAAACGAAGGTGCGCGGTGCTAAGGCGATGGCCACATTTTGAAAGCGGGCCGCCTTTTTTTGAAGTTGCTATTAGCCTGCGCGACGAACGTGTGTGGCGATACAAAGAAAACCACATGTTGAAAAGGACCCGCCGCCCTCCATCCGTGAATCTGCTTCGGATTTCAAGCTTCAGGGTCAGAACGGGGGAAACAGAGGAGAGGGAGGAGTTATTTCTATGATTTAAAGATGGAAGGGGAAGAGGAGAAGGTTGAGGAGGAAGAGGAGGAAGAGGTTGAGTCAGGAATGACGGGTGAGGGGGATCCTCCCGTCACTGTTTTGCCTTCCCCCCCCCCATCTTTGCTGGTTTTCCGTTCCGTTCTCCCCTTCGCCCGCTCGTTTGTTTTTCCTTCCTCTTCCCTTCTTCCCCCCCCCCCCTCGCGCTGCCTCACCCACCCCCTGGCCGGACCTTCGCTCTCCCGCCCCTCCCCCTTTTGCCGCTCGTTCGCTGCCGCGGACGCCCTTCCCCTGTGTCCGTGTTCCTCATACCCTTTCGATGTGTGCCGTCGGCTCCCCTCCCGCCCTCGGCCCTTCCCGTCACCTCCCCATCCCGCCCCCTCCCCTCCCCATCCCGTTTCTTCGTTCCTTAGTTGCTTGGTTCCTTCGGCTGCGCTGAAGTCGCATCTGTCCGTCCGCCGCCTTGCTCGGGTACCACTTGCCGCTGAACCCACATCGTCGTGCATTCTTTTCTTTGCGTAGTACCTCTCCAAGGCTTGCAGGACACTTTCTGGGCGTTCGTCCTCTCCACAGGCAGACGCGTTGCGAATACATGCTTGTGTGTGAACTTGGAGAGGCTTTTCACCAAAGCGTCCCCAACACGTTTTGCGAGTTGATGAGTTGTTTGGCCTCCTCTGGGGGAAACTCGCAATACTGCTATGTGGATGCCAGACGTGTTGCGTGAGGGTTTCCCTGTTGTCGTATACTTGTGCTGCCTTTGGAGCACCTGAACACCCAAATCAACCACCAAAGGAAGCACCGCCAATACCTGAGCCTGAGAGTCCAGCTCTGCGCCCCGCCTCCAGGTGTGTGCATAGGAATCGTGACACATTCACTCGAAATGATGATGTCAGTGTGTGTTTCATGTTGTGGTGGCTCCAGACGTATGGCACATGCGCGGGTTATCCGTTAGTGTTCTTCTCTTGGCCGTACGCTCGTGGGCAGCCTGCCCATGCATAGAACATGGCACATGTGACAGACCACAGAAACGTTCGGAACTCCTCCAAGTGACAGGAGGGCGCGAATGGAAGGGAGGAGGCGGAGGATAAGGCAGAGCGGGAGGATTAAACATTTTGAAAAAGGGGCAACAGCACGCAAAGAAATCAGGGGAGGGATCGGCACCCGCGGGGCCCACCGAACCCTTCCACCTCCTCCGCCCCCTTCCACCCCCTCTGCTCCCCTCAACAGCGCCGTGCCGCGCCCCCCGTCCCCCCGCTCCCGCCCTCTCTCCGCTCCACTCCCCCCCCCCTCCCTCCCCTCTCGCCAACGTCCCCCCCCCCTCACCCCTCCCGCCCCCGCTCCGCCCCGCTCCCCCCCCCCCCACCCACGCCCCTTCCACTTCTGTCTCCCCGCCCCCCCCCCCCCTCCCGCCATCTCCGCCCCCCCCCCCTCGGCCGAGGCCGGGCAAGGGGCGGAAGTACACCATGTCAGGAGACGCGCGCGCTCCCAGCGCCCGCCGCTGGCCCGACGGGTGCGGGAGGAGGAGGGGGCGCGGGGCGCAGGAGCAGGGAGCAGGGAGTGGAAGGCAGGAGGGCGAGGAGCAGCAGCAACAGAGAGGAGGAGGAGGAGGAGGACGGAGGACGGAGGACGGAGGACGGAGGACGGAGGACGGAAGACGGAGGGGGAGGGGGAAGGAGGACGGAGGAGAAGGACGGAGGAAGAGGACGGGGGTCGGAGAAGTAGGAGGAGGAGGAGGATTGAGGGAGGAGGAGGATGAGCAGGAGGACGGATGACGGAGAAAGAGGATCAGGGGGATGGTGTTGATGTTGGTGATGATGATGGTGATGGTGGTCGTTGATGGTGGCAGCGATCGATGGTGACGAGTTGTGATGCTGTTGGCGATGTTGGTGGGGACGAGAATGGTGATGATGGTGGTGGTGACGACGATGATGACCGGGATGGTGGTTCCCCATGCCCTGCCCCCTCGATCCATCCTCCCCGCCCCCTTCCCTTGCCTCATTCATCTCGCCTCGCTTGTGCCGCGGCGGTCGCTTCAAATGCCTCCTTAGCCTCCCCCGTGAGACTGCTCCTGCTCTTCTTCTCCCCCTCCACCTCCATGTCTTCCTGTCCACTCTCACCTCTGACTTCAGCTATCCATCTCGCCTTTCTCGTTATGGATCACTTTGTCCTCTTCCCTCCCCTCGAGTCGCTCGGATGCGTCGCAGCAAGTTCGATTGCATGATCGATCGATTGATCGATCATTCAACTATTGGGGCCTGATTAGGCAGGTTCGTTCGGTCGGCCAGCGAGCCTAACAACAATGACTTATCCCATCAGACGGTTGACCAGCTGATTGGGTTCGCTCTTCCTGTGCCCGTCGCATCATTGTTCCATCTTTCCCTCTCTTCCAGCCTCTAACCTCCCCCTCGTCCCCTTGCCCCCCCAGCAGCAGCAGCAGCAGCAGCAGCAGCAGCAGCAGCAGGATGAACACAATGGGGTAATCTCTATTGTATGGGGAGGATGGTCAGAAGGATGACACAACGGTGGTGTGGAACAACGAGAGAGAAACAGAGAGAGAGAGAGTGAGAGAACAAAAAAATGTAAAACATTGAGAGAGAGAGGGAGGGAGAGGGAGAGAGAGGGGGGACCAGACAGATGAGGAGAAGGAATTCCAAGCAGATGCCAGGATGGTGCGCCAGAGGAGGATCATCAGGATGAGGTATCGGGAGGGGATGGCAGGGTAGTGTGCCAGATGAGGAGGCGTTGGAGGAGGAGGAGGAGGAGGAGGAGGAGGAGGAGCAGGAGAACAACAGCAGGAACAGTAGCATGATACGTTGGATGCAAGATTATGCCAGGTGTTCTCTTACTGCCCCCCCTGCGCCCAGTAGCCCTGCCTGCCAGCGTCCTCGACAATGCCCAGAGCGGCGAGCTTAAGGCGCTGCTGGTGGGTCAGATCGCCCGCGCCCTCACCATCTTCGCCGCCGACGAGGTCGTCCTGTGCGCACCTCGGTCTCTTCTTCTCGTTCTCTCTTACCCCCTCCTCCCTCTCTCTCTCTGTCTCTCTCTCTCTCTCTCTCTCTCTCTCTCTCCTCGTCGACGTTTACAAAAACGTTGTCTCATCCTCTCTCTTCTCCCTTCGTACCGCCTTCTCCCCACCCCCATTCCCTCCGTACCTCCCTCCCGCCCTCCCTCCCTCGCCCTCCTCTCTCCCTCTCTCGCTTTCTCGTCCTCCTCCTGCTCCTCCTCCTCCTCCTCCTCCTCCTCCGCAATTACTCAATATGAATACTATTATCCTCCTTCCCCTGATCACGGGTTGGGGGTTGGGAGTGTTCGCCCCCCCCGCGTATTGTTTTTTTACACACAGGATTCCCCAGAGTTGGGTTTTCGCTTGCATTGTTTTCCAAAATGCTGCTCTCGCTGAGGCGCCGGCCTCATTTTCGGGCCCCGCTCGTTCCGAATTGTGCTCCCGCTGCAGCGCTGGCCTCATTTCCGTGCTTCCGCTCGTTCCGAATCGTGCTCCCGCTGCAGCGCTGGCCTCATTTCCGCGCTTCCGCTCGTCCCGAATCGTGCTCCCGCTGCAGCGCTGGCGTCATTTCCCGTGCCGTGCCACGGCATGCAATGCAATGCTAGGTTGCGTTCCGCTGCGCGATGCCATGCCTTCAGCTGAAGCTGTGATATGCAGTGCTTAAGTGCCACGTCGTGCTATGCCATGCTACGCTTTGATCTTCAACGCCATGGTATGCAATGTTATGTTCGGGGCCGCTGGGCGATGCCATGCTTTGTATTGCAAAGTTTTGTGATGCAATTCTTCACTACGCCACGCCACGCCATGCTGTGACATACTACGCTTTGCGGTGCTCTTCTACGCCATGCCATGCCGTGCTCTACAATGCATCGTGTACCCTTTCGGGATCATTGCCCTGCTCGACATCCGACTGTGAGAGTAGAGAGGGGATCTACGCCATGGTAAGGGATGGGAGGGAGGGGTAGGATGTCAGATATGACGCGAGCGCACCTAGCTTGTCCTCCTCCCCTCTCTCTCTACCCTTATCTCCTTTACCCCTTTGCCACATCCTCCCTCCTCCCCTCTCCCCAATCGGCCCCCCCGTCCTCTTCCTCCTACCTGCGCGTGTCCTTCTGCATGTTGTTGGCCGCTGGGACCGGTGCTCTCCTACTCCTATTGCTGCTCCTCTCCGCCTCTCCATTTCTCCAACTTTCCCTCAAAATCTGAATGTTTGTTCGACGTTTGGGCTGACGGCCATTTCAGACGGCTACCATCTTGCGACAGAATGTCCGCCAGTCGCAAGGGTCAAAGGGATCCAGACTTTGCAGCGGATCGCAACGGCAAACGCCCCTGCCCCCAGGGTGGTCCAGCGGAAGCGAAGTCTGTCTTGGGAGTCTGTCTTCGGACCAGGACTTCATTTCTGTGGAACGCCACGTGCTGCCCATTGGCAACTCCACTGGTAACCCCCTCCTCGCCCTCCCCCTCCCCCCTCCTCCTCCTTCTCCTCCTCCTCCTCCTCCTCCTCCTCCTCCTCCTCCTCCTCCTCCTCCTCCTCCTCCTCTCCCTCCTCCTCTCCCTCCTCCTCTCCCTCCTCCTCGCCCTCCTCCTCCGCCCGATCCTCCTCGCAGCATGTGCTGGTGCAGGGCCTCCTGCAAGGCCTGACGCCGCGGGGCGCGGCCTGCACACGGCCGCTGAGGTACGAGGACAGATCGGACACTCCGAGAAGCGAGGACGACCAGGATTCCAGCCTTGCAGGGGGAGGAGGAGGAGGAGGAGGAGGAGGAGGAGGAGGAGGAGGAGGAGGAGAAGGAGGCGGAGGAGGCGGGGCAGGAGGGGGAGGAGGAGGAGGAGGAGGAGGAGGAGGAGGAGGAGGAGGAGGAGGAGGAGGAGGCGGAAGACCGGTACCAGCAGCAAGATGACGAACAGGCCTCCATCTATAAGGCCATCATGAGCCGCGCTTGCCACTGCCGCTTGCCGCAGCTATTATGTTTCTTCCCTCCTCCTCCCCTTCCTCGGTAATTTGTGTTGAGAGGCAAACTTGTCGACGATTGGTCGCGCGGCTGCCCTGGCGCTTTCTGAAGCTTGGGCAGATGTTTCTTGCAGCCCCCCGCCCAGATCAGGGGTTTCCTCCCTAATGGGACCCCGGCATTTCCAACGCCATCGTTGGCGAGGCCGCCGACGAGTCTTCCGATCTCGAGTAGAGTCAGGTACCCGGGCGCGTTCAGAGGGTACGAAGGTCGCGAGGTTGCACGGAGACTGTCAATCAGAGGCTGTCATTTGACGGTGCTTGGAGGGGCAACGCATGCTAAGACGAGCTCGCGCATCATGCTCCTGTTGTGCGCGAGCTTTTGCTCACGACTGGCAGTTGGCCGCGCTGTATTTTGACATCTGTCCTTGTCATCGCGGCACTGGCGGCAACATCGTGAATCGAGTTTTTCTTGCAAGACAGTGGATGCTAAAACCCAGTGGCGGATAGAATTGAGCCAGGCTCGTAGGACCTCATCACATCAAAAAGCGTAGACGGCAAGGAAGCAGCAGGACGGAACGAGTGGAGAGCGTGGAACCGGGAGGGGGGATAATGGAAGGAGGAGAGGTTTGTGAACACCACGAGGAGAAAGAGGAGTGGACAGGGGAAGAAGATCGGATTGCAGTCGAGGAGCTCTCGAAGAGCATGGCCTTCTTCGCGCGGAATCTGCAGTACCTTGAGACGCCGCAGTACCTCCGCCGCCAGCTGCTGCCAATGCATAAGGAAGGGCCAGCCAGACTCAGGAGAAAGGAATGGGGGGGGCAAAGGAGGTGGGGGCGGGGGGTGGGAGGAGAGGAATGTGAGGGAAGGAGCGGAGGAGAGGAATGTGAGGAACGCATTGGAGGGGAAGGGGGGAGGGATTGGCGGAACGCGATGGAAACAGAAGGCATGCTGGTTGGTCTCATCCACCTTGCCGCATATCGGCGATCGCGCCTCGCTCTCTCCGCGTCATTCCCTCCAGCTCTCCCTCTGTCGCTGGAGGAGTAGCAGGCGCAGCAGGAGGAGGTGTGGAAGAAAGAGGAGGGCGACGATGAGGATAACGAGGGTCTGGAGGTCCATACGGAGGAGAAGGAGGATGAGAAGGAAACCGAGGAGAAGGAGGGGAAGGAGAAGGAGGAGAAGGATGACAGAGGAGGTCGGAGTGACGAGATATGAGGAATACGAGACATAATGATAGGACGAGGGTAATAATACTATTAATACTAGCAAGCATGACCATGTTGATGACGATGACGATTATGATGATGCTAAGTATGATGACGATGCTGGTGATGTTGATGATGTTGCTGCTGCTGATGATGATAGCGTTGTTGATGCTGATGGTGATGATGTTGCTGGATGTGACGATGACGATGATGGCGATGCTGATCATGATGATGCTACTGATGATAACGATGATGATGATGCTGATAATGATGCTGCTGCTGATGAAAATGATTGCGAGTAGGCTGCTGATGATGATGGTGACAACGATGACAATGATGATGGTGTTTATGGTGATGGTGACGATGATGATGATGATGATGATGATGAGGAGGAGGAGGAGGAGGATGCTGATGCGGATGGTGATGATGGTGATACTGGTGATGATGATGTTGATGATGATAATGATGAATGATGATGCTGGCGATGTTGCTGCTGCTGCTGGCGATGGTGATGATGATGGTGATGATGATGATGATGCTGATTCTGTTGATGATTATGATGATGACGATGATGATGGTGATGATGATGATGATCATGTTGATGATGACGATGATGATGATGATGTTGCTGCTGCTGCTGCTGGTAACGATGATGATGATGATCATGATGCTGATGATGGTAATGATGATGAGGATGGTGAGGATGGTAGTGGAGATGATGGGGATGAGGAGAAGGATGAGGCATAGGAGGAGGAGGAGGCATAGGAGGAGGAGGAGGAGGAGGAGGAGGAGGAGGAGGAGGAGGAGGAGGAGGAGTTGATGAGATATACTTCTCGCTGCCCGAGCACTCCCGCGGTCGGCCGCCAGGATTTGAAGTGGGTGGGCCTGCTCAGTTCGCCGCATAGCTGAACCACGGGCATGGTTTGGGCGCGTGGTGGCGTGCGGGCGCGGGGACATCGGGCGAAGGAGGAGAAGGAAATGGAGGAGGATGATGAGGAGGAGGAAGAACAGCGATGGAGGAGGAGGAGGAGGAGGAGGAGGAGGAGGAGGAGGAGGAGGAGGAGGGGTGAGGAGGAGGAGGAGGAGGGAGGAAGAGGAAGAGGAAGAGGAGGACGAGGAGGAGAGGGAGCGAAGCCGAGCAAGTAAGGCAAGAGTATAGAGGGGGGGAGAATGGGGCGGGGGCGGGAGGGAGTGAAGGAAGGGGGGGTGGGGGCGGGACGAAGAGAGGGGCGGGGGGATGAGAGAGTGAGGGAGGGAGGGATGGGGCGAAGAGAGGAGGAGAAGGAGGATGAGAAGGAGAATGAGGAGGAGGAGGAGGAGGAGGAGGCGAGGGAATGTGCAGGGGAATGGGGCGGGGGGAGGGGCGGGGATGGGAAGATGAGGGAGGGGGAGGGCGGTGACAGGGAGGCAAGCGTGGGGGCAAGGCTCCTCCTCGGCTCCTGGCTCCTGCACTCATCCTCCCCCTCATCCTCGTTCCTCCCTCCCCTCCTCGGTGCTTTTCCTCGTCCTCATCCCGCCTCCTCCTCCCCCGCCCGTCCTACCCAGACCAGCGATGGCTCGCCGAGGCCCCCTCGATGCGCCGCACCACCTGCGGAAGCACGAGAAGCTGCCCTACCGGGAGGGCGCCGTGCTTCCTCCAGGAGGGTCATTTTCCACATGATGCTGATGATGATGATGATGATGATGATGG
>CAUYUJ010022636.1:0-10000 GCA_963575745.1 Prorocentrum cordatum | reverse complement strand
TACGAATACTACTACTACTACTACTACTACTACTACTACTGCTACTACTACCCCGGCTACCATCACCACTGCTGCCACTGTTACACTACTACTGCCACTACTCATACTACGACAACTATCGCTGCTACTACTACTACTACTACTACTACTACTGCTACTTCTACTACTACCATCTTCTACTGCGACTACTACTACTACTACTACTACTACTACTACTACTACTACTACTACGACTACTCTACGACTACCACCACGATAACTACGATCACGACTCTTCTACTACTTTTAGCACTTCTACTAGTACTACTACGGATACTACGACTACTACGACTACTACTACTACTACTACTACTACTACTACTACTACTACTACTACTACTACTACTACTACTACGACTACGACTACTACCGCAACTACGACTACTGCTACTACTACCCATCTACCTACGACTACTACTACTACTACTAGTACTACGGCTTCTACTACGACAAAAATGATACTACAACTACTATTCCAAATTGTCACACTACTACGACGAGGACCACACTACTACTCCTGCTGCGGACATTCCAGTGGAATTACCACGTGCACGACCACTGCGGCTACAACTACTACTACTACTACCACCACTACTACTACGACTACTACTACTACTACTACTACTACTACTACCACGACTACTACTACTACTACTACTACTACTACTACTACCACCACCACTACTACTACTACTACTACTACTACTACTACTACTACTACTACTACTACTACTACTACACCCACGGCGCTCAATCAGAAAGTCTGCTTGTCGTTTCAGCCCCTGCGGATTTCTTATGCCGCGGCCATGTTCAGCGCGCCAGGGGCTGCCACTTTCTTACGGGCCAAGTTTCTTAAATCGTAGGCGCCCTTCCAAAACCGCCGCGGAGGTTTTTGGATTCGCTTGTTGTCAGTGACAAGTGGGGCCCCGCATGCATCCCCAAAATCAAAATCAAATCGTTTCCATGCGTTTTTGCTCATTCGCAATTGTGTCGGACTTCAGGGCGTGCGCGGGCCCCCTTGGCAATTCGCGCCAATCTCTGGATTGCCTGCGTTGGTTTTTGTTTAATTGCGATGGCGATTGGTTGCGCCAAGGCGCGCCCCAGGACGCCGCGCGGCGGCGTCGACCTTTGGCGCGCTGCGGCTTTTGTTTAGTCGCGATTGCACATAGCTGCGCCAGTGCGCGCCCGAGGACGCCAGGCGGCGGCGCCGACCTCTGCTTTGTGCAACGTTTTTTGCTTATTTGCGATTGCGAGTGGCTGCGCCGGGGCGTGCCCCAGGACGCCGCGCGGCGGCGCCGACCTCTGGCGCGCGCTGGTTTTTGCTAATTCACGATTGCGAGTGGCCGCGCCGCAGGGCGCCAGGCGGCGGCGCCGACCTCGGCGGCGGGCCGCGCGAGGAAGCCTGGCGGCCGCGACCCCCCTGGCTCGCTGGCGCTGGTTTTTGATTATTTGCGAGTGTGTTTCCTTCCCCCCAGGCCCCGTCCAAGGACGCCTGTCGGCCGCGCGCCCCCCCTGGCTCGCTGGCGCTGGTTCCCGATTGTTTGCGATTGTGTTTCGCCTTTGCAGGGCCCGCCCAAAAACGCCCGGCGGCCGCGACCCCCCCCCGCTCGTTGGCGCTGGTTCCTGGTTGTTTGCGATTGTGTTTGCTCCCCCCAGGCCCCGTCCAAGAACGCCTGGCGGCCGCGCGCCCCCCCTGGCTCGCTGGCGCCGGTTCCCGATTATTTGCCATTGTGTTTCGCCTTTCCAGTGCCCGCCCAAAGACGCCTGGCGGCCGCGACCCCACTGGCTCGCTGGCGCTGGTTTCTGATTATTTGCGATTGTGCTTCGCCTTTCGAGAGCCCGCCCAAAGACGCCTGGCGGCCGCGCCATCCCTGATTGGTTTCTGATTATTTGCGAGTGTGCTTGCCCCCCCCCAGGCCCCCCTCAAGGACGCCTGGCGGCCGCGCGCCCCCCCCTGGCTCGTTGGCGCTGGTTTTTGATTATTTGCGATTGTGGGTCGCGCAAGGAAGCCTGGCGGCCGCGACCCCCCTCGCTCGCTGGCGCTGGTTTCTGCTTACTTGCGATAGTGATTGCCCCCCCCAGGTCCCGCCCGAGGACGGCTGGCGGCCGCGCGCCCCGCCCCTGGCTCGTTGGCGTTGGTTTTTGATTATTTGCGATTGTGGGCCCGCACAAAGAAGCCCGGCGGCCGCGAACCCCCTGGCTCGCTGGCGCTGGTTTCTGATTGTTTGCGATTGTGCTTGCCCCCCCAGGTCCCGCCCAAGGGCGCCTGGCGGCCGCGCGCCCCCCCCTGGCTCGTTGGCGTTGACCTTCGATCATTTGCAATTAAGCCTGGCGGCCGCGACCCCACTGGCTCGCTGGCGCTGGTTTCTGCTTACTTGCGAGTGTGCTTGCCCCGCCAGGTCCCGCCCAAGGGCGCCTGGCGGCCGCGCGCCCCCCCCTGGCTCGCTGGCGTTGGTTTTTGATTATTTGCGATTGTGGGCCCGCCCTGGCTCCCTGGCGCCGGTGTCTGATTATTTGCGAGCCCCCCCCCAGGCCCCGCCTAAGGGAAGCCTGGCGGCCGCGCGCCCCCTCTGGCCGTTTGGCGCTGGTGTCTTTTTTTTCGGGGCTCTGAGGTATGGTGCAGAACCACGTGGCCCCGGCAAGGAAAGCATTGGCGGCCGCGGAGTTTTCCCACTGGCTCGTCGGAGTCATTCTAATTTATTTGCGATTGTGCTTGCCCTCCCCCCCCGCAGGTCCCGCCCAAGGACGCCCGGTGGCCGCGCGCCCCCCCCTGGCTCGTTGGCGTTGGTTTTTGATCATTTGCGATTGTGGGCCCGCACGAGGAAGCCTGGCGGCCGAGACCCCCCCGGCTCGCTGGCGTTGGTTTTTGATTATCTGCGAGCGCGCTTGCCCCCCATCCAGGTCTCGCCCAAGAGCGCCTGGCGGTTGCGCGCCCCCCCCATGGTTCGTTGGCGCTGGTATTATTTGCAAGGGTGGGCCCGCGCAAGGAAGCCTGGTGGCCGCGACTCCCCCTGGCTCGCCGGCGCTGGTTTCTGATTATTTGCGATTGTGCTTGCCCCGCCAGTCCGGCCAAGGACGCAGGCGGCCCGCGCGCCCCCCCTGGCTCGTTGCGATGGTATTTGATTAGTTGCGATTGGGGCCCGCGCAAGGAAGCTGGGCGGCCGCGCCCCCCGGGCTCGCGGCGTTTTGGTGCTTTCTGATCATTTGCGATTGTGCTTGCCCCCCCCCCCAAGGTCCCTCGCAAGGGCGCCCGGCGGCCGCGCGACTCCCCCCCTGGTTCGTTGGCGCTGGTTTGTGACAATTTGCAATTGTGGCCCGCGCAAGGAAGCCTGGCGGCCGCGACCCCCCTGGCTCGCCGGCGCTGGTTCTTCATTATTTGCGAGTGTGCTTGCCACCCAGGTCCCGCCCAGGGACGCCTGGCGGCCGCGCCCCCCCCTGGCTCGTTGGCGTTGGTTTCTGATCATTTGCGATTGCGGGCCCGCGCGAGGAAGCTTGGCGGCCGCGACCCCCCTGGCTCGCCGGCGGTGGTTTTTGATTATTTGCGAGTGTGCCTGCCCCCCCCCCCCCCTCCCAGGTCCCGCCCAAGGGCGCTTGGCGGCCGCGCGCCCCCCTTCGGTCGTTGGCGCTGGCTTGATCATTTGAGGTTGTGGGCCAGTGCAAGGAAGCTTGACGGCCGCGCGCCCCCCCTGGCTCGCTGGCGTTTGTTTCTGATTATTTGCGATTGTGTTTGCTCCCCCCCTCGCTGGACGAGAAGAACGCTTGCGGGGCCGCGCGCCCCACCCCTGGCTCGTTGGCGCTTGTTTTCTGATGATTTACGAGTGTGGGCCCGGCAACAGAGCTTGGCGCCGCGACCTCTGGCTCGCTGGTGCCTGGTTTCGATGATTGCGATTGTGCTTGCCCCCCCACTCCCCCGGCCTCGCCCAAGGACGCCTGGCGGCCGCGCGCCCCCCCTGGGCTCGTTGGCGTTGGTTTTTGATTATTTGCGAGTGTGGGCCCGCGCAAGGAAGCCTGGCGGCCGCGACCCCCCTGGCTCGCTGGCGCTGGTTCCTGATTGGTTGCGATTGTGCTTGCCACGCCAGGTCCCGCCCAAGGACGCCTGGCGGCCGCGCGCCCCCCCCTGGCTCGTTGGCGCTGGTTTCTTGTTATTTGCGAGTGTGGGCCCGCGCAAGGAAGCCTGGCGGCCGCGACCCCCCTGGCTCGCTGCGCTGGTTTTTTGATTACAGCGATTTAATGCTTGGCCCTCCCCCCCCCAGGTCCAGCCGAGGACGCCTGGCGGCGCGCGCGCCCCCTGGCTCGTTGGCGTTCGGTTTTGATTTTTGACAGTGTGTGGGGGGCCGCACAAGGAAGCCTGGCGGCCGCGACCCCCCTGGCTCGCTGGTGTTGGTTTTTGATTATTAGCGGTTTTGCTTGCCCCCCAAGGGCCTGCCCAAGGACGCCTGGCGGCCGCGCGCCCCCCCTGGCCCGTTGGCATTGGTTTCTGATTATTTGCGAGTGTGGGCCCGCGCAAGGAAGCCTGGCGGCCGCGACCCCCCTGGCTCGCCGGCATTGGTTTCTGATCATGTATTTGCGATTGCGCTTGCTCCCCCAGGTCCCGCCCGAGGACGCCTGTCGGCCGCGCAACCCCTCCTGGTTCGTTGGCGCTGGTTCCCGATGATTTGCGATTGTGGGCCCGCACACGGAAGCTTGGCGGCCGCGACCCCCGTGGCTCGCTGGCGCTGGTTTTCGATTATTTTCGATTGTGCTTGCCCCGCCAGGCCCCGCCCAGGGGCGCCTGGCGGCCGCGCGCCCCCCCCTGGCTCGTTGGCGTTGGTTTCTGATTATGTGCGATTGTAGGCCCGCGCAAGGAAGCCTGGCGGCCGCGGCCCCCCCGGCTCGCTGGCGCTGGTTTCTGATCATTTGCGATTGTGCTTGCACCCCCCCCCCCCCCGGGTTCGCCCAAGGACGCTTGGCGGCCCGCGCGCCCCCCCCTTGGCTAGTTGGCGTTGGTTTTTGATTATGTGCGCATTGTGGGCCCCGCGCAAGGAAGCAGGCGGCCGCGGCCCTCTGGCTCGCTGGCGCTGGTTCCTGATGATTTGCGAGTGTTTGCTTGACACCCCCCCCCCCCCCAGGCACGCCCAAGAACGCCTGCGGCGCGCGCCCCCTTCCCTGGCTCGCTGGCGCTGGTTCATGATTATGTGCGATTGTGGGCCCGCACAAGGAGGCTTAGCGGCCGCGACCCCCCTGGCTTGCTGGCGCTGGTTTCTGATTATTTGCGAGTGTGCTTGCCCCCCCCTGGCTCGTTGGCGCTGGTTTTTGATTATTTGCGATTGTGGGCCCGTGCAAGGAAGCCTGGCGGCCGCGACCCCCCCTGGCTCGCTGGCGCTGGTCTTTCATTATTAGCGATTGTGCTTGCCCCGCCAGGTCCCGCCCGAGGGCGCTTGGCGGCCGCGCGCGCCCCGTCCTGGCTCGTTTGGCGTTGGTTTTTGATTATTTGCGATTGTGGGCCCGCGCAATGAAGCTCGGCGGCCGCGACCCCCCTGGCTCGCTGGCGCTGGTTCTTGATTGGTTGCGAGCGTGCTTCACCCCCCCCCCTCCCCCCAGGTCCCGCCCGAGAGCGCCTGGTGGCCGCGCGCCCGCCCCTGGCTCGTTGGCGCTGGTTTATGATTATTTGCGATTGTGGGCTCGTGCACGGGAGCCTGGCGGCCGCGACCCCCGTGGCTCGCTGGCGCTGGTTTTTGCTGATTAGCGATTGTGCTTGCCCTCCCAGGCCCCGCCCAAGGACGCCTGGCGGCCCGCGCCCCCCCCCCCCCCCCCATCCTATATATATAATTTATATATATAATATATATAATATATAATGTGTTTTGCATTTTTTTGAAAAAAGTGGTTTTCATTCTTTTTTGTTGTGTGTGTGTGGGTATGTGTGTTTTTTCTTTATTGTTGTGTCTTTCTTTTTTTCTTCTTTTCTCCCCTGTCTTCTTCTTATTTCTTTCTTTCATATATATATATATATATATATATATATATTAGATTGCGATGAGGGCCCGCCCAAGGACGCCTGGCGGCCGCGCGCCCCCCCCTGGCTCGTTGGCGTGTTTTTGTATCATTATTATGTATTATTAGTATTAGTACTATTATTAGTATTCGTATAACTATTATACATATACTATAAAAAATATTTCGAATTGTGGGCCCGCGCAAGGAAGCCTGGCGGCCGCGACCTCCTCGGCGCGCTGGCGCTGGTTTTCTGATTATTTGCAAGTGTGCTTGCCCCCCCAGGTCCCGCCCGCGGGCGCCTGGCGGCCGCGCGCCAGGGGGGGGTCGCGCGTGGCCGCAGGGCGCCCTTGGCGGGACCGTGGGGGGGGGCAAGCCCAATCGCAAATAATTCAGAAACAACGCCAGCGGAAGCCAGGGGGGGTCGCTGGCCGCCAGCGTCCTTGCACGCTTGCACTCCAAATACTCAGAAGCCAGCGCAAACGAGCCAAGGGGGGGGGGGCGCGCGGCCGCCAGGCGTCTTTGGGCGGGACCTGGCGGGGCAAGCACAATCGCAAATAATCAGAAACCAGCGCCAGCGAGCCAGGAGGGTCGCGGCGGCTTCCCTGTGCGGGCCCACAATCGCAAATAATCGAAAACCAGCACCGCCGAGCCAGGGGCGGGCGCGCGGCCGCCGAGCGTCTTTGGGCGGGGCCCGGGGAGGGGGGGCAAGCACAATCGCTAATAATCAAAAACCAGCGCCAGCGAGCGCCAGGGGGGTCGCGACCGCCAGGCTTCCTGCACGGCCCCACACTGCAAATAATCAGAAAGCCAGCAGCCAGCGAGCAGGGGGGAGGCGCGCTGCCGCCGGCGCCCTTGAGCGACTTGGGGGGGGGGCAAGCGCCAATCGTCCCAAAAAAAAAAAAACAAAAAAAAAAAAAAAAAAAAAAGCGCCAGCGAGGCCAGGGGCGTCGCGCCGCCAGGCTTCCTTGAACGGGCCCAACTCGCAAATAATCAAAGCCAGCGCCAACGAGCCAGGGGGGGCGCGCGGCCGCCAGGCGTCCTTGGGCGGGACCTGGTGGGGCAAGCACAATCGCAAATAATCCGAAACCAGCGCCGGCGAGCCAGGGGGGTCGCGGCCGCCAGGCTTCCTTGCGCGGGCCCACAATCGCAAATAATCAAAAACTAGCGCCAACGAGCCAGGGGGGGCGCGCGGCCGCCAGGCGCCCGCGGGCTGGACCTGGGGGGGCAAGCACACTTGCAAAATTCCAAACCAGCGCCAGCGAGCCAGGTGGGCCGCGGCCGCCAGGCTTCCTCGCGCGGGCCCACGATCGCAAATAATCAGAACCAGTGCCAACGAGCCAGGGGGGGTGCGCGGCCGCCAGGCGTCCTTGGGCGGCGCCTGGGGGGGGGGGACAAGACATTCGCGAAATAATCAGAAACCAGCGCCAGCGAGCCGAGGGGTCGCGGCCGCCAGGCTTCCTTGCGCGGGCCCACACACTTGCAAATAATCAGAAACCAACGCCAACGAGCCAGGGGGGGCGCGCGGCCGCCAGGCGTCCTTGGACGGGACCTGGGGGGCAAGCACAATCGCAAATAATCAAGAACCAGCGCCAGCGAGCCAGGGTGGTCGCGGCCGCCAGGCGTCCTTTGGCGGGCCCTGGAAAGGCAACGCACACTCGCAAATAATGACAAACCAGCGCCAGCGAGCCAGGCGGTGCGCGCGGCCGCCAGGCGTCTTTGGGCGGGCCCTGGAAAGGCGAAACAGAATCGCAAATAATCAGAAAACCAGCGCCAACGAGTCAGGGGTGTCGCGGCCGCCAGGCGTCTTCGGGCGGGCCCTCGAAAGGCGAAGCACAATCGCAAATATTCCGTAACCAGCGCCAACGAGCCAGGGGGGGCGCGCGGCCGCCGGGCGTCTTTGGACGGGGCGGTGGTCGGGAACACAATCGAAAATAATCAGAATCGGGCGCCAGCGAGCGAGCGGTGTCGCGGCCGTCAGGCGTCTTTGGGCGAGCATTGGAAAGGCGAAACACAGTCGCACATAATCAGAAACCAGCGCCAGCGAGCCAGGGGGCACGCGCAGCCGCTAGGCGTCCTTGGACGGGGCCTGGGGGGAGCAAGCACACTTGCAAATAATCAGAAACCAGCGCCAACGAGCGAGGGGGGTCGCGGCCGTCAGGCGTCTTTGGGCGGGCCCTGGAAAGGCGAAACACAATCGCAAATAATCGGGAACCAGCGCCAGCGAGCCAGGGGGGGCGCGCGGCCGACAGGCGTCCTTGGACGGGGCCTGGGGGGAGGCAAACGCAATCGCGAATAATCAGAAACCAGCGCCAGCGAGCCAGGGGGGTCGCGGCCGCCAGGCTTCCTTGCGCGGGCTCACAATCGCAAATGATCCGAAACCAGCGCCAACGAGCCAGGGGGGGCGCGCGGCCGCCAGGCGTCCTTGGACGGGGCCTGGGGGGAGCAAGCACAATCGCAAAAAATGAGAAGCCAGCGCCAACGAGCGAGGGTGGTCGCGGCCGCCAGGCGGGCGGGAGGGGGGGGGGGCAAGCACAATCGCAAATAATTAGAAACCAGCGCCAGCGAGCCAGGCGGCGCGCGCGGCCGCCAGGCGTCTTTGGGCGGGCCCTGGAAAGGCGAAACACAATCGCAAATAATCCGTAACCAGCGCCGGCGAGCCAGGGGTTGCGCGGCCGCCAGGCGTCTTTGGGCGGGCCCTCGAAAGGCGAAGCGCAATCGCAAGTATTCCGAAACCAGCGCCAATGAGCCAGGGGGGGCGCGCGGCCGCCAGGCGTCCATGGACGGGGCTCGGGGGGGGGGGGGGGGGCCAAGCGCAGTCGAAACTAATCAGAAACCAGCGCCAGCGAGCCAGTGGGATCGCGGCCTCCAGGCGTCTTTGGGCGGGCACTGGAAAGGCGAAACACAATCGTAAATCATCGGGAACCAGCGCCAGCGAGCCAGGGGGCGCGCGCGGCCGCCAGGCGTTCTTGGACGGGGCCTGGGGGGAGCAAGCACGCTCGCAAATAATCAGAAACCAGCGCCAACGAGCGAGGGGGTCGCGGCCGTCGGGCGTCTTTTGAGCGGGCCCTGGAAAGGCGAAACACAATCGCAAATAATCGGGAATCAGCGCCAGCGAGCCAGGGGGGGCGCGCGGCCGACAGGCGTCCTTGGACGGGGCCTGGGGGGAGGCAAACACAATCGCAAATAAACAGAAACCAGCGCCAGCGAGCCGGGGGGGTCGCGGCCGCCAGGCTTCCTTGCGCGGGCTCACAATCTCAAATGATCCGAAACCAGCGCCAGCGAGCCAGGGGGGGCGCGCGGCCGCCAGGCGTCCTTGGACGGGACCTGGGGGGGCAAGCACAGTCGCAAATAATCGAAAACCAGCGCAAGCGAGCCAGGGTGGTCGCGGCGGCCAGGCGTCCTTGGGCGTGCCTTGGAAAGGCAAAGCACAATCGCAAATAATCAGGAACCAGCGCCAGCGAGCCATGCGGTGCGCGCGGCCTCCAGGCGTCTTTGGGCGGTCCCTGGAATGGCGAAACACAATCGCAAATAATCAGAAACCAGCGCCAACGAGCCAGGGGTGTCGCGGCCGCCAGGCGTCTTCGGGCGGGCCCTCGAAAGGCGAAACGCAATCGCAAGCATTACGCGGGCCAAAGGTCGGCGCCGCCGCCTGGCGTCCTGCGCGCGCCCCTGCGCGGCCAATCGCAATCGCAAATAAGCAAAACCGACGCGGGCCAGAGGTCGACGCCGCCGCGCGGCGTCTTGGGGCGCTCCCTGGCCCAGCCAATCGCAATCGCACATAGGCAAAAACCAGCGCGGGCCGGAGGTCGGCGCCACTTGGGCGAGCCAGAGGTCGGCGTCTCCGTTGTGCGTCCGCGCGCCCTGCGCTGCCACGCGCAATGGCACGCGAGCAAAAACCAACGGACGCGCCACGGCATTGAGAGCGCCGGCCGGCTAAGAAACTGCCCCGGAATTTAGCCCCTACTTTCTTATGTTTTCCGCTCCC
>CAUYUJ010022635.1:95000-120910 GCA_963575745.1 Prorocentrum cordatum | reverse complement strand
ACCACCCTTGGGTTCCTGAGGGGCAGTGGCTTCTGCAGATCTGGGCTGGGGAGCCTAGTCGTGACCAAGTGCCCGCGCTGGCCAGAAAGGCTCCTCCGTCTCCCGTCTCTAGCCTTCCTTCTGGCAGCACGATCGCTCTGGGAGGGTAAGAGGGAGCGGGCGACGATCACGATGGAGGTGGTTGTAACGATGGTCATGACTGTCGATGCCGCCGTTGGCTGTTGGTGCTCATCGTTGATGCTGTTGGTGACGATCGTGGTCATGATCGGTTACTCCTGATGATGTTGTTGCCGAAGGCCTGGCCTGAACCCGATGTGGCCCGTGTGCTTCTTAGAAGCAGTAGGGCTTCTTGGAAGCACCCCTGCTTCTGAGAAGCAAAGGTGGATGGGGTTCTCAGAGGGGGAAGGGGGGATAGCTTCTGAGAGGCCCCCCCCCTTAAGAGGGGCTCTGCCACGCGCAGAGCGAGATGGGGAAGGCTTCTCAGAAGCAACCCTGTTCCTCAGAAGGCACGGGCCTTGTGTGTACATGCAGTGCAGACGCCTTCTAAGTAGCAGCCTCCTTCCAAGACGCCATCTTCCTCCCCCTACCCCCCTTGTGTGCGCCGCCAAGCTACCGTCTCAAAGGCGATGTTTCACCCCCACCTCCAAGCTTTTCACGAAAAACAAAGCCGATTATCAGAGGACGAAAAGGTACCCATACCGCTACCCTTCGCCCGTTTTCTTCTTCAGGGGCCTTCTGAGAGGCCCTCGTCGCCACCGCTGGATTCGCCTCGAAATGGTGGGAAGAATGCACCCCGGGAGGGGTCTGGGGAGTAGCGGTATTGTTTCTGGCTTGGTTTCCCTAGCTCAGACGAGGGCTAATCGGACGTACCCCTGTCGAGGATGGACGCCCCCCTGTCCTAGATCTCCGAGTTGTGCCCCAAGGTTCTGCTCCACTCGAACGCCCCGCGCAGTCTGGGATAGGGGTCGACATCCCGTGTTACCGCCCGCCCCCCCCGCAGTAATGTCCCGAGCCTTTCCCGGCCTCCCGCCCCGCGTAGCGGAGCGACACGCTATCACCTCGCAGAGAGTAGCGCGTCGCCGGGGCCGCCGCCGCGACGCGCCACGCAAAAGTCCGTCACCGTGGAGCGCGGGCGGCTCCGCCGGCGGAAACTCGGCGGGGGGCGGCACATGTAGGAGATGCGCCCCCGAGGGGTGCCAACTTTTTTGGATGCAGAGTTTCAGAAATCGGCCACGTGTCATGGCGCCAACCCCGCAGAGCGGATTTTGTGCGGAAAACGATAGGATGGGCCCAGATTGTCCTGTACAATTTCGCTCCAGATTTCGAGGTGAATCCCGTGCGGATTTTTTAACCAGGAACGAAGACTACAAACATCCACGCGAAACGCACTTCGTTTTTCACTCGCCGCTTCGGTGTTTGTGTTGACGGAAATCCATGCAACAAATCCGCTGCAGCACGTCTGCAAGGTCGGTGAAGTGACACGTGCTGTTGCCAGCCCCCGGGTCGACGCACCCGATTGGCTGCCCCGCCAGAGAACCGCGACGTCGTGCCCCCGGCAGCGCGCAGCCGTGCACTCCCCCACGGGCGGCGCCCCTTCTTCCCCTACACAAGTCAAGGCTTAAGTCGGTCCTGCCCGTCTACAGGAGGCATATTCCAAAATAGTAGAGAAATAGTCTTGGGATGTTTTCGTCCAAAACCTCCCTGCGGGAGGACGTGCCCGACCCGATGCCAGCCCCCCTGGCCGACGCACCCGACAAGCTGCCCCGCCATGGAGCCGCCGACGTCGTGCCCCCGGCAGCGCGCAAGCGTGCAGCCCGCCCACGGACGGCGCCCGTTTTCCTCCCCTACACAGGTCCCAAGGCGCTGAGGTGAGGACCGCTCTGGGCTCGGGAGCGGCTTTGGTCTCCGGGGCCGTGCCTCGGGTCTGTTGTTTAGTCGGGCGCGTCCCTCCACAGGAATTAAGAACATTCAAGCATAGCCAACAAATAGTATGGGACGATGTTTCTTACCTAGCAGCGAAGACTGATAGGCTTCTAGTGGGGTCAGAAGAGAGCATCTTGACTCCCCAGGGAGGTCTGGGCAGATGCCGGACGGGTGCCGCGGAAAACCGGGCACTCCCCAGAACCTTATCCCAGGCCACACTTTGACTGCCCGGAGCCAACAGAACACCATTCCCAGGCCACATTTTGAATGCCCGGAGCCAACTGTAGGCCACTTCGTCTTCTTCGTCTTCCCAGAACTCCATTCTCAGGCCACATTTTGAATGCCCGGAGCCAACTGTAGGCCACTTCGTGTTTTTCGTGTCTCCAGAACACCGTTCCCAGGCTACATCTTGAATGCCCGGAGCCAACTGTAGGCCACTTCGTGTCCTTCGTGTTTCCAGAACACCATTCCCAGGCCATATTTTGAATGCCCGTCGCCAACTATAGGCCACTTCGTGCTCTTCGTGTTCCCAGAACATCACTCCTGTACAATATTTTGATTACCCGTCGCCAACTGTGGGCCACTTCGTGATCTTCGTTTTCCCAGAACACCAGTCCTGTGCCATATTCTGAATGCCCGAGCTGAAGCAGGCTGAGGCTGAGGCACGCCGAGGCAGGCTGAGGCTGAGGCTGAGGCTGAGGCAGGCTGAGGCTGAGGCAGGCTGAGGCTGAGGCTGACGCAGGCTGAGGCCGAGGCCGGCTGAAGTTGAGGCTGAGGCAGGCTGAGGCTGAGGCAGGCTGAGACTGAGGCTGAGGCAGGCTGAGGCTGAGGCTGAGGCTGAGGCTGATGCAGGCTGAGGCTGAGAGGCTGAGGCTGAGGCTGAGGCAGGCTGAGGCTGAGGCAAGCCGAGGCAGGCTGAGGCTGAGGCTTAAGCTGAGGCAGGCTGAGGCTGAGGCAAGCTGCGGCTGAGGCAGGCTGAGGCTGAGGCTGATGCAGGCTGAGGCTGAGGCAGGCTGAGGCTGAGGCTGAGGCAGGCTGAGGCTGAGCAGGCCTGAGGCTGATGATTCACGCTTCCTGTCCATATCTTCTCGTCAATTCAAAGCATTTGAGGCTGAGACTGAGGCTGAGTCTTGCTGATGAGGCCGAGGCAGCTGAGTGCTGAGGCCGAGGCAAGCCGAGGCAGGCTTGGCTGAGATGAGGCTGATGCTGAAGCAGGTTGAGGCTGAAGATGAGGACAGGCTGAGGCTGATGCTGGAGCAGGCTGAGGCTGAGGCAGGCTGAGGCTGAGGCCGAGGCAGGCTCAGTCCGAGACAGGCTGAGGCTGAGACTGAGGCTGAGGCTGAGGATGAGGCCGAGGCAGGCCGAAGCTGAGACAAGGTGAGGCTGAATGGGGGGGGTGGGGAAGGGGGGGGGAGGGGAGGCTGAGGCAGGCTGAGGCCGAGGCAGGCTGAGGCCGAGGCAGGCTGAGGCCGAGGCAGGCTGAAACTGAGACTGAGGCAAGCCGAGGCAGGCTGAGTCTGAGGCTGAGGGTGATGCTGAGGCAGGCTGAGGCTGAGGCAGGCTGAGGCTGAGGCTGACGCAGGCTGAGGCCGAGGCAGGCTGAGGCTGAGGCAAGCCGAGGCAGGCTGAGGCTGAGGCTGAAACTGAGGCAGGCTGAGGCATCCGTAGGAATCCATAGGAATCCTTAGGAATCCCTAGGAATCCTTAGTACGAAGCCGTAGGCATCCTTAGGCATCCGTAGGCATAGTTAAGCATCCTCAGGAATCCTTAGGAATCCTTAGGATTCCTCAGGAATCCTTCGGAATCCCCAGGAATCCATAGGAATCAGGATTCCTAAGGTTTCCTACGGATTCCAGTGGGTTTCTAAGGATGCCTAAGGATGCCTTAGGAATCCCTAGGAATCCTTAGGATTCCATTGGATCCTAAGGCCGTTGCCGCTGCGACTGTCATTGCGAATGCGACTGCGACTGCGAGAACAGCAGAATTCTACAACTGGATTCTCACCTGAATCTTAAGGGAAATGCTTCCAGATATGCTCATACACATCGCTGTTAGGTTGCTTTGCCGGGATAATCAAAATTATTGTTTGACTATTTGAGGGGGTATGCTTGGGGTATTTTCCCAATCAGAGCTTGCCTCTATCAGTAGGGGTTCTAGCGGATTCATTCCCCAATCAGAGCTTGCCTCTGTAGGGGTCTTAGCGGATTAAAGGGTTAGGTGAGGTTTGTCGCTTATTTCGGTGGCCGGGCCCGGGTGCCTGGGTGCCCGGCCGTGCCCGGGTGCCTGGGTGGCCGGTGAGGTGCGTGGCCGATTTCGGTGGCCGGGCCCGGGTGCCCAGAAGCACGGGTGCCCGGGGGTGCCCGGGTGCCCGGGGGTGCCCAATAGCCCAGTAGCCCTATAGCCCTGTAGAGTTCTATAGCCCTACAGCCGTATAGCACTATGGCCATATAGCCCTAGAGCCCTAGAGCCCTAGAGCTCTAGAGCCCTAGAGCCCTATAGCCCTATAGCTCTATAGCCCTATAGCCCTATAGCCCTAAGGTTCTGTAGGCCCTATAGCCCAATAGCCCAATTGCCCTATATCACCATACCCCTACCTATAGCCATATAGCCCATATAGCCCCACTGCCCCAACAAAAATCTGATTGGGTTTTTCTCCGGCATCATATGGTTAGGTTAGGTTTGTCGCCGATTTTCGCTGCACGCCCGGGTGCCCGGGGGTGCCCGGGGGTGCCCGGGGCCCGGGTGCCCCAGGGCTGCCCACTTCGAGAATGGTGGCTCTTATGCTAGTTGCACCCTATGTATAAGTATCGCAAGTAACATAGCTACTTACATGAGCTACTTATGGGTACTTACTAAGATACTTATAAGTAACTTAAGTTGATGTTCTTAAGTTACTAAAGCTAACACTATAAGATACTTATAAGTTACTTAGGGAAATGAAGCGATCGCGATCGCTTGGGAGGAGGAGGAGGAGGAACGCGATGTCGATCGCTGTGAGGGGGGGGAGGGGGGGAGGGGAGTGATGAGCGCGGCGGGGCGCGCGGCCTCCTCACCGCGCGCGGCCGCGTCCTCAGTGTACGCGCGGCCTCCTCACCGCGCAGGGGGCTCACCCTCAGGGGCCGCCTCGCCGCCCTGCCCGTCGCGGAAGGCGGCCAAGCAGATCGCCTCCGCCTCGCTCAACGCCTGCAGCTCGGCCTGCTGTTGGAGCCGCCTGAGGACGCTGGAGTCGTTCCACCCATCCCCGCCCAGGGACACGAGCAGCTCCACCAGCTCATCCTCGGTGGGAGGGCGCACGGTGGCGCTTTCGAACTCCCACGAACGCTGGACCTCCATGGCCTGCTCCCTCTCGGCCGACGCCATCTGCGAGCGCTCCCAAGCCGCAAGGTACTCGGCGTACGCGAGCTCCGCCTCCTGCTCCGCGGCGTCGCCGTAGAGCTTCTTCTCGGCCGCGGCCTTGGCGGCTTGGGTGACGCGTCGCCAGATCATCTTCGCCCTGGCTTCGGCGATGATCCAGCCTCCACCCTCGGCAGTTGCGGCTGCAACCTCGAGGCGCGGCCGCTTGGGTGGCGGCGGCGGCGCCGCGTCCTTGGAGGTGGCCGCAACGAAAGCGGCGGGCGACGGCATCTTGAAGAACTTCGCGTTGGCCATATTCGGCCACGGGCCGCCTCGCGGCAGCGGGACACTGGACGGCTTCGCGCCGACCAGCCCAGGTGGCAGCGGTTCCGAGGGGAGATCGTCCATGACGCGCCCCCTCCTGCGCGCGCGCGCGCCGTCGCTTGGCCGCGAGCGCCCCGTGCGTCACTCGCGAGGCGAGCCGAAACGGCTGAGCAATCGCCGTCATCGCGAGCCCATCGTCGCCAACGCCCGCCCGGGCGATCGCCATCGCTCCACCCATATTCCCACCCGCGCCCGAGCGATCGACATCGCTCTCCTCCTCCTCATCATCGTCATCCTCCTCTTCCTCCTTCTCCTGCCTCCTCCCCCTTCCAAGCGATCGACATCGCTTCGCCTCCCCCAGCGATCGGCATCGCTCTCTTGCTCCTCATCCTCCTCCTCCTCCTCCTCCTCGCGGCGATCGAGATCGCGAGCCCCCCTGGCTGCCTATGCAAATCCCGCGGCCCCACTGGCTGCCCATGCACATCGCGATCGGCATCGCTACTCCTCCTCCTCCCTCCGCAGCCCCCTGGCTGCCCATGCAAATCCTGCTCCTCCTCACCCTCCTGCTCCTGCTCCTCCTGCTCCTGCTCCTCCTGCTCCTCCTCCTCCTCCTCCTCCTCCTCCTCCTCCTCCTCCAAGCGATCGCCATCGCTACCTCCCCCAAGCGATCGACATCGCTATCCCCCCCCAAGCTTCTTGTTGGCGCGCGCAGCCTCGCGCCGCCTCACTGCGGGGGCGCAGGCCGCGGCGGCGGGGGCGGCTCAGTCAGGGCGTCCGTGGACGACCCTGGGCGCCCGTCGCCGCCCGTGAGCCCCTCCTCACGGGGGGGCCACGGCGGCGGAGGCGGCTTCGTCAGGGCGTCGGCCATGGCCACCGCCGACGCCATGGCCGCCTCCGCCTCGGGGGCGTCGTACAGCCTCTGCAGGCGGATGATCGCCATCGCGTCCTGCTTGAGCTGCGCCAGCGCCGCCGCATGCACCGCGGCGCGGCGGCGCGCGACGCCCAGCAGCTCGGCGGCCCGATCCAGCTCGACGTCGCGCATGTCGATCTGGAGGGCCAAGTGCCGCGCCACCTGGGGGGGTCGTCGTCGTCGTCGTCGCCGCCGCCGCCGCCGTCGTCGTCGCCGCCACCGTCGCCGTCGTCGTCGTCGTCGTCGTCGTCGTCGTCGTCGTCTCGTCGTCGTCTCGTCGTCGTCGTCGTCGTCTTATCCGCCTCCTCCTTCTCCGCCCGCAGCTGGGCGTTCGCCGCGCGCAGCTGCTCGACCTCCCCGCGCAGCTGCTCCACCTCCCCGAGCAGCCGCTCGGGCAAGCTCGCCTCATTCGTCGCCGTCTTCGTCGCCGTCGTCGCATCGTCGTCGTCGTCTCGTCGTCGTGCGCGGCCGCCTTCGGCCAGCTCGAGGCGCGCTTGCGCGCGGCCGCCAGGGGCAGCATCGCGCCTGCCCCGCGCGAGCCCAAGGGGCAGCAGCGCGCCAAAGCTGAACGGTTGCGCGCTGCGCGCAGTGATCTTATTTTCCTCCTCCCACCCCCCGCCCATCTTCCAGCGATCGATATCGCTATCCTCCCTCCTCCGCCACCTCCTCCTCCTCCTCTTCCTCCTTCGAGCGATCGACGTCGCTTCACCTCACCCAGCGATCGGCATCGCTCGATTTTCTTTTCCGCCCCCCCCTCCTTCCAGCGATCGGCATCGCTTTCTCCCTCCCCCTCCTCCTCCTCCTCCTCATCCTCCTCCTCCTCTCATCTCCTCACCCAAGCGATCGACATCGCTTCACCTCACCCAGCGATCGACATCGCTCCCCCCACACACACACACCGCGGCGCGGCGCATGTTTCCATCTGTTTCTCAGCGCGCGTGCGCGATGACATAGTCACCGTTGCTCTTCACGCGCCACGCCCAGACAGCGCCATCCAGGTCAGCGTCGGACATCTTGATGACGAGGAGCTCGTTCACCACGCTGCCAGTGCTGAGGCCGCACGCGCCCGTTGAGATCTCGATCCCGCGGGCGACGATGTGCAGTTCGCCAGAAATCTCCGCGCACGCGTCGATGATAAACACCTCGCCGCCGCGCGAGCGAACCACCTGGCCCACGTTGTAGGCGTTCCCTTCCCAGTGCAGCCCCCTGGCCACGGAGACGTCGGCGGCCCCGACTACGGAGCGCAACCCGTCAGATTCGGCACGCGCTCCCACCAGCGAGTTGCCCGTCGGCCCCATCTTCTCGAGTTGCCGCACTTGCTGCAATACGCAGCCCGCGAGCGTCGTGGCCTCCACGCGCGCGGTGTTCTCCACTGGTTCGGCCACCGCCTTTGCCACCTTATTGTGGCGCTCCGTCACGAAGCAGTCGAGCTCTTTCGGCTCCTGCTCCGCGCTGTGAAACACGTAGTGGTGTTTGGGCTTCGCGTATTTGGTGCCGTACGCCTGCTTGTGCAAGTTGAGATGGACTTCAGCCGCTGCAATGAAGTCACTGCGAGGGGGGGCACGCCCGCGCTTGACCTTCAGGAACGCGCCCGCCAGCAGGCCGCACGCCCGAAGGGGCGCTATTTCGCGCTCGAGCGACCCGGTGCGGACGGCGCGCTCCTCGGCGAACGCCAAAAGGACGAAGAAGGTCGAGATCAGCTCGCTGGCGCCTGCTTTGAATGATTTCTTGCACGCGGTCTCGCGCCCAGGCGTGAACATATGTTTTGCCGTTCTGCCGTGCGACCTCGGGAACTGCCAGCGCCGCGTGAACGCGTGAAGCTCGGGCCATCCGATGCCAGCTTTTCTCTGGCACGCCTTCGCAAACGCGAACACCTCCCAGCCAACGGTGCCATTGCTCCATAGGTTGTGCATGCTGTCATACGTCATGGCGGACGGCTTCACTATCGCCCGCAATTCCTTATCCTCCAGCAAGCCATTGGGATGGTAGTTGAAGCCGCTGGCTTTGTCGAGCTTCTGGAAGTTGCCCTTCGTCATGTGGCCAGGCTGTCCCGCGGTCGCCGCCGCTGCGGCGAGGTCGTCCCACAGTTTCCACACGTCGGCGTCTGAATGACGATCGAAGCGCGCGTGCTCGTGACAACAGGTGTCGACGAAGTAGCCGCCGTCGCCGTCGACGGAACCGCCCTTCAAGATCACGTTCTTGCATCGCAAGCAAGGCCTCCAGCCGTTGGCACCCCGCAAACGCAGAATGCCTTTGAACGCATCCATGTCTGCGAGAAGATTGGAGAGGCGCGCCCGCACCAGCATCGGAGTGCCGTTGGCCAGCTCCACGTGCGCGCCAGCTCCCGCGAGCCTGGAGGATCCGAAGAACATCTCCCTGATGAGGAGTCGAGTGGCACAGGAGATGCCGCCGTCCACGCGATTGCTCGCTTTCGTTCGCAGACACCCCAGCGGTAGCCACAGCTCTTCCCTCCATAGCATGTCAGCCCCGAACTCCAGGAACGTGAAGAAGATCATCCAGAACTTCCGATCGTGCCTCAGGGCCAGCGCGTCGCCTGGTGTCACTTCGTCCATGCACAGCACCAGCGAGAGCGGCGCGCCGCGGACGCGGTTCGCGACCACCGCGAGAAGCTCACTGTACACGGGGCTGGCCTTGCAAACATACCGCAGGAGCTTGTCGATTCTGGCGAGCTTCCAAGCGAAGGGCGGCTCGTTATCTTGCATGGGCAATTCGATTGTCGCCCCGACGTCGTCGAATACGCCCTCAATGGTGGATTGGACCGCGTAAGCCGTCAGCTCTTGCGCATGGCCAGGCTCCGCGAGCTTCTTGGCGATGCGAACGAGGGCCTTGCCAGATGCGCCATGCGTAGCGATGGCATCGGATAGCCGACGCCGCTTGGCCGCCTGAGGTCGCGGACATCGGATACCCGACTCCGCTTCGGGGCCATCGCGCCGCCGCTCGGGCATCGCGCCGCCGCTTGGCCACGAGCGACGCGCGTCACTCGCGAGTCGAGCCGAAACGGCTGAGCAACTAGCCCCCATCGCGAGCCCATCCTCGCCAACGCCCGCCCGAGCGATCGCCCTCGCTTCACCCCAGCGATCCCCATCGCTCCCCTCTCCCTAAGCGATCGCCATCGCTTCGCCCCAGCGATCCCCATCGCTCCCCTCTCCCTAAGCGATCGTCATCGCTTCGCCCCAGCGATCCCCATCGCTCCCCTCTCCACAAGCGATCGCCATCGCTTCGCCCCAGCGATCCCCATCGCTCCCCTCTCCCCAAGCGATCGCCACCGCTGCCCCCTCACCCACTCTCATTTTCGTTTTTTATACACATGTGCGCCACCAGCTACTCAGCGGGGCGGCGAGCGGCGTCAAAGCCTGCTGCTACCGCGCGGCCGCGCGCTGGTCCCAGCGCTGTAGCTGATGGCGGCGGGCCCTCACGAGGACTTCGCAGTCACAAGGTACGCCTTGGCCATCGACATCGCCAGAGTGCTCTGCGCCGCCGCCTGCGTCGACATGTCGCTGACATCCTGGGCGGACCAAGTGAACTCCGAAGGTGCGACCTTGCCACTGCTGACTTTATGGGCGACCTTCTTCATCTTGGTCAGCGTGTCCATGAGCTTTTTCGCGTGAACCAGCGTAGCCTCGGGGATCTTCCCGACCCCGTCGCACTTGAGCGCCGACTCGAGCTTGTACATGGGCGCCACAATCCTGCTCAGGGTACGCGTGGCCAGGAGCTTCTGCTGCTGCGCCTCCTTGTCTTTCTTACTCTGCTCTTTCTTCTCCTGCTTCTCGCGCGCCGCGCGCTCCTTGGCGGTCTCGCCGGCGCGCGGGTGCGCAGGCGACGAGCTCCCCGAGTCGATGTCGCTGCCGCTCTGCGAGGAGCTGGTCGGTGGCTTCTGCTTCTTCATCTTCTTTGTCGAAGATTCGGCTGCCCCTTCGTTCGCCCGCTTCTTGCCCTTGGTCTTGCCATCGACCTTGGCATTGCTCTTATCCTTATCATGTTTATTGCCCTTGCTCTTGTCCTTACCATCGGCCTTGTCATCGGTTTTGTCCTTGTCTTTGTTCGTGGCCTTATGCTTGCCCTTATCTTTATCAGGGCCATTGCTCTTGGACTTGTCATTGTTCGCCTTCTTGTCCTTATCATTCTCCTTATAGTTATCTTTGCCCTTGCTCTTGTCCTTATCCTTGCCCTCACCCGCGTCCTTATATTTATCGGCGCCCTTGCTCTTGGCCTTGACCTTTTCCTTGTCTTTATCCTTATCCTTAGCCTTGTCTTTGCCATTGTTCTTGGACTTGTCATTGTCCTTATTCTTGTCATTATCTTTATCGGTGTCCTTTGTCTTGGACTTTCCCTTGTCCTTATCAGCGTCCTTATCTTTATCGGCGGCCTTGCTCTTGGACTTGTCCTTATCCTTGTCCTTTGACTTTTCCTTGTCCTTAGAGCTCTTGCCCTTGGGCTTTTCCTTGCTCTGCATTTTTCTGTTCTGGGGGGGTGGCGTGCCGTCGTCGCTGCTCTCATCGTTCGATCCGCCAGGAGTCACTGGAGGCGGCTGTCCGCCGTACGACCCGTCGCCGCCCCCCATGGAGTCCTCGTCCGAGGTCTCGAGGCCCAAACTGTCCGAGTCATCGCTGCCACTCTGCAACTGCTCCGAGCCCTCGGTGCTGTCGGAGTCCTCGGCATCATCGACATCAGCGGTGCTGTCGGGGTCCTCGGCGCTCTCCTCCTCGCCCTCCTCGGCGCTGTCGTCGGCGATCTCGGCCCCCGCTTGCGCGGATGCGGGCGTCTTTCTGGTGCAGGGCTCCTTGTCGTCTGAGCCTGAAGCCTCGAGCCCGTCTTCGGCCTCGGCGGCGCGCGATGCCCCATACTCATTCTCACGCCGCGCGATGCTGGCCTCCCACTTCTCGATCTCGTGGATGTCCACCTTGTAGCACAACCCCATCACGGCATGGTTCAACGTGTCAGTGCACGTCTTCTTGATCCTTCTCCACGGGAA
This sequence comes from Prorocentrum cordatum, assembly GCA_963575745.1. Taxonomy (NCBI): domain Eukaryota; class Dinophyceae; order Prorocentrales; family Prorocentraceae; genus Prorocentrum; species Prorocentrum cordatum. The sequence continues at coordinate 109,427 of CAUYUJ010022635.1, read as the reverse complement.
GCCTTGCCTCTTGTACCAGCTCAGCGGGTAGTAGCCGCCTCTCTTGCCCGCCCGCGTCCCTTTCTCGTGGATCGCCTTCAAGGTCGCCTGGGCCATGGCCTTGACGCTTGATTGGCCGCTGCAGGCGCGGATCTTCTTCCAGAACTCGACCCTCTCCTCAATGCTGAAGTCCTTCAGCTTCGAGGCCATCTCCTTCCACTCGGGCGCCCGATTCGCTTGCACCCCCCGCGTGCTGCACAACGCGCACCTGTAGATCTGGCCCTTCTTCGTCATCCGCACTGGGTAGGCCTTCATGACGTCGCACGGCTGGTCGCACCTGTCGCAGAGGAACTCGTTCTCGACGGCGTCGAGCGAGAGCGGTGCTGCGCGCTTGTCAGGCGAGCTGAGCGCCGCGAACGATCCGACTCGAAACTTCGGCGAGGCGCCTGCCGTCGGCTCCTCGCCCATGCCCGCCGACGCCTGGGACTCGGTGTCCGAGGTGCACCTTCGCGGACGAGACGGCGGCGACGACAACTCTTGCACCGTCGCCTTCATCTTCGACTTCGCCTTCGCCTTCGCCTTGCCCACCTGCAGCGCCCCATCGCCGTCCTTCGGCGAGGGCACACTCTCGCCGAGCCTCAGGGTGGGCACACCACCGCTCGCCTTCGCCCTCGAAGTGGGCTGCATCCACTTCGCGATGTCGGCGAACTTGGGCGGCGCCTTCTTGGCTGCGGCCACTGCCATTGCCTTCTCCTTTGCCACGGCCTTGGCGTTCACCTTGGCCTTGGCCTTGGGCGGCGGGCCCTTCGGGCCTGCGTACTTCGCCCTGACCTTCTTCGGCTTGCGCCTGCGTCTGGCGGCGGCTGGCCCCCTCATCGGCCCCCGCTCGGCCGCATCCTCGCTTCCCTCAGCATCCACCTCCTCTTCCTTGGGCGCCTCCGCCTCCGCGGCTCCGTCCCCCTCGGTCGCCTCCTCGCCTTCCTCAGCCGCCACCTCCTCTTTCTCGGGCGCCTCCGCCTCCGCGGCTCCGCCCCCCGCGGCCGTCGCGCCCTCGAGACCGAGATCCCCCGCGAGAGTGTCCATCAGCTCGGCGTCCTCGGGGACGCTTGCGCCCGCGGCGCCTGCCAACTGCCGCGTCGCCTGGCTGTCCTCGCTCGCCGCCGCCTCGTCGACCGCGCTGGCCAGCGCGCCGCCGCATCCCGCGGCCATCGCTCGCAACGCCCCGCGACCGTTGGCGGTGCGCTCTCACCGATAGTCGAGCGACCTCGGTCGCTGGCTCTTGAGCCGCGCACGTTGCGTAGTGCCGTTATCAGGTAAGCTACGCGCGTCAGCGATCAGCATCGCTCGGGGAGGCAGCGATGAGTATCGCTCGATGCCGATACTTACTCGAATAAGTGGCATAACTATCGTAAGTGGCAACCAATGTTATCTTTTTGTTATCATTTTGTTATCCTTTGTTATCCTTTGTTATCCTGATCCCTGGGTCAGTTAGGATAACATGTTATCCTATATGACCCATGTTATCCTATCTGACCCAGTCAGTTAGGATAACAAAAGGATAACACTGGGTCGGTTAGGATAACATGTTATCCTATCTGACCCAGTGTTATCCTTTTGTTATCCTTTTGTTATCCTATCTGACCCAGTGACCAGGATAACAAATGATAACAAAAGGATAACCAACGGATAACAAAAGGATAACATTGGTTGTAACTTGCGATAGTTACGGTAGTTACCAGGGTAACTACCTCCCCACGCGATCACCATCGATGCCTCTCCTGCTCATTATCCTCATTCTTCCCTCAAGCGATCGGCATCGCTACCTCCTCCAAGCGATCACCATCGCTTCCCCTCCCTCTCATCATCCTCATTCTTCCCCAAGCGATCGACATCGCTACCTCCCCCAAGCGATCGCAATCGCTCCCCCTGTTCCTCATTCTCCCCCAGCGATCGGCATCGCGATCCACCTTCCCCCACCCCACCCCACCCCCGCTACCCCCCACCCCCCAGCGATCGACATCGCTATCCTCCTCATCCTCCCTCTACTTCTCCTCATCCTCCTCCCCCCAGCGATCGGCATTGCTATCCCCCCTCACCCCCAGCGATCGACATCGGTATCCTTCTCCTCCTCCTCCTCCTTCGTCTCCTCCCCCCAGCGATCGACATCGCTATCCCCTCTCCCCCAGCGATCGACATCGCTATCCTCCTCCTCCTTCTTATCCTCCTCCAAGCGATCGACATCGCTACCCCCCACCCCCCACCCAGCGATCGACATCGCTATCATCCTCATTCTCCTGCTCCTTCTCCTCATTTCATATTCATAAGCATGCGGCGGCGCGATCCGCGGCCGCGGCCGCAGGCGGCGAACGCCACAGAGCGCCAGCGACCCGCGACGAAGATGATGTCGGGCTCCAGGGTCGCCTCCCGCATGTCGCTGAGAAGCGCCAGAGCCCGCTGAGCAGCGCCAAAGCCCGCTGCCACTGTTCAGAGGAGGGGCACCGACGCGCCCATCGTCTCGGCGACCTGCTCCCTCGCCGCCCTCAGGGACGCCTCCTCCTGCCCGAACGCCTGAGACGCCTTGAGGCACGTCTCCTTCGCCACCTTGGCGCAGCGCTCCGCCCGCTTCAGGCAGTCCATGAGCGCATCGGCCCGCGCCTTGCTGAGCCTGAACTCGGTCTCGGGGGGCACGTCGGGCAGCGAGGCGTCTCCTGTCATGGGCGCCATGATCGGGTTCATCGCCGCGGGCGCCGCGGACGGCGCAGCCTTCCCCGTCAGGCCTGCAGCCGATTGCACCCGCAACTGCATATGCTGCTGTAGCTGTTGCTGCTGCTGCTGCTGTATATGCTGCTGCTGCTGCCGTATCTGCTGCTGCTGCTGCTGCAGCTGCTCCGCCGTCTGCTGCAGCTTGTGCGCCGCCGCAGTCGCCGCGCTGGCCGCCGCCGCGGGGGCGCGGTCGTCTCCGCGGCCGCGGGGCGGCGTGCGCGGCGCGGGGCGGCCGCGGTGGCTGCGGTGGCTGCGGCTGCGGCTGCGCCTGCGCGCAGGCGATCGCGCGCGGCGATCGCGCCCGCGACTGCTGGCGGCCCCTGCGCTGGCGGCGGCCGCGGCGGCGGCCCCTGCGCTGGCGGCGGGCGCCGTCTTGTAGGGGTTGGCCGCGGTTGCCGCCGCCTTCCCGGCCTGGTGCTTCTTCCACGCCGCCACCTCGCTGTCGCTGAGGCGCTCCTCGTTGGCGTCGTCCAGGAGGCGGTTGATCTCCTCTAAGTTGGGCCCGCTCGCCGTCTTGAGAAACTTGTGGCTCTCCGCCGTCGGCGTCGCCAAGTGGTTGAAGAGCCACTCCAAGCACTCCGCGTGGCTCTCCTTGTAGCACTTGGCCTTGCAGTTGCTGACGGGGCGGCCGACCGTGGACCACTCCTCCTCTGTCTTGACGGGGCAGGCTGCCGCGACGTCGGACGACATGGTCGGTGCTGGCGACGGAGCTGGCGTCGGTGCTGACGACGGCGCTCGTGTCGGCGCTGGCGTCGGCGCGGGCGGGCGCCGACGGAGACACGCTCCGCTGGGCGCAGGCGATCCGCTCCGATGGGCGCGCCACGCGTGGAGCCGACAATGGCCATGCAATGCGTGCAATGATGCGTGCAATGTGAGCACAAGGCCAGCGATCGGAATCGCTCCCCCACCCAATTTTGTCGTCGTCGGTCGTCGCCTTTGTCAGTCGTCGCCAGAAGTCGTCACATCCCCTCAGCCAGCGATCGTAATAGCCATCCCCATCCTCACATCCCCATCCACACATCGTAATCGTTAGTCGTCGGTCCTCATCCTCACATCCCTTCAGCGACACCTCCCATCCCCTCAGCGATCGTAATCGCTATTGCACACACAAGCGATCGTAATCGCTATTGCACACACAAGCGGTCGTAATCGCGATTGCAAACAATCTCTGCGCGTACACAAGAGATCGTTTTGCCGCAGCGCCTGGAGCAGCAAGCGCATGCAGATCGCTTATGCGCGCCCAAGGCGCGAAGAGGCGCCGCACCCCACGGCTTCGCAGCGCCTGAAGCCGCAAGCGCAGCCGAGATGTGCCAGCGCAAGCACCAGCGCCAGCGCGAAGAGGGCGCGACGGCGCCGCGCCTCTCGGCTGCGCGCCATGGCGCGGAGAGGCGCCGCTCCAGCGGCCAGCGCCAGCGGCCAGCGCGAAGCTCCAGCGGCCAGCGCCAGCGCGCCGCGCCTGCAGCGCAGGCGCCAGCGGCGCCGCGCCAGGGCGCCGCGCGCCTCACGTCAGCCGCGACGGCGGCGGGACGGCGGCGGGGGCGCCTCTGCGCCACGGCGGCAGCGGCGCTGTCGATGGCCTCGGCGCTGCCCCTGGCGTCGGCGCCGTTGCCAGCGGGCGCGCGGGTGACGCAATGCGCGGGCGCGCCACGCGCGGCGCCGCGGCGGGCGGGGGCGGCCCCGCGGGGGGGGGAGCCAGGGAATCGCCCTTGCCGCCGCCCTTGCCGCCGCCCTTGACGCCGCTGCGGGGGTCGGGGCGCGGCCCAGCGGGGGCCTTGCCTGGCGCGCCGCCGCCGTACTTCTTCGCGAAGTACTCCCTGTTCCTCCCCCCGCGGTTGGCCCACTGCTTGGTGTTGACGCGGTACCGCTGGCCGCGCCACGTCTCGGGCCCTCCCTCGGCTGGACCCGCAGGGCCGCGCTGCCGCCAATGCAAGCCGAGGGCCTTCGCCGCCGCAGCCTCGCCGCGCAGGTCGGCGACCTGCTCCTCGGTGTAGCCCGCCCCCTGGCCAGCCGCGCGCTCCTCGTAGACCTTCGCCCACGCCGCCTCGGCCACGGCCTCAGGGGGAGGCGGCACCCGAGGCCCCACCCTCTCGGGCGGCACCCGAGGCCATTGCGACCCCTTGGCGCGCGGGTCGAGGGCGCGCGGGCTGCGGCTCCGCGAGCGCTCCGCGGCCGTCGGCGCGGGCGGCGCGGGAGCCGCCGCTGGCGGCGCGGCCGCTGACTCCTCGGCCGCCGCAGCCGCTGCCGCCTGCTGGGCCCGAGCCAAATCGCGGCGCGAGACGTACGGCCGCGGCGCGCTGAGCGACAGCGACGTCGACGTGCGGCCCGATTGGCCGCCCGACGAGCGGCTGTCGCGAGGATCGCGCGCCTGCGGCGAGGGCGCGACCTCGACGGGGGGCACCTCCTCGCGAGGCCCCGCCTCCTCCTCCTCCTCCTCCGCCGCCTGCTCCTCCGCCGCCGCCGCCGCCGCGGGTTCCTCGACCTCCGCGCCCTCCTCGCCTGGCGACGACGCAATCTCCAGGAGTATGTCTGACGCATCGTGCGTCTCGACCTCCGCACCCGCGTCGGACGCCTCCTCCTGCTCCTTCTCGGCGGCCTCGGTTAAAGGAGACTCCTGCTTCTCCGCGGCCCCGGGCGGCGCCCCCCCCCCCGTGCTCCTCCGCGGCCTCGGGCGGCGCCTCCTCATGAGCAGCCAACGCCGCGTTTGCGAAGACGTCCGCGGCCTCGTTCGCGAAGGCGAAGAACTCCTCGGCGGCATCGCGACGGCCGCGGCCGTGGGGCGGCGCCATGGATGCGCTGGTGCAGGCGCAGGTGTAGGCGCTGGGCCTGGTGTAGGCGCTGGCGCGCCACCTGCTGGGCCCCAAATGGCTAGTGTGATGCATGCAATGATGTGCGCAATGTGCGCACATGCCCAGCGATCGCCATCGCTCCTCCGCCTCTTGCTCTTCCACCTCATCCACCTCCCCTCCCATCACCGCGTCCACTCTAGCTTCGCCGTCCTCCAAGCGACAGCTGCAATTCCACTCGCTGAAATCCCCAAGCGATCGCCATCGCTGCAATCTGCACTCGCTGCAAACTAATATACAATCCCTGCAACCACAATCGATCATCATCGCTGCCCTGCCCAACCGACCTCAAGCGATCCCCATCGCTGTCCTGCAACTCCATCCCTGCACCCCCCCGAACAACCATCCCTACACCAAGCGATCATCATCGCTGCCCCTCCTCCACCACCCCCTATTCATAGCCATAATCGGCGATCTAGTCGTGTGCGAGCACACGCATGCAGGCTGCATCGTCGCAGCGCCCGTGCGAATTCGCCAGATCAGGCGCAGCTGCCGATCAAGTGTGGATGCCGAGCTTCTTCTCCTGTTTGCGCACCCACTTCTTAGCCGCAGCGATCGCCTTGTCGCTGCTGCCGCCGTGGTCGCTGAACTTGATGGCCGTCGACTGGCCTGGACCTTTCGTACCCGTGCGGCACATGACCTGGTTGCGGGACCATTCCACCGCATATGCGGGTTTCGGTGGTTTCTTGGCCCCCTTCGCGCCCACGTGCTCGGCCTCAGTCTTCTTCTTCTTGTTCTTCCTCTTCGCCTTGGCCATGGCTTCGGGGGGCGCGGGGTGGCCGTCGCCAGCGGCCTTGCGCTTCTTCTTCATCGGCGGCGGCGGCTCCGCCTCCCCCACGCCGTCGGCGCTCTTGTTATCGGAGTCGCCCCCGTCGCTGCCCTCCGACTCGTCTTCGCTCGGCGGCGTCTTGGCCACATCTGGCAGGCATTGTTTGCCGCCGAGCTTCGCGAAGATCTTGTCCCTGGCCTCCTCCACGCTGTGCGTCGTCGGCGGCGGCGCCGACTCCGTGTCGCCGATCGGAATCGCGCCGTCCGTGGCGGGCGCAATGGGCTGCGGAGTGTAACGCCTGCATGGCACGCCGTCTCGCGCACCTTGGCGGCCGCCACCCTGCATCGTCATCGCCCTTTCCGCGAGCTGCAACGCCATGTCGACGGACGACCGATTGCCATCGGACGTGGCCTTGAGGCGAGCCTTGGACTCTCGCATCGGGACCGCGTCGCACAGCACCATCAACATGGCGCGGTCCAGCGGGCACTCGTTTGCTGGGGCCTCCCCCCCGCCACCATACGCGCGCGAGTACCACTCGGGGTGCACCTTCGGCATGTCAGTCGGGTCCGCAGGGAGCTCGCTGACGAAGGACGGCTCGGTCGCGGCAAGCTGCTTACACAACTTCCACGGGAGGAGCTTCTTGGCGTATGTTCTCGCCCGCTTGAAATAGCCCCACTGTGCCATCGGACACATGCGCATCGTCCAATCGAAGCCGTCCACGAGGAGGGCGACGCACGCCGCCAGTTGAACCGTCGGCTCATGCAGCGTGCGCCACCCGAGGGATTTGCAAGCCTGCAGGACGACCGCAACCCGACCCATGAAGTCGTTGCGCTCGTCCAGGATATTGTCCCACTGCCTCTTCGTGAGGTAGGCGGGGATGGACGAGAAGTCCTGCATCGGCGTCCTGCCCGACCCCGCCAGCTCCGCGCTTGCGGCCGCGTTAGCGGCCAACATTTGCGCTGAGGCCGTCGCCAACGTCGTGGCGCGGCCGAGCAGCGTGGCAAGCGCCCTCTTGCCGAAAGGCATCTGGCCGATCTCCAGGACCAGCATGGCCGAGTCCTCGGCGGAGATGAAGGTCCACGGCGCCATGATGGCCATCGCCATGGCGCTCTGCGCCTCCGCGATCTCCTTGTACGCGTCGGACTTCTTCCCGATCTGGGCGAGGACCGACTTGGCGGCCTTCAGCTGCTTCACCAGGTCGGCCGCCATGGCGCCCGCGGGCGTCACTCGCGTCGCGCACGCGGCGCGACTGCAAAGCCGACAGCGGCTATGCACAGCGATCGTTCAAAACGATTGCCGCCTACTTAAGTTAGCGATCGGTATCGCTTCTCTGCTTCTCCCTCCTCCTCCCCGCCCTCCCCCAAGCGATCGCTATCGCTTCTCCTTCTCCTCCTCCTCCTCCTCCTCCAAGCGATCGCCATCGCAACCTCCCCCCATCCCCCTCCTCCTCACACAAGCGATCGCCATCGCTACATCCCCCGTCCCTCCCCCTCCTCCTATGATCCCTCCTCCACCTCCTCCTCCTCCTCTCTTGTTTTTGCAACCCGTAGGGTTCGGTCCGTGCACGTCCTACTCCCCCCTCCCCCCCTCCCCCAAGCGGTCGCCATCGCTGTTCCCCCCGTCGCCCCTCCTCCTCCTTCTGGGGGAGGTGAAGCGACGGCGATGACGATGAGGAGAAGGAAAAAAGATGAGGAGAAGGAAAGCGATGTCGATCGCTGAAAGGAAGGTGGATGATGATAAAGGAGATCACTGAGCGCCGCGCGCAGCCGCTCTGCCTCGTGGAGGCGCGCGGGGCTCGCGCGCGCGGGGCGCGGAGGCGCGATGCGGGGTGCTCCGCGCGAGCTCGCGCAGGGGGCTCGCGCTTTGGCGCTCAGGCGCCAGCGCGACAACCTGCTGCAGCAGCTCGCGGAGGCGGATACCCCCTCCTCCCAGCGATCGCCATCGCTCTCCCCCGAATCCTCCTCCTCCGCTTCCTCCCCTTCCTCCTCCTCCTCCACCTCCTCCTTCCCCCTCCTCCCCCTCCTCACCCCTCCCCCCACCCCCTCCTCCCTTCACTCCACCGCCCCTCTCCCCCTCCCCCCGCCCCTGCAGACTGTCAACGCGGAGCAGACAGAGCGCGCCGTGCAGCTCTCGCTGCGGCTGGAGGAGGCGGGAAACGACGACGGCGAGACGACGACGACGGCGGCGGCGACGACGACGACGAACGAGGCGGAGCGCGAGCTAGTGATCGCGATCGGCGAGAGGGACGCGGTGCTGCGGCGGGAGGCGGAGCTGAAGGCGGAGAACGCGCAGCTGAGGAAGGAGGCGCAGGAGGCGCAGCTGCTGCGGAGGGAGGAGCAGGCGCGCCTTCAGGCGGAAAATGCGCAGCTGAGGGCGGAGAAGGCGGAAAAGAAGAAGAAGCAGAAGAAGAAGGAGAAGAAGGAGAAGAAAGAGAAGGAGGCGGCGGCGAAGGCGAAGGCGGCGGCGAAGGCGGCGAAGGCCAAGGCGGCGCGCGCCGCGGCGAAAGCGCCAGCGGCGGCGAAGGCGCCGCCAGCGCCGCCAGCGGCGCCAGCGGCGGCGAAGGCGCAAATGCCGCCGCCGTCGACTCCGCCTCCGCGGTGAGGCCGCGCGCCCGCAAGCGCGGAGCGCGCCGCGCGCCCGCAAGCGCGAAAACAAAAGACCAGCGATCGTAATCGCTATCCCCTCGTCCTCTTCCCCCCACCCCGCCCTCCCCCAAGCGATCACCATCGCTTCTCTTCCTCCTTCCCGTCCTCATCCTCCTCCTTCCAAGCGATCGACATCGCTTCGCCTCCCCCAGCGATCGCCATCGCTTCTCCTCCTCCTCCTCCTCCTCCTCCTCCTCCTCCTCCTCCTCCTCCTCCTCCTCCAAGCGATCGCCATCGCTACCTTCCTCATCCCCCTCCTCCTCACCCAAGCGATCGCCATCGCTTCTCCTCCTCCTCCCCATCCAAGCGATCGACATCGCTACCTTCCCCATCCCCCTCCTCCTCACCCAAGCGATCGCCATCGCTACCGCGGCGAGCACCCACCAGGCGGCGCCGCGACGAGCTCCAGGTCGATGGTCAAATCCCAAATCCTGAAAAACCTCTTCAAATCCAGATAACCTCTCCAAATCCAGAAAACCTCACCAAATCCAAAAAAGATTTCCCCAAATCCGAAAATCGTTCCTGAAAGCTACATCCACCTCCTCCTCCTCATCCCTCCTCCCCCTCCTCCTCCTCCTCCTCGTCCTCCTCCTCGCCCTCCTCCTCGTCCTCCTCTGCGTGGGGGCCGCGGGCCGCGACGTCCCTGCGGCGCGGCGGGCGGGCGCGCGGCGGGAGGGGAAGAGAAGCGAAGGAGGGATGGAAGGAAGTTATAAGTTATTTATAAGTAGCATATATGTTACTTATAAGTATTGCATCTCAGCACGGGTAAGTAACTTAGCGGTAGTTATAAGTATCTTCCAGCGTCATTAATAATCAGCGAAATACTTATACCTAACCTAAGTATAGTTATGCGACAAGACAAATACTTAAGGGTACATAGAAATAGTTAGAAATACTTAGGTACTTATCCCTTGCTATAAGTATCTTATACCTAGCTGTACCCATGGTGCAACTAGCATAAGAACCACCATTCTCGAAGCAGGGGTGCCGGGGTGCCCGGGGGGGCCCGGGGGCCCGGGCGTGCCCAGGGGTGCCGGTGCCCGGGGGTGCCCTATAGCGCTATAGCCATAGAGCCCAATAGCCCAATAGCCCTATGGCCCTACAACTCTATAGCCCTATAGTTCTATAGCCCTATAGATCAATAGCCCTATAGCCCTATAGCCCCCTAGCCTTTAGCTCTGATTGGGGTTTTCTCCAGGATCATTTATTTGTCGTCCCAAATCTGCCTGCAGGGGGTGACATTCCCGACCGAAAGGCAAGGACCGCTTAGGGTTCAGGAGCGGCATTCGTCTCCGGGGCCGTGCCTCGGGTCTGTTGGGGAGGCGCAAGGCTCAAGTTCGCTGGAACGCGGGTTGTTGTCGACGTCTTGTGAAAGGCCAGCCCTGGATTTTGACGTTCCGGCTTTCGTGGGACGCTTGCAGCTGGAGGCCGCGTCGACTTTCAGATTGGGTCTCGTAATTTGGTTGACGGCCCCGTCACGCAATCCCGAGTCCCCCGCAGCCGATCCCCCTATATTCGTGGCCAGGGGCTCGCCATTACCAGAAAATGGCCCTTCCTTTCGAGCGTTGCACTCCGTTTCAAAACACGATGACTTTAGGAGGGTAAGAGGGACTGACGATAATGGTGACGATGATGACGATAATGGTAATGATGGTGATGGTGAGGGTGATGGTGATGAGGATGATGATGATGCTGATGATGAGTCATGATGCTGATGATGTTGATTATGATGTAGATGATGTTGGTGATGACGATGCTGATGCTGGTGATGATGAGGATGATGATGATAATGATGATCATGATGATGATGATGATGATGATGCTGATGATGATGATGATGATGATGATGATCATGATGATCATGATGATCATGATGATCATGATGATCATGATGTCCAACACTGGTTTCGAACAATCATGACCCCCCCGGATCCCGACTGCCATTAATTCGCATCCGAATAATTTTTTTTATCTGTCCCCCTGGAAAAATCCATGGATGCCGATCGATGCCACTTGTATATACCTCGGTAACAGGGAGAATGCCGATGTGACATTGTAGCTTGGTGTAGCCCCTTATGTCTAGCCTGGAGGGCGCGGCGGCCCTCGTTGTAACCTGGTGTAGCCCCGCTTGCGTGGCCCAGAGGGGGGACGGCCTTCATCGTATCCTGGTGTAGCCCCGCAAATTTGGCCCAGAGGGCGGTGCGACCTTCTCTGTAACCTGGTGTAGCCTTGGTGCGGCCTCGAACTGAGCGGCTTGCTGAGGGCCTTTCTGGCCTGGACGGCGATCCGGCCTTCGTCGTAACCTGGTCTACCCCCTCTCCTGTCCTGTTATTCCACTCTGCCTCCGCTCCCCTCTGCCTCGACTTCTCGCCTCCGAAAACAAACGTTAGTTGCAAACTATGTTCATCACACGTCGCCGGTCTGATGAGGCCATCTTGTGCCAACTTGGACCATATTGCGCCATCTTGGAGGCCATCTTAAAGCACTTGTGGCCCTCTCGGCACCAGAGGGCGTGCGCAAGGGATGGTCCCCAAGTGCGGTCTCTTTCCACGCCAGGCTCGGGCGTGTCAGGTGTGCCTTGTTCGCAACCCAGACAGGGTGCGCGGTGCGCAGGGAGTGGTTCCTGAGCGCAGTCTCTATCCACGCTGGGGTCGCAGGGCGTGGCAGGCGTGGCCTGACGCCAAGAGGGGGTGCGCAGGAATCTGCCCCTTGCACGCAGGGCTCCAGGGCGGTCGCGGGGACGTTTCCAGCGATCCAGTTTGCCCCGCCTCCCTTTTGTATTTTATAGGCGCACTACAGCGCTGGGGGAAACCATGTTTTAAACTGTCTCCCCGAACGAATTGTTTAAACACCTTCTAGACACTGGTGATGCTGAGGCTGATGATGGCATGATGATGATCGACGGATGATGCTGACGATGACGATGATCCTGATGATGCTGCTGATGCTGCTCACGTCGGTAATTATGGATGATGATAACGGTGACGATTATGATGATGATGATGATGCTGACGCTGCTGGTGATGAATGATGCCGGCTATGACGATGATGATGTTGATGACGTTGATGAGGACGATGCTGATAGTCCCGATGTGCATGATGATGCTGATAATGACGCCAGTGATGCTGATGATGACGATGCTTGTGGTGATGCTGATGACATTGACATAGACCATGATGGTGGTGATGATGCTGGTGTTGAAATTGATAGGATGACGAGGATGATGAGGATGCTGGTGATGGTGATGACGATGGTGATGATGCCGGTGACGGTGATGATGATGATGATGATGATGATGACGATGCTCATGACGATGAATATGCGGGTAATGAAGATGATGCTGATGATGCTGACGCTGATGTTGGTACTGTTAATGGCGGTGGTGGTGCGGATGTTGATGACGATAATACTGCGGTTGATTATGGTGTTGCTTCTGACGATGCTGACCGTGATGACGATGACGAAAAAGACGATGGTGATGATGATGTTGGTGCTGCTGTTGATGATGATGTTGGTACTGCTGACGATGACCACGATGCGCATGATGATGCTGATAACCCTGATGATGCTGCTTGTGCTGCAAACGATGGCTGTGTTCAGGATGCTGATGCCGATGCCGATGATGGTGGCGACGATGCTGATGACGATGCTGATGATGACGATGTCGGTGATGATGATAAGGTGATGATGAATAGTATGATGATGACGATGCTGCCCCTGGTGGTGATGATGCGGATCATGGTGAGGATGCATATGATGATGATGATGATGATGATGATGATGATGATGATGATGATGATGATGACGATGACGATGGTGATGCTGCTGATGATTATGATGATGGTGAAAATGATGGTGATGATGAGGTTGATGATGAAGATGCTGTTGTCTTGCCGCGTCCCAAGATTAGCATCTTGCCCGCGTCTGAGGCTGCAGCCCTGCCCTGATGCGTCCCCGCGCCGCGGCAAGAACCGCGGCGGGAGGTCTCCTCGTCGGCAGCCCGCGGCCTCTCGGGGGGGCCCCCCGAGAGCACGGCGCGGGACGCGAGGCTGGCCACGGCCCAGCCTTTGCCAGGAGGGGAAGGAACACACGGGCACAGTGAGTCCTGGGCAGTGGGTAATCGTTTTTACACTTCATTGTTCTGCCGATCGGCGCGGGCCCTCGTACCCCCCCCGTCCCCCCCCCCCCGGAGTAGGTCTGTGCTGTTTTTGGCACCTGCTTCGAGCAGGTGGAGTCTCCCCTCATAGGACGCACTGTCGCAAACAGTCGCATTAAGCATTGGTCCGGAGCTAGACCCCCCCCCTTCCCCCCCCTCTGCGCTCAATGTCGAAGTGCCGAAGGATGAGAAGAAACAACGCTCACAGGACAAAAGCCCAGAACATCTGCGAACATGTGGGGGAGCCTGGTACTGTTGTCTATTTCTTTTGCGTGTCCCTGGGCCCCCTCGACCCCGGGGGGCCAGGGGACACGACCGCGGGGGCCAGGCCTCCTGGGGACGGCCCTGGCGAGAGGCCGCCGCGGACCAAAGCGGCACGGCGTCGGAGGCCCCCGCATCCGCGCGGCCGGGCGCGCGCAGCACCGCCACCCATGGCGTTAGCAGGGGCCCTGACCAAGTCGGGCATGTCCCCTACAGGAGGAATGCGGCAAGATTGTCAAACATAGTCGGGGGACTTTCGATTATATATATATGTATATATATATGTATATGTATATACATCTATATATATATATATATATATATATACACTGTGATTGACTATGTTTATGCGGGCGGCGCGCGCGGAGGTGGCCCGAGGGGGGGGGGGGGCGGTCTGCTGAAGAGGCAGGGGGGGGCCTCTCGTCGGGAGCCCCCAGACGGGGTGATGACCACACCGTGTGGTGAGCTGGTGGGGATTCGGGGCCCTTTTCCTCCTCCTTCTCCTCCTCGTTCTCCTCCTCCTCCTCGTCACCGCACGGTTCTGGGACTTGGGTCGTTCTCCGAGGATGTCTCGTGCGACTGAGGCCACCAGGGTCCCAGGACCGTGTGGTGACGGACCCTGTGGTGAGGCCTTTGCAGGTTTCGAAGTCGCCGCCGGGCCTGTCACCACACTGGCTTGGGGCGCCAAAGCTGGGAAGGCCCGGGGCCTTCCTGGGAGCTCCCCCGCCTTCTTGGAAGCCTTCTTAGACGCCTCCAGGCCCTTCTGGGAGGGACCCCTGCCTCTTCAAGAAGCGCGCCGCCCACTTGATGACAAGCCCGCCCGCCTCGAGCCGCCTCCTTGCGCGCGCCGCTGTCACGAAGGGGGAGGGAACCAGTTTCCAAATCTCATTCGGTCGGGCATGTCCTCCTACAGGCGGGTTTTGCAAGACAAATCCAAAATAGGCAAACGATAATCAAGCACGGTCGACACATCGCCGCCAGATGTTTTTGTTACTATGTGTGAACCTTCC
>CAUYUJ010022635.1:25000-90000 GCA_963575745.1 Prorocentrum cordatum | reverse complement strand
AGGATGTCTCAGGCGAAATGCTTGTTTTCGTGTCCCGCTCGCGGGAATTCCAAGGATGTCTCGCGCGGGCCGCGTCCCGCGCGCAGGAATTTCGAGGATGTCTCGACTAATTCGTTTGTTTTGTCAGGATTTCTTAGAATTTTGACCGGATGTCTCGAGCGAAACGCTTGTTTTTCATAATTTGTTGAGGATGTCTCGAGCGAAACGCTGGTTTCTGCAAACTTGGGGATGTCTCGAGCGGGGGCCTCGTGGGGGGCCAGAATTCAGAGGATGTCTCAGGCGAAATGCTTGTTTTCACGTCCCGCTCGCAGGAATTCGGAAGATGTCTCGCGCGTGCCACGTCCCGCGCGCAGGAATTTTGAGGATGTCCCGTAGCGCGTCCCCTTGGCACGGCCTACGGTGCGACCCCATGGCACGTCCCTTGGCACGTCGCCTGGCGCGTCCCTGGGGACGTTTCGCGGCGCGTCCTCCTGGCATGTTTTTCATAATTTGTTGAGGATGTCTCGAGCGAAACGCTGGTTTTGCAAAATTGGGGGATGTCTCGAGCGGGGGCCTCGTGGGGGGCCAGAATTCAGAGGATGTCTCAGGCGCAATGCTTGTTTTCGTGTCCCGCTCACAGGAATTCCGAGGATGTCTCGCGCGTGCCGCGTCCCGCGCGTAGGAATTCGGATGATTTTGATAGGATGTCTCGAGCGAAACGCTTGTCCCCAGCACGTTCAGTAGCGCGTCCCCTTGGCACGTCCCGCGGTGCGACCTCATGGCACGTCCCCTGGCACGTCGCCTGGCGCATCCCTTGGGACGTTTCGCGGCGCGTCCTCCTGGCATGTTCCCCTTGTCCATCAGCTCTGGGGCAGCTACTATGTGTTCAGGCAGCTCGAGCCAGATCAGTTCGGTCAGGACTCGGATGCAAAGGAGGACTCGATCCACGACGCTATAGAGCACAACCGCGGCATGGCACATCGCAATTCAGCACGGCGCAGCACAGCACAGCCCTCGGCAGGGTACATCAAGATCGATACACTCAGCATTACAACTTGGCACGTTCTTTGGCACGTTCCGTGGGGCGTCCCTTGGCGAGTCCCCCTGGCACGTCGCGTGGCGCGTCCCCTGGCACATTCCGTGGCACATCCATTGGCACGTTCCGTAGCGCGTCCCTTTGGCACGTCCTACGGTGCGACCCCATGGCGCGTCCCCTGGCACGTCGCCTGGCGCATCCCTTGGGACGTTTCGCGGCGCGTCCTCCTGGCATGTTCCCCTGTCCATTAGCTTTGGGGGCAGCTACTATGTGTTCAGGCAGCTCGAGCTTAAGATCCAGATCAGTTCGGTCAGGACTCGGATGCAAAGGAGGACTCGATCCACGACGCTATAGAGCATAGTTGCGCCATGGCACATCGCAATTCAGCACGGCGCAGCACAGCACAGCCCTCGGCAGGGTACATCAAGATCGATACACTCAGCATTGCATTTGCCCGTCACCCAATCAGGTGTCTTTGAAAACGCTGCCATATGTTACAGTTCTATATTCCTTTCCGGGTTCGTGGGTCGATCATGTTGCTGCGGGGACGTCGCGCTTTCCATGGCAAGCGCATCGAAGTCCAAGAAATCCAGGGCATCCTGGAGGCAAGCAGTGCGTTTCTTGGCATGGGCCCCCACTGCAGGGACATGAATGTCATATGATGCGGAGGTGCGCTGTCAGAGCAGCCTGGTTGACTCCTGTGCAACTCTGGGCCGTTCCCGGCGTCGTCCCCCAGGGTCTTACTGGGGCCTCTTGGGCCCTTTTGGGGCCTCTTGGGGCCTTGGGGGTCTGGAACACACTCGGCCACCTTGGGGCTATCTTGAGACCTCTTGGAGTCATTTAGGGGTCAGCATGGGGCCTGCTACAATCGGACCGAGGTATAACATCGAGGTCGGTTCTGGGAAAGTGCCCAAATCCATGTTCTTCGTGCTTGTTGGATGTACTTGAGCATCCTGGGGGAGGGCACCCTCGATCAAACACTGGCGAAGCGTCCTGGCTCCGCTTAAAGACCCATCAAACAATTTGTGGTCTGCACGATTTGTTTGAACATTTCTGGCTGGGACTGGCTTATTCTAACACGTCGGGTTGATGGTCTGAGAACATCGTTTTTGTTCTTAACATATTGTGCGGTTCTAAGAACACGTCGTTGTAGGCCCATAGGAATGCCGAGGCGGCCGGTTCCTGCTCAACTCGAATGTTCTCCAGTTTGGCCGGCGAAGGGCCTTGTGCTCTTGAAGGATGTTGCTCTGTCCCAGGTCCGACTGTATGTAGCCGTTGGTGCCCCTCGTGAGCTCTCTTGGGTCCCCTTGGGGCGCTCCTTGGGCGCAAGCTGCGCAGGTCTTACGGCCGGCGCCGCCGAACCTGAAGCCGGGGCCTTCCCCTGGGACCCCCGCTGGCGACCCTCCCCAGGATCCGTGGGGACCCCAGGGGGGGTGGGGGCGCATTTCGGTGGCGCATAGACGGGGGTGAGGACTAGGGGGGTGGGATATCATGGCGTGGGCCATGATCTTTCCACCGATTTCATGGCGCCTCTTCTTCTTTCATCACGTCTCTGCCCCCGCCCTGGGCCGCGCACATGCCGCCGGCCATGATTTGCACCCCCCCCTCTTGGACGCCCCCCTCTTGGCCGCCCCCGAGAATTCCGACCCGCCCCCGCCCCCCCCCAGCAGGGAAGGGATACAGGGAACGGCATCGATTTAGCTGCGGCATCCCTTCTACTTGCTCCTCACATTCCTTGGGACTGGCGACAACAAGACGACGACGAGGACGATGCGCACGACGCACACGACGACGACGACGACGACGACGACGAGGACGACGAGGACGACGACGACGGCGACTCAAACGGAAAAGCGTGAAACACACGACGAAGGGTCGGCGGAAGTTGGGTATTGGAAGCCTCGATGGAGCTCTTCTGGACTCCTCTTGGAGCTAGCCGCGACGATGTTGAAGTTAGATTCAGGCATCAGTCGCCCATGCGAAATTGTGAGGGAGCCAGGTCTTTCAACAAAGGCACTAGCGGTGTAGATTATTCTGACCTCCTGGAGACCTCGCGGGAGCCTCCCGGGGGTTGTCTTGGACCTTCTTGGGCCATCTTGTCGCTGCATTGCGGTATATTCGGGGGTTGCTTCTGGAGCCAATTTGGTGCCTGCCACCTAAAGGTCCCCACGCTTTGCGCCACTCTGTGGCCCTCCCGGGCTTAGTGGGCCCTGGAAACGACAGGGCCGTTGTTTTACCCGTTCCGTTTTGCCGTTTTTTGCCGGTTCCGACGCCGTTGTTTACCGGTTCCGTCGCCTTTTTTGACCGGTTCGGGCTCCGGTTCCAATCCCGGAGCCGTTTTTTTCCCGGAAAGGGCAAAGGCCCAGGGTTCTCTTTTAGTTTGTTTCCCCCCGGTTTTGACGGCTGTAGGGCCGGCGAATTTCTTTTGCGATAAATAACGAGGTCGCGTAGGGCCGGCGAATTAAAAATTGAGGATGTCCCTAGCGAAACGCTTGTTTTGCAGAATTTGTAGAGGATGTCTCGAGCGAGACGCTGATTTTGCAGAGTTGGGGATTTCTCGAGCGAAACGCTTGGTTTCAGAATTTGTTGAGGATGTCTCGAGCGACACGCTGGTTTTGCAGAGCCGACCGCGACACGGAAAAGCGCCCCTCGCGCAGGAATTCCAAGGATGTCTCGCGCGTGCCGCGTCCCGCGCGCGGGTATTTGGATTTCTTGGGATTTTGACAGGATGTCTCGAGCGAAACGCTTGTTTTTCATAATTTGTTGAGGATGTCTCGAGCGAAACGCTGGTTTTGCAAAATTGGAGGATGTCTCGAGCGGTGGCCTCGTGGGGGGCCAGAATTCAAAGGATGTCTCAGGCGAAATGCTTGTTTTCACGTCCCGCTCGCAGGAATTCCGAGGATGTCTCGCGCGTGCAGCGTCCCGCGCGTAGGAATTCAGATGATTTTGACAGGATGTCTCGAGCGAAACGCTTGTCCCCAGCACGTTCCGTAGCGCGTCCCCTTGGCACGTCCCGCGGTGCGTCCCCATGGCACGTCCCTTGGCACGTCGCTTGGCGCGTCCCTTGAGACGTTCTGCGTCGCGTCCTCCTGGCATGTTCCCCTGTCCATTAGCTCTGGGGCAGCTACTATGTGTTCAGGCAGCTCGAGCTTAAGATCCAGATCAGTTCGGTCAGGACTCGGATGCAAAGGAGGACTCGATCCACGAGGCTATAGAGCACAATCGCGCCATGGCACATCGCAATTCAGCACGGCGCAGCACAGCACTGATTTCGGCACGGTACATCAAGGTCGATACACTCAGCATTGCAACTTGGCACGTTCCTTGGCACGTTCCGTGGGGCGTCCTTTGGCGAGTCCCCCTGGCACGTCGCGTGGCGCGTCCCCTGGCACATCCCGTGGCACATCCATTGGCACGTTCCGTAGCGCGTCCCTTTGGCACGTCCCGCGGTGCGACCCCATGGCACGTCCCCTGGCACGTCGCCTGGCGCATCCCTTGGGACGTTTCGCGGCGCGTCCTCCTGGCATGTTCCCCTGTCCATTAGCTCTGGGGCAGCTACTATGTGTTCAGGCAGCTCGAGCTTAAGATCCAGATCAGTTCGGTCAGGACTCGGATGCAAAGGAGGACTCGATCCACGAGGCTATAGAGCACAGTCGCGCCATGGCACATCGCAATTCAGCACGGCGCAGCACAGCACAGCCCTCGGCAGGGTACATCAAGATCGATACCTTCAGTATTGCATTTGCCCGTCACCCAATCAGGTGTCTTTGAAAACGCTGCCACGTGTTACAGTTCTACATTCCTTTCCGGGTTCGTGGGTCGATCATGTCACAGTTTCCGGTCGCCGTTTTGTGAAAAAACGGCCCTGTCGTTTCCGGGGCCCACAAAGCTCCTGGGTGTCTTCGGTCGACATCGACCCTGCCGTGCTCCACTTGGAGCCATTCCGAGCGATCCTGGAGCTGACCTGCGGCCCCAGACGTCCCTCGGCTTCGAGGCGGCCAGCAGCCCCAAGCTCTGGGAGCAGCCGCCTGACTCCAAATGCTCTTGGCCTCCTGGAGGCTGTCTGAGGGCCATCTCCGGCTACATCGGGGATTATTTGATCGCTTCGCTCATTCCGCCGGCCCTGGAGCGCTCTTTGGGGCCTCTTGGGGCCGTCTTGGGGGCTTCTTGGGGGCTTCTTGGGAGCGTCTAGGGGCTCCCTGGCAGCGTGTTGGGCTCTCCTGGGGCCTCTTGGGGGGCTCTTGGGGGCTCCTTGGAGCGGGAGGGGGGGGTAGTCGATTGCAGCCCCCCCATCGGAGGCCACGATCCTCGTGAGGGGTGGCGGAAAATTGCCTCCCCCCTGGGGATCGCCCGGGACCCAGCCGGGGATCGGCCGGGGTACTTTTCGCCCAGGGCCCCCCAGGGGCCGCCCCCCGCGCGCGCGAACTAGAAATATTGTTAAGTAGTTACCGGAGATCTTAGCACGCCTCTGGCCTGTTGGGCCGGCGAATTCTTAAGTCTGGCATGTCCCTTAACAGGAGGAACGTTCAAAAACAGTGAAAAAATAGCCTGGGGGCGGCTTTCTATCATTTTTTACTATGGTGGAGCATGTGTTACATCCTTTTCTCTTTAGTCCCAAAATCTGCCTGTAGGAGGACACGCCCGTGCCACCAGTTGGTCCCTGCTCCTGGACCCTCCTGGGGCCTTCTGGGGCGCTGCTCTTCTGGGCGCTCCCGCTCCGGCGGCACTCCCGGGAGCTTGCGGAGCCCTCGATGGAGCTCCTCTGCGCTCCGCTAGGAGATATCCATCGGTCGTTGAAAGTATGTATTTTTTGGATTCCCAGATTCCAATCTACTTTTAAGCGCCCTCCTACTTCAATAATCGAGTGGCTTCCCGTCGTCTCTCCTGTTCAGGGGGCGAGCGGACACCCTATCTACTTCCAACGCCTTCCTACTTCATGTTTCTACCTACTTCTTCCGACCGATGGGTATGTGTGCCGATCGTGGGGCTATATTTGTAGCCACGGCGCCCATCGGAGACATCGAAACAGTTACGGTTGTGTGATCGATCTGTTGTTCATTGTTTTGCCGATTGGCGGCGTGGGCCTCCGCACCCCCACCACCATGGAGTAGATGTTGGATGTTTGTTTGGCGCCTGTTTCGAGCAGGTGGAGTCTCCCCTATAGGACGCACTGTTCCAAACAGCCGCGCTAAGCAGAGGTCCGGAGCTAGACCCTCGCCCCCTCGCCCCTCCGTCCGCCCGATGTCTTAAACGCCGACAAAGAAAGCGTTGAATTTGAAGGATGTGAGTTTCATGGGGGCCTTTAAGGAGCGTCTTGGGGCTGTCTCGGGGCCATGTGAAATCCTGTTATCAATTCGTATCTTTGCTTGGGCCCTCTTGGAGCCCTCTTGGGGCGCTCCTGGGGTGCTAGAGAAGGTCCTGGAGGCCAAGCCAGCAGCTTCGCCAGCTGTGACCTGACTTGACTGGGGTACTTCCCGTCGGGGTCCCCAGCTCCTCCGCCCTCCTCATCCTTCTCTTGCTCGTCCTCCTCCTCACCCTCCCTCGCCAGCTTTGTGCGTGCCACAATCGCCGCGGCCCTCGGCGGCTGCCTGTCCGAGGCTGTCACGAGACGGAATCGGCCCATCCCTCGTCTTTGGCCGGCGGCAGGGATGTGACCAGGGATCAACGGCACCGCAACGGGTACTTCCTAACGGGTACCTTGCAATTTTGCCGGAAGTTGCCACTCTAGGGCCTCTTGCTGGCAATGCAGCGTTGCCCGCATCGGGAAGGGTTGGGTTCGCTGGGTCACTGGCCAAAGTACCCGTCAGTGGAGTCCCCGTTTGAGGGGCGCTGAAGGGATGGGGCTGCGTTCTCGGGGAGCCCGCTCCTGCCGCCCAGCCGGCGGGATGCCCCCAGGGAGGCCGCGGGGCCGCAGGCCCCGGTCCAGCCACAGCCTCGCGGGGGAGCCCGCGCGCAGCGCACCGCCTGATGCACGCTTTCCCTCGAAGGTGCACGTCCTGCGAGGTGGATGGAGCATCGGCGTTGGCAATGGCGTGGTCGGAAGCCGGCCACGTTACGCATAGGCCATTGGAGTTCTTCGTTTCATCATGTCGGTTCTTGCTTGCTCCGGCTGAGTCCTGGGTTCTGTGAGAGTTGATCCGTCGCAGTGACCCTTCTATCTGGCGCGATCGCCCCGAGTCATCCTCACGAAGACCTCCCAGGAGTTTCTTTCTGTGCCCCTCCCTCCCCCTCTATCCGTGTGGCCACTCGCGGCCCACGCGGAGGCAGGGCTCGTGATGATTCTCTCGATTCGATCCGATGTCGATGGCTGCCGATTCCGATTCGATCCGACTTGGATTCCGATTTGGATTCCGACTTCTCAAGGAAGGCCTACCGGCCTGCCGATTACTGTCGGTTCGACTCGGCGGCCGCTTCCCGCCGACCCGATCCATTTTGATCGCCAGTCCGCCTTGTGGATCCGATGCCCAGAGATCCGATGTCGTGATTGTTGCAATGCGCGGTCCCGACAGTCTCGACCCGTTCCCCGGGACCGGCTCCTCATCCTGGGTCGTTCGCGCACGGTCCCAAGGCCCGGCGAGGGCTCCCAGGGGCCGAAAACGGCCAAACACCTCCCGTCCGGGTTTTTGCACGACGCGATCCTGTCTGGGATGCTGGGCTCTCCTGGGAGGGGCCGCTCCGCCGCCGCCCGCCGCTCGCTCCCAGGCCTCGGCGGCTCGAGGGGGCCTTGGTCGATGGGCCAACTTTCCGCCACCACTGCCGTAGGCAGGGCGGGGGAGAAGGGAGGATTGGGAGGTCCTCCTCCTCCTCCTCCTCCTCCTCCTCCTCCTCCTCCTCCCTCGCACACCTAGGGTAGTGGTGGTGGGAATTCGGCCCATCATTGGTGGCCGCAGCACACAGCACACTCCAGCGGCGCGGGTCGCCGGCGATGGGCTCCGCCGGGGCGGCGCGCGAAGAGGTCTCCGTCGCCGCAGGTCTTTGTGGCAGCCGCCGTCGTCGTCGGAGAGGAGAATGAGCCTGGGGAACAACCCAACCATCTGCAGTTGTGAGTACCGCAGCTGTGGGTTTCATCTTCAGTGGAACTCCCCATAGGACCACGGACGGAACGTGTGAGGGGTGAGCAGAGATGGGTGCCGCTGGGACTTTCGGTGGAGCTCCCTATAGAGCCATGAAACACGTGCGGGGTGTGCCGACATGGGTGGCAGAAACGCATGTGAGGGCCGCCACTGGGGCCTGCTGTGGAGCTCCCTATGGGGCCCCGAAACATGCGGGGGGGGGGCCAGGATGGGCGGCGGAGACGCATGTAAGTGCCGCCACTGGGGCCTTCGGTGGAGCTCCCTATGGGGCCACGAAGCGTGTGAGGGGTGTACCCGGATGTGTGGCGGGGACGCATGTGAGCGCCGCCACTGGGGCCTTCGGTGCAGCTGCCTATGGGGCCACGAAATGTGTGAGGGGTTCGCCGACTTGGGTGCGGGTGACGCATGCGGGCGGTGCCACTGGGGCCTTCGGTGGAGCTCCTTGTGGGGCCACGAAACCTGTGAGGGGCGTGCCGGGATGCGTGGTGGGACGCATGTGAGAGCGGCCACCGGGGCCTTCGGTGGAGTTCCCTCTGGGGCCACGAAACGTGGGAGGGGTGTACCGAATTGGGCGGGTGTGGGTGACGCATGTGAGCGCCGCCACTGGGGCCTCCTCCGGTGGAGCTCCCTATGGGGCCACGAAACCTGTGAGGGGTGTGCCGAATTGGGTGTGGGTAACGCATGTGCATATGAGCGTCCCCACTGGGGCCGTCGGTGGACCTCTCTATAGGGGCCACGAAACTTGTGAGAGCTGTTCCGACTTTAGAACGCGGGACGCATGCGGGCGGCAGCACTGGGGCCTTCGGTGGAGCTCCCTATGGAGCCACGAAGCGTGTGAGGGGTGTGCCGAATTGGGTGTGCGGGACGTATGTATGCTGGGGGCGGCACTGGGGCTTTCGGCGGAGCTCCCTATGGAGCCACGAAGCGTGTGAGGGGTGTGCCGAATTGGTTGTGCGGGACGCATGCGGGCGGCGGCACTGGGGCCTTCGGTGGAGCTCCCTATGGGGCCACGGAGCGTGTGGGGTGTGTGCCGAACTGGGTGTGCGGGACGTATGCGGGCGGCAGCACTGGGGCCTTCGGTGGAGCTCCCTATGGAGCCACGAAGCGTGTGAAGGGTGTGCCGCATTAGGTGTGCGGGATGCATGTGGGCGGCGGCACTGGGGCCTTCGGTGGAGCTCCCCATGAAGCCACGAAGCGTGTGAGAGATGTGCCGGCTTCAGTGTGCGGGATGCATGCAGGCGGCAGCACTGGGGCCTTCGGTGGAGCTCCCTATGGAGCCACGAAGCGTGTGAGGGGTGTGCCGAATTGGTTGTGCGGGACGCATGCGGGCGGCGGCACTGGGGCCTTCGGTGGAGCTCCCTATGGGGCCACGGAACGTGTGAAGGGTGTGCCGCATTAGGTGTGCGGGATGCATGCGGGCGGCGGCACTGGGGCCTTCGGTGGAGCTTCCCATGGGGCCACGAAGCGTGTGAGGGATGTGCCGAATTGGGTGTGCGGGATGCATGCGGGCGGCGGCACTGGGGCCTTCGGTGGAGCTCCCTATGGGGCCACGAAACGTGTGGTGTGCGTGTGTGCCGAATTGGGCGTGCGGGACGCATGCGGGCGGCGGCATTGGGGCCTTCGGTGGAGCTCCTTATGGGGCCACGAAGCGTGTGGGGTGTGTGCCGAACTGGGTGTGCGGGACGCATGCGGGCGGCGGAACTGAGGCCTTCGTTGGAGCTCCCTATGGGGCCACGAAGCGTGTGGGGGTTCGCCGAATTGGGTGTGCGGGACGCATGTGCATATGAGCGCCACCATTGGGGCCTTCGGTGGAGCTCCCCATGGAGCCACGAAGCGTGTGAGAGATGTGCCGGCTTTAGTGTGCGGGACGCATGCGGGCGGCAGCCCTGGGGCCTTCGGTGGAGCTCCCTATGGGGCCACGAAGCGTGTGAGGGGGGTGCCGAATGGGGTGTGCCGGACGTATGTATGCGGGCGGCGGCACTGGGGCCTTCGGTGGAGCTCCCTATGGGGCCACGAAACTTGTGTGGAGCGTGCCGAAGCTGATGCCAAAGCTGATGGCGATGATGGTGACGATGATGAGGGTGATGATGATGACGATGACGATGACGATGATGGTGACGGGGAGGAGGAGGGGGAAGAGGAGGAGAGGAGGCGCGGGGACCGTCTCTTCAAAACGAGGACCCCATACCACAGGATGGTTGGGAAAACGACGAGGAGGAGGAGGAGGAGGAGGAGAAGGAGGAGGAGGAAAACGACGACGACGTCCTCGCCGTAGGATGGGAAGGAGGAGGAGGAGGCTGGAGGAGGAGGAGGAGGAGGAGGAGGAGGAGGAGGAGGAGGAAGGGGAAGGGGGAAAGAGGAGGAGGTGCAGGAGGGAAGAGGCGGATTCTGAAGAGGGGTGAGGCAGATGAAGGAGAAATGGGAGGCGCAACAGAGAGGAGCAAGGAGAGAGGGGGGGAGGAAGAGGGAGGAGGAGGAAGAGGAAGGTGAAGGGAAGGAAAAAGAGGAGGAAGAGGGAGGAGGAGGAGAATGAGGAGCTTGAGGGAACAGGAGGGGGAGTCTGAGGAAGAGCTAGGGGGCAAGTTCGTCGGGGTGCTGCGGTGGGGGGAGGAGCGGCGCGGGCGCCGCGTGAAACTGTTGTTCGTCTGCGGCGTGGTTGGCAGTGCCACTCACAGAACGTAGCGCGTCTCTGGAGCACTGTTGTGCAGGGTTCCTAGTTCGAGGGGGGGGGGAGGCATCAGCGATGTTACAGTGAATTCTCCCTCCAAGGTCCCTCCTATCGTGTCGCAGCAAGAAATTGTTGACGCTTCACTTATCCCCACAAGCCCATCCAGAAACGATGCTCAGGGGAGTTGAGGTGATCGGGGAAGTTGGGGAGCATGCAGAAAGACAAAGAGCGGGGGAAGCGACATATACCCCAAGAGAGGGAGGATGGAGGAGGAATCGTCGCCGTCGTCGGAGGAGGGGGATGAAGAGGAGGAGGAGGAGGAGGAGGAGGAGGAGGAGGAGGAGGAGGAGCAGTTGGAGGAGGAGCGCGAGGACAGGGAGGACGAGAAGGAAGAGAAGGAGGACAAGGAGGGAGATTTGGGTACATCGGGGATCTTCCTGAGGCCTCGTATGGGGTCTCTTGGGGGCCTCTTGGAGGCCCCTTGGGGCCGTGTGGGCGCCTCCTGCGGCCTTCTTGGGGCGCTCTTGGGAGCTTCAGGGGCGCTCTTGGGGCCACCGGGGATGACATCGATCAATCAAGAGGGGAGCTGCAATTAGCCTCCCCCCTCAGGAGCACCGAACATCGCCGCCTGGACCCCTCTTGGGGCGTTCTTGGGCGCTTTGGGGGCCGTCTGGGGGCTCTCCTGGGCCTCTCCTGGGGCTCTCTTGGGCCATCTTGACGCCATCTTGAGGCCTCGGACGGCCATCGGAAGCGAAAAGGCGAGACAGCGAGCATCATTGACCTCCCTTAGATGTTTGAAGGATTTTGGCTTTTTGGGGGCCTCGTTAGAGGTCTCGGAGGCGTATTGGAGCTGCCTTGGAGCGTTCTTGGGGCCTTTTGGTGCATCTTGGGAGCCGACTTGAGGCATCTTGGGCTATCCTGAGCCGTCTTGGAGGTCATCTTGGGCGCTCTGAGGCCCTCTTGGAGCCATCTTGAGCGAAACAGTACCCTCTGACACCTCGCGGAACGCCCCGTCCAGGTCCAAGGGAGGGGGTAGGGGGGAGGGGTAAACCCCTTCCCCGAAGGGGAAGGAGGGGGGTTGGAATAGGAAAGTCCCTAGACCATCTACGCCCAGAGGTCTGGTGGGATGCTGATCTTCGCGGGGACTGTCCCATAGACAATTGCCTGAGGGTCCTGAACCGTGCCAGAACACCTCCTGGGACTTCAACGCGAAGAGTCGACCTGACTGTTGCGTCCAGACAGCCCGGCATCGTGCCAGAACATTACGCTGCGGACTTCAACACGGCGATTCAACGTGACTGTTGCGCCCTGACAACCCGAATTGTGCCAGAATGAATTTTCTGGGACTTCTGCCTTGTGAAAACTTGGAGTTGTCGTAAACCTTGAGGACGAATGTGCGCGGTGCTAATGCGAAAACCACTTTTTGAAAAGGAGCCGCCCGTCATGTTTGAAGCTGATGCGAACTTGGAAGACGAGTCTGCGCGGAGCTAAGGTGATAGCTGCATGTTGGAAACGACCCGGCCTGCATGCGTGAAGCTGTTGCGAATGTT
Organism: Prorocentrum cordatum; assembly: GCA_963575745.1. Taxonomy (NCBI): domain Eukaryota; class Dinophyceae; order Prorocentrales; family Prorocentraceae; genus Prorocentrum; species Prorocentrum cordatum. The sequence goes on along the minus strand of CAUYUJ010022635.1, from coordinate 77,694 downwards.
CAGGTTGAGTGTCCGCGCTAAGGCGAGAGCCGCATTTTCAAAAAACCATCCGCACTCCATCCTTAAACCTGTTGTGAACTTGAAGCGTCAGGATCATAAGCGGTGAGGAAGTCTCAGGCGAGACGCTGGGTCCGCCCTGCCGATACGTCCAGGGGTGCGATTGGGACGACTTGTTCAAAAGAATAAGAGATGGAGGCCGGATGGAGCTAGGACGAGGACAAATCCGTTCCAGAGCTTTCTTGTACGCTCCCAGACCGTTCCGGAACTCTCTGAGAAGGCCGCGGCGCCCGAGACATTCTCCCGAGCCGCCAGATTTTGGAGATTCTTGATCTATCCTCATACGATGTTGTCCTCGTCCTGGCTTTTTCTTAGGAGGAGGAGCCCGAGCCTTCTCTGGAGGTCCCCGAGGGTCTCCACAGGCACCCAGTGGACAGGAGGTGCCCCGTGGGTCTCCAGGGGTCTTCCCGGAGAAGGACGGAGGGACCGTCCTCCTTCTCCTCTTCCTCCCCCACCTCCTTTCTCCTCCTCCTCCTTGTCCTCCTCCTCCTCCTCCTCCTCCTCCTTCTCCATCGAGTAGGAGGTCGAGCACATAATTGATTTACACTACAATCGGAAGTCTCGCCGAGTCGACGAAACAGATGCAGGACGTCAGTCGGTCTACGAACAATCTACGTATTTACCTCGCACGTTCGACGAGGAAATCAATCTCGGGGTAGATCAATGCTGTAGTCGATCTCCTACTCGAAGGGAGGGGGAGGTGCCCCGGAAGCTAAGCACTCTGACGCCAGCGGTTGTCGCTGCTTCCGCCTTCGACTCAGATCTGCCTCCAGCTTTCGTTAGCCAGCGTGGACCCCGTCTGAATGAAAGCAAAGCAAAGAAGGAGAAGAGGACGATGCTGATGATGACGATGATGACGACCATGACGATGATGATGCCGGTGAAAGTGGTGGTGGTGTTGTTGATAATGATGATGACGACGCTGGTGATGATATTTAGGAATGATGATGACGATGATGATGACGACGATGGTGGTGGTGATGATGAAGACGATGACGATGATGATGATGATGATGATGAGGAGGAGGAGGAGAAGGATGATGAGGAGGATGCTGAACATGATGATCCTGATGCCGAATGATGGTGATGATGATGGCGATGATGATGATGATGATGATGATGATGATGATGATGATGATGATGATGATGATGATGATGATGATGATGATGATGATGATGATTATGATGACGCTGACGATGACGATGATGGTGGTGATGATGAGTAGGACCATGCAGATTATGGTCATGCTGCTGCTTATAATGACGACGATGCGGACGATGATGACAACGACGATGACGAGGATGTTTCTACTGATGACGACCCTGACGACGACGATGATGATGATGATGACGATGACGACGACGACGACGACAACGGTGGCGATGACGATGACGACGACACGGATGACGATGATGATGCTGTTGCTGCTTATGCTGATGCTGATTCTGATCATCATGATGATGACAATTGTGGTGGTGGTGATGATGATGACGATGCTAATGAAGGTAATGATGGAGAAGGAGGAGGAGAAGGATGATGCCGATGGTGCTGAACATGATGGCTCTGATGATACATGATGGTGGGTGATGATGATGGCGATGCTGACGATGATGACGACGCTGACGATGACGATGATGGTGGTGATGGTGAGTAGGACCATGTAGATGTTGGCCATGCTGCTGCTTATAATGACGACGATGTGGACGATGATGACAACGACGATGGCGATGCTTCGGTTACTGATGATGGTTTTGCTGATGATGACGACGATGCTGATAATGACGATGATGACGACGACTGCAACGGTGGCGATGACGATGACAGTGACATTGATTTGGATGGTGATGAGGATGATGATGATGATGATGATGATGATGATGATGATGATGATGATGCTGATGCTGATGCTGATGCTGATGATGATGATGATGATGCTGATGATGATGATGATTAGGATCATGATTCTGATAAAGGTGATGACGATGATGACGATGCTGATGCTGTTAATGCTGATAATGCTGATAATGCTGATGCTGTCGACGATGACGATGGTGATGACTATGCTGCAGCTGCTGCTGCTTCTGCTGATGATGATGATGATGATGTTGCTGATGATGATGATGATGATGATGCTGATGATGATGATGATGATGATGAGGATGCTGATGATGATGATGATGATGATGATGATGATGATGATGATGATGATGATGATGATGATGATGGTGACGATGTTAGTGGTGTTGTTGCACTTTGTGATGGTGATGGTGAGTGTGTTTCAAAGCAGTAGGGCAGGAGGAGGCGGAGGAGGAGGAGGAGGAGGAGGAGGCGGGGGAGGAGGAGGAGGAGGAGGAGGAGGAGGAGGAGGAGGAGGAGGAGGAGGAGGAGGATGAGGAGGAGAGGGGACTGATGACGCAGGCCCGTCCAGGGGCCTCTGGCACCTAGCCGAGACGTGGCCAATGCCACCAAGGGCTGCGCTCCGATGAGCCCAGCAGTCAAACGAGCCGCAAACGACGAGGCGACGAGGGGGCACAGGGAAACCCGCGCCCGAAGAGAACCAACACGGCCCCACGGGCCAGAGGCGGATCCAGCCGCAGCGACGAGGGGGGGGGGGGGGCAACGCCAGAACCAAGGCGAAACCGACGAGGCCACGAGAGTGAGCCCACACCGCTGCCGAGCCGCGCTCCCCCTCAGGCCTGATGTGCCTCCTGGAGGCGGCTCTTCTGGTAGGTGTTGACGACCTCCTATGCCTCGAGGTAGCTGCAGAAGACCTGGAAGAATGCCTCGAAGTCATTCTTGATGCCGAGGCGCTCGCAAAGCGTCTGGAAGCGAACCCTGACCTCGCTCCCGTCGCGCTCGACGCCCTCGAGGTACAGGTCGGCCAGCGCCTGGACTGGAACTCCTCGTCCGTGGTGGGGATGACCTCATCCTCCTCCACCTGGGCAGAGCTGGCCCCCATGGGCTGAGGTAGGGGCGCACTGGTCTCCCTATCATCGTCGTCCTCCTTATGTTTGTCCTCGTACTGCTTGACCTCATTCTGCTTGTCCTCTTGCTGCTTGTCGTCTGGCTGCTCGCCGGCCAGCTGCAGGGCCTGCACGTCTACCCTCCCAAAGCCTAGCAACTCTTCTATGCCAGAGACCCCCAAGTCTGAGCAGGCCACGGAGCATTTCTCGCCCTTCTCGGCCCACTCCTCGTCGTCGCCGTCGGCGATGTCGAACACCTCTGGCATCGCGAGCTGCGGGAAGCTCGGGATCGGCGGCAGGCCCGTGCCACTATCGCTATCGATCAGCTTGGGACCACCTTCCCCAGGATTCGGCCTGAGGTCCTTCTGCCCCACGTCCGTGACAAACTGCACAGCATGCGATTGACGAACGCTTACTCCACCTTCCCCGCCATCTGCGTGCACAGCTGCGCTACCATCGTCCTCTTCTGACTGCCAGTCTTCGCCTAGTCCAGCTGCCACGCGACGCCATGCCGCAAACGTCCTGTCCAGGCTCTGGTAGTCCTCGGTGTCAGCCTGCACGTTCAGGCTGATGGGGTGTGGTGCTTGCTCCAGCGGTTCTTCTTCTTGGGCGGCTGCTTCTGCTCCTCATTCTCCTCCTGCACGGGGCTCTCCTTCTCCATCATCTCCTTCGGGTGGCACTCCGCCGAGGAGAGCACGAGATCGATCCCCCTCTCCGACCATGCGTACGCCGCTGCTTCCTTTTGCAACCTGTCGAACTCCCATTCCATGCACACTTGCCCGCGAGAGCGAAGCGCCGCGTCCAGCTCCCCCAGGGTCATGTAGGACGTGTCCGAGTGGACTTTCACCTCCTGCAGCTTCTGGAGCCTCTGCAGCTGCAGCGTGGTCTCGGGCGCCTTGTGGTTGCAATCCTTGTCCATGCAACTCTCTCTGAAGCCGAAGTTCTTCGCTCCACAGCTTGGGCACTGCCGTATCTTGATGTGCACCGCCTCCCCAGAGATCTCCTTCTTCTCCTCCTGGTGCTTGCCAGACAGCTTGTCGGCCATGAAGCGCTCCCTGGCCAGGAACACCTGCAGTCTCTTCGCCTCGTAGGCCTTCACGCCATCCGGCTGAAAGGCCCTTTGCCAGGGCACCCGACGGGCCCTCGGTGCCGGAGGCCTGGCCTTCGCTGGCGCCAGCGGCATGGCTTTCGCTGGCGAGGCCGTCGTCTCCTCGCGACGCGTCTGGTGGGCACGATTGCGACACGCCGCGAACTCCATCGCAGTCGAAGACCACGACGAGCTCTGACTGGCGCCCCGCCTCCACGTACTGCTGCTCGAGACAGCCGAGGATCTGGCCAATGCCGTCCTCGACGAAGAGCGAGCTCGCCACGTGGAGCCTCATGCCTCGATGGCCGCGCCGCCATGGCCCCGCGCGGCAGGCGCCCCTCCGAAGTGCGCCGGGCGACCCCAGCTCCAAGCTGAGCGAAAGGGCGGAGGAGGAGAAGGAGAAGGAGGAGGAGGAGGAGGAGGAAGAGGAGAGGAGGAGGAGGAGGAGGAGGAGGAGGAGGAGGAGAAGGAGGAGGAGAAGGAGGAGGAGAAGGAGAAAAGTAGTTGTGAGGAGGAGAAGGAGGAAGAAAAGGAGTTGGCAGGAGTTGGAGGCAAGAGGACTGAGGAGGAGGAGGAGGAGGAGGAGGAGGAGGAGGAGGAGCCCCCCTGCGCGATCTATGCGGCGCCCAGCATGGGAGAGAAGTCGAAGACCTTCGGCCGCGGCACCCTGGTCGTCCTCGCCGCCCTGGCGCTCGCGGAGCGCCCGCCGCCCCGGTCCCCTCTCGACAACGACGACCTCGACCTCGACCTCGACGACGGCGACGGCGACGGCGACGGCGACGACGACGACGATAAGGAGCAATCAGCATAAACATAAAGCATACCCACCGCTCGCCATCTGGCGCACGCGCGCCGCTGCTGCCCGAAGGACAGCTCCGTGGGAGCTGCCCACACGGTGGCGCGAGAGTTCACGGGGTATTGGGCGCGGTCTGGTGGCCAGTTCAGACATTCAAGACGTGCATGTTCATCGGTCCACACGTCCAAGTTATCTGCGTGGGCTTGGGATCAGCTTCTGCGCGGCGTGCGCCCTGGGTTGTTGGGCGCGCCGTCTCAGCAAGTCGCTTCCACGAAAACTCGACCTGGGGAGGAGGCGGAGGCGGACCTTTTGGATGGGGAGTTGGAGGTGTGCCGTGTGATTGCGACTCCTCCTGCGCTGGCTGCGCCGTCTGGCCTGGCCGTGTCGGCGGCGATCCCATCTCGAGCTTCCAGGAGCGTTGTCGAGGCCCTTCGGCGTGAAGACGACGAAGCTCTTTGGTGGCACCAGGCACGGGCTGTGTCGGAGGTTCCTCTGACAAGTCTGCATCACACTGAGCTTCGTAGTGTGCCAGTTCTGTGGCCGCGAAGTTTCCGGGGACGGCTTTCTTGCTTCTTCATCTCGCGCCGAGTTCGCTTTCAGTGTTCCGGTCCTCTTCAGCAGCGCGGGCGCAGCAGAGCGAGGAGCCTGGTCCGAACGCCCGTCCCGCCTCAGCCTCTCTTTGCCAGCATTCCAATTGACCAGTGTAGGTTGGCTGCCAGTGACAGTAGCAGCACGGATGAAACAAACAGCAGAAATTCCATCTAAGTTGTTCGCCGCACGCAGTGGGCGATTTCGGCAACGCACTCGGGAGATACAGGCATCTGTTTGAAAAGGGCGGCAGTGCGTGCCTGGATGTGCGCGTACCTCCAGACTTGGTCTCAGCAGCCAGGCGAAGGCTGGCAAACCCGTGGCTGCTAAAACGGAGCTCCGGAGCTCCGGGAAATTGTTGTTTTTCTTCCGGGAAGTAGCCCGTTAACTATTAGTGCGCTGAGCTTTATTCCAGGAATTTGTTTTTTTCTTCTGGGAAGATCGTTTTAGCAGCCACGGATTTGCCAGCCCTCGCCCAGCTTCCGATGCTCTTCGACGTTAGTCAAGCCGCTGCGAAGGGCAGCGCTGTCCAAACCACGGAGGTGCTCTTACTGGAAACAACGGAGGTGCCCCCTGCTTGCGCAGTCGCAATCGGTCGCACGCCGACGCAGAGCATCTGGACCGATGCAGGCACGCCAGGCGCACTAACTCCTCCTCCTCCTCCTCCTCCTCCTCCTTTTCCTCCTCCTCCTCCTCCTTCTCCTCCTCCCCCTCCGACTCTTCCTGCTCCTCCTCCCCCTCCTCCTTCCTCCTCCTCCTCCTCCTCCTCCTCCTCCTCCTCCTCCTCCTCCTCCTCCTCTTTTTGTCCTCCTCCTCCTCCTCCTCCTCCTCCTCCTCCTCCTCCTCCTCCCCCTCCCGGTCAGGCCCACGCTCACGGATGCACCATCTGGGATTGATAGCTGTCACGAAAAGATCGATGCTTTGAAGAACACTGATGTTTACACCGGTTTTTCCTTGTTGTTCGACGACGACGGAAGACGACGACTCCGACAACGACGAGGACCGACGTAGTGCCCAAATGTGTCAGGGCGCCATTGGAGGTGCGACGACGACGGTGGTTGCGGGCAACGACGGCGGCTGCGGCGACGTCGGCGGCGGCTGAGGGGATGAGGGGGCTCCAGACCTTCATGCGTCGCGTGCACATGCACGACGCTGACGTTTTCCCACCCCCCCACGCCCACCATTCACCCCAGGGTTGAGTCGGGCCTGTCCCTCTATGGGGGGAATATCCAAAAATAGTATAGAAATAGTCTGGGGAATATTTCATGAGTAGTTTTGACAATTTTGGTTTATGTTTTGAGCATTTTTTATTCAATCGCTTCGCTCATTCCGCCGGCCCTCGAGCGCTCTATGGGGCCTCTTTGAAGCCTCTTGGGGGCCTCTTTGGGGCCTCCAAGGGGCCTCTTGGGGGCCTCTTGGGGGTCTCTTGGGGCTCCTCGGCGGCGTCTTGGGGCCCCCTTGGGCCTCTTGGGGGGCTCTTGGGGGCCTCTTGGGGCGGGGTAGTCGAGTGCACCCCCCTCGGAGGCCACGATCCTCGTGAGGGGTGTCGAAAAAATACCCTCAAAACCATCTCTGAGTAGACCTGGTCGGGCTGCGGTCGGTATAATTTTCGCCGGGGGACCCCCAGGGGCCGCCCCGCGCGCGCGAACTAGAAATATTGTTAACCAGTTACCTGAGATCTGGGCACGCCTCTGGCCCGCTGGGCCGGCGAATTTTTCGTCGAAAATCCCCCTGTAGGGGGACACGCCCGACTTCAGGCTAAGGGGGTGAAGGGGCTCCAGACCTCCATGCGTCGCGTGCACATGCACGACGCTGACGTTTGCCCACCCCCCACGCCCACCACTCACCCCAGGGTTCGGCTCCCCGGGGCCGTTCCCGGGCCCTGGGCCGTCAGATGTTAGCCGGCACTGGCTCCAACGATGACGTTACCGTACACATTCAGGAGGGGAAAAAAAACACAGACACAATTAATAGCCGATCCCAAGGAAAATATTGGAAAATATTGGAAGTGGTGGGGAAGATAAAACCCAGACAATATGGGAAAATATGGGGAATACTGTTAATTGTGTGTATTTCGTTGTGTGTCCCAGGGCCCCTTAACACATGGGTAGTGAAAGGCATGCAGTGCATTGAACAATATGCAGCCTCTTCCGCATGTAACTTTGTGGTGTCGACGGGCCAGGAAAGCGCACTTGCTGGAGATCCGCGCGAGGGTGCGCAGTGGAAACGGTAGCTCACCACGGCCTGTAGCGACGCCTCTCATCACGATCGTAATCGGCATCATCAACATCAACCTGCTATGATTCGGGGGCGGCAAAGAGGGGGGTGATGACTAGGGGGGGGGTATCATGGCGGGTGCCATGATGTTTCCCCAGATCTCATGGCGCCTCATCTTAATCCATTACGTCCCTGGCCCCCCCTCTGGGCCGCGCACGTGCCGCGGGTCATGATTTGCACCCCCCCCTCTTGGACGCCCCCCTCTTGGCCGACCCCGAATGATGTGGGATTGTTCTCTCCCACGCGGGATCCCAGACAACATGGCATCTTGCTTGCGGCGTGTTTCGGAAGACTTTCGATGCCGCCGTTGCGCGTAAGGTTTTCGTCCCATGAGACTAGTGCGCTCCGCGCCAGCACCTCTGAATTACATTGGGGGGGCTGCGCCTTCGCGCGGAGTAGCCCGAGCAGGTTCTGTTCTGAAACGGTTCGCCTGCAGTTTCCGTAGTGATTTCTTCGCTTCGCCAGGAGGTCTGGGGATTCGGGGGAGACGATGTGGCGAATCGCCCGAGGTAGGGCAATACATGTATCCTGGGGCGCCGATGGTCCATGCCTTCGGCGAGGCTCCTGGAAGAATACGTGTAATGCCAGCCGCTGGGCTATTCGCCCCTATCGTCGCCTCCGAGGGACAGCTTGCGTTCCCCCGCCGCGCCGAGCCGCCCTTTCCATTCCCCCCCCCTTGGCGCCAGGCCATCTCCGTCTTCGCGTCGCAGGACGCGCGCGCATTGCAGCGTGGGGGGGAGGGAGGTGCGGTAGGTTCGTCTCGCGCCGACGCGGCGGCGAACCCGCCGCGGGCGTTCCAGGTAGAACGCCGCTGGTGGCCCAGCATAGGCCAACATGGAACTATCCAGCGATCGAAAAGCCACCGATCGATCAATGTTGAATCCACGGGGTGTCAGAAACCAGCGCAAGGGTGGCCACAACACGACCCCGCCATACCCACACGTCGGACGCCTCGACCAAGTCTAGGCGGCCGGCCTTGCCTTTTTTTTCTTATAGGGGCCCGCTAGGGGCCTCGGAACTGCCAAGGGCGTTTCTGGGTGAAAGCTGACCCCGGTGAAGGGGTCGAGAGGTCCAGGGGGCCCACGCATCGAGAACATCGTCGCGCCTTTGTTGTTTTCGGGCAGTAGAGGACCCGGATGACGAGGAGTACCGAGCTCGTTGTGTGGGGGTCCAGCAGCTGCTCCGCAGCGGGCCACATATCAGGGCCGACGGAGAGGGAGGAGGGAGGAGGAGAAGCAGGAGGGAGCATGAGGAAGGGAGGGATTTGACTGGGCCCACCATGGCCCGCCAAGAACAACGGTCTGCGGCCTGTTAGCCTCACCACGATGTCGCACAAGGGAGACGAAAGGGCGGCGAGGAGTTGCGGAGGGCGGGGGGCGGCGTGGGAGCAGATGGCGGAGGTTGTTCGGTTCGGCTCGTTTGGCGGGAGGTTCGGGACCTGTCAGCGCAGAACGGGGATCTCGTGGGATCCGCAGACGAGGACACTCGTCCAATCATTCAGTTGAGAATCGCCTCTCTGTCCAGCGGCCACAGTCACTCCACCGCCCCTACCAAGCACCAAGCACCCACGCGGGCTGTCCCAATCTCGAGCTTGCAGACGCCACGAGAGTGCACCCCTGAGCGCCGTCGTGTGTTCTCAGTGTGGCCCCCGCTGGCAGGCCCGTGGCCTCGCAGAGCGGGGCGCGCCCCCGTATCGCCTGCGAGAGGGCAGCGGAGGACCGGAGAACCGCATGCGCATTGGCAGACAGTCAGCCCGCATCAGAAGGATGGGCATCCTTCCCAAGGATGCCCCTGCATCCTCAGGGGAACGAAGCATGACACAAACATAAAAACTCTGAGGGCCGCGCGGATTTCTCGGATCCGCGCTGGACCCTCTACCTGGCGCGCGGAGCGCGCGCCAGGGGCGGCGCCAGAGGCGCAAACAGGGGGCCCCAGCGCGGATCCGGAAAATCCGAGCGGACCTCCGAAGTTTTATGTTTATGCCGTTTTTCGTTCCCATAATCCTTTCCCCTTCCGCCCACCCTTGGCCACTTTTGCTGGCCGCGCCCCGCTCGAGAAGCTTCGAGATGGCCTTCGCAAGGCCCTGGCATCCTCATCGTGCGTCCTTCGTCTACTGGTCTACGGTCTACGGGTTGGCTGCAGTGAGCTCTGTGAGATCTGCGAGGCCACCCGGAAGTACGGCTGTAAGGACGAGCAGCAGCAGCAGCCGCAGCAGCCGCAGCAGCGGCAGCAGCGGCAGCGGCAGCAGCGGCAGCGACTGGCTTCGATGCGGGGCAAGCTGCTCCTCGGTGGCATGGGTCCCCAGACATGATCGCGCTGTGAAATAATCAGGACCGGAGGTTTTTGGCGGTTTTCGGCTCCTGGGGTCCTTCGCCGGGCCTCGGGACCGTCAAACAATGTTTCTGGATGGAAATCCGGTCCCGGGGAAAGGGTCGGGACTTCCAGGGGCCCCGTTCTGAAAAACAATCAGGACGCCACATTTCTGGGTAAGAGGAACACTTCGCCGTAGTGGCCTTTGGTGCGAGCTTGAATTTGGAGTCCCCCGATCGCCGAACGCTCTGCGGTAGTGGCATCCTGCGCGCCTCTGTGGTGTCCCCCCACGGCCCCCCAAAGAAAGCCGCGCACCAAAGGTTACTCTTACCCAGGGTCACATCTTGCGTTGCGTGTAGTCGAATGGGGTCGTGAAGGAGGCGGACAAGGAGAAGGCCCTGTGGGCCTTGACACCAGCGATCAGGTGGACTTTCGCCCTGCAGCTGGGAGCTGAGACGAAGCCTCCCCATGGGCGAGTAGCTCGCCCTGGACCGCCCGCCGACACGCCTGGCCCTGGTGGCCGCCAGTCCTGGTGACAGGTGCCGGGGCCGCAGATTCAGGAACAGCAGGGGGCAGGAGGCAGGATGCGGCGAAGAGGGCGGTGTGCCCTCGCGGAGGTGCTGGTGAGCTGGGGACGGGAAGGGGGGGGAGGAGGCAGCCGATGAGGACCGCGCCGCCTCGAGACAGTGCTGGACGCACAAGCGCGGCCATCCCCGGGTGGGTGCGCCGCGTCCAGGAGGAGGAGGAGGAGGAGGAGGAGGAGGAGGAGGAGGAGGAGGAGGAGGAGGAAGAGGAGGAGGAGGAGGAGGAGGAGGAGGAGGAGGGGAGGAGGGAGGGAGGAGGAGGAGAGGAGGAGGAGGAGAGGAGGAGGAGGAGGAGGAGGAGGAGGAGGGGGAAGGAGGGAAGAGGAGGAGGAGGGAGGAGGAGGAGGGGAGGCGGAGGAGGAGGAGGAGGAGGAGGAGGAGGGAGGAGGAGGAGAAGGAAGAGGAGGAGGAGGAAGGAGGAGGAGGAGGAGGAGGAGGAGGAACCCTTCTCCAGAGGCCGAGGCCGCCAGCAGATTCTCGGGGCCGCACGCTGGCCCGCCGCTCGGAGAGCCGTGTGCGCCGAGGACGTCAGACGAGGTCCTCCTCCTCCTGCCTACCCTCTCCTCCCTCCTCCTTCCTCTCCTCCTCCTCTCCTCCTCCTCCCCCTCCCCCTCCTCCTCCTCCTCCTCTTACTCCTCCTCCTCCTCCTCCTCCTTCTCCTCGGAGAGCCGCGTGCGCCCAGGACGCCAGACAAGGTCGGAGAGGTGTTGGCCGCCAACATCGCGCGAGCACTACGTCGGGCGTGTCCCCCTATAGGGGAATTTTCGACGAACAATAAAAAAAACTCCAGGCAAGCTCCAAAGATGCCCCAAAATACTCAAAACATAGTCCCCCGACTATGTTTGAATTTCCCCCCTGTAGAGGGACAGGCCCGACTTAACGCGAGCACTGCAGTGGCACATGCCTGCTGGACGAGCTGTTTTGGCTGCGGTGCGGAAGCCCGCTTCGCACGTTGGTGCAAGGGCTATGGCGCTGCGGCGTGGGTGCCTCGTGGAAGAGTCCAGAGACCACGGCCAGGCGTGCCGTGCTCCGACGGATAGGACTTGAGCGTCGGAGGCTGGCCGGCGAGTACCCTGAATGGAGCCAGCGGCCGGCGCTGTGCGCGCGCAGCCTGCCAAGGTTTAGCGGACTGGCTGGGGACAGCCACAGGCCTCCACTCTGCATGGGCCGGGCGCGCCATCCAGTCGGCTGCACTATGCCGAACCGCTGATCCCTCCTCCTCCTCCTCCTCCTTCCCCTCTTCCTCCTCCTCCTTCCCCCGTTGTCGCCAGTTGACCCCGCAGCAAGTGCATCCTCAATGGGACTGACCTGCAAGAACAAGAGAGAGAGCGAGAGAGAGAGAGACAGAGAACAAACGAAGCAAAACGAAACAAATGACCAGTGCCACCCAGCTCCTGTCACCAGCGTGGCCGTGGTGACGCACGGGCGGCGGCACAGCGGCGGCGGGCGACCCACTCCGCGCCGTCCTCGGCGGACCACCCAGAGCCCGACCTTTTCCCATCCCTGGCAGCGGGGGGTATCCCGACCTTTTCCCACCCCGCACCCCACCCACCCCCTTAGGGGAGAGCCCCCGCGGCCGACGGGGGCGCGGTTCCCCAAACCTCCCCGCCGCCCTCCGCCTTCTACGGCTAGTACCCGGCTCTCTTTGTATCCCGCCGATACAAGCGGCAGTCGACCAATTTGGGTTCCCCGACCATCCCAGCGCGCTCGCCGGGCCTCCGGCTTATGCAGGGGGAGGAGAGTAGAAGGAGCAGGAGGAAGAGGAGGAGGACGAGGAGGAGGAGGAGGAAGAAGAGGAGGAGGTGGAGGTGGCGGAGGGAGGAGGGAAGAACGTCGCATTCTCTTATCAGCACTTTGCGTGGCGTCTAGCTGTCCGCAGCAGATCCTAACCTACATGCTCCTTCTACCTGTCCTGTGCACGCAGGCGCTGTGGTGTACACCAGCGCTGCGTTGCACACGGGTGTTGTGTTGTAGATTGGCGCTGCGTTGTGCACAGGCGCTGCGGTGAACGCAAACGTTGTGGTGTACACAAGCGCTGTGTTGCACACGGCTTCTGCGGTGAACGCTTTCGGTGTGGTATACACAAGTACCGTGGTGCACGCAAGCACTGTGATGTACACTGGCGCTGCGTTGCGCACGTCTGTCGTGGTGTGCGCAAGCGGCGTGGTTCACACGCGCGCTGTGGTGCACGCGAGCATTGTGGTGCACACAGGCGCTGTGGGGCAGATCGCCCGTTACATGCTGCTCGTGTCGTCGCCGTCGTCGCTCGTCGTTGGTCGCTCGTCGCTCATCGTCGTCGTGCGCGCGGGCGCGGTTGTGGTGCCCGAGCCACACGGCGGGGAAGGGCGTTACGTCATGCCCCCCCCCACCCTTCCCGCCCCCCATGGCGCATGTCATCGCCGAAAATAAAGAAACGCTCTCGTGCGTGCGACGAGGAAAGCCGCAGGCATGCCGCGCGGCGCCGTTCGGGGAAATATCGTCCTCATCGAACGAACCCGTGGATTATTCAAAGTTGAAAGGGAAAACGGCTGCAATAATAAAACGATCATCCTAATATGGGGGCTGGTCGCGTGCGTCGGCCACGCGCGCACGGCGAAATCCTTATCGCAACCGTCGTCGCCGACGCGAGGATACCATCATCGCCATCGGCGTGATCGGCATCGACTCCGTAACTGCCCTTGCCGCCGTCATTGCTGCCATTGTCATCAGCATCGCTACAATCATCATCGTGTCTGCCGTTGTCGACATCGACACGGCACCGCGCCCGCCCGAGTCAGCGACGCGCGCTGACGTGCGCGCGCGTCAACGCAGCCTGCGAGACGTGCTGGGGAGTCTCCAGCGGTCAGCGCCGCCGCGGCCGCGTCGGCTGCGTCAGGCTTGCAGGCCGCTTTGCGCGCCAGCCTGCGCGCTAGCATGGCCACGGTGATGCGCCAGCCAGCGCCGAGCAGTCGCCGCCATCGCCGCCGCATAGGTTTTGCGAACGAAATTGCGGGCGGGTGGGTGGGATGATTGCGCGAGCAGTGGAGTTGGCAGACTGCACAGCGTAGATTTTCCCGTCGTACAAAAAATCAGATCTACCACGCCGCCGAGGCCAGGATAATCGGCCCCACTTGGGGATGTGCAGGTTACATATGGTGTGGCCCAGTCGTTCGTTATATGAAATCGTTGGATCGCAGCCGAGCCGGTCCCGACCCCTTGTTTGCAAACAAAAACGATGCGCGCACATTCGTTTATCGACAAAGGTCCATGTTCAAGAACCCCTTTTCAGCAGAAGGGCGGGACGAAGGGTGCTCTTGCTTGTCGTTGCGCGCGCGTGCCGAAATCTTTCAAAACCTTAGGCGCCGCTTTTGTCGGATGGCCGAATGTCCCGAGTATCTCGATACATACAAATACATATTGGTACAAGTACGGTTGTGCAACATGTCTGTTCCAAAGTGGTTCGCGCGCGCCCGCGCGAAATCTTCGGGAAACCATCGGCTACTCAATCTTTTCATCACATGCGACCAAAGGAGCCCCGCGCGCGCATGTCGAAGTCATTTGAACGCCCTTGCGCGCGTGCGTGGGGGGCACGATCGCGTGGTGGAGGCGGGACGATTCCTGTGCAATTCTCTCCTGCGGGCCACTGGCGCCCATCAGCCGCGCGCGCACGTCGAAATCTGGCCCAAACCTTCATCGCCGACGAGTGGACACCATCATCGTCATGGGCGTGACCAGCATCGCTGCTATCATCATCGCGTCTGCCATTGTCGACGTCGCTATGGTCCCGCGCCCGCTCGCGGCACCAACTCGCACCGACGTGCCCGTGCACTGGCGCGGCGTGCAAGACGCTGTGGGACGTGCCCAGCGGGCAACGCCAACGCAGCCGCGTTTGTCGGTCGCGTCAAACAAGCTTGCGCGCCCAAGCGCATCTGCGGAGATGCATCAGCCAGCGCCAAGCAGCCATCGCAATCGCCGCCGCATCAGTTTTGCAAGCCAGATTGCGGGTGGGTGGGTTTGTTTGTGGTGTGTTCGCATGGAGTGGACAATCTAGAGTGGACCACGTAGAGTGCGCACACTGGATTGCACCACGCAGGTTGAACAGAGTCGAGTGCACAACATAGGTTGCGCCACGTAGATTACACAATATAGATTGCACAGAATTTGTTGCACAACGTCGACTCCACAACTTGGAGTGCACCACGTATATTGCACAACTTAGATTTCACCACACAGAGAACACAACATATATTGCTAGAAGCACACGGTGTGGGGCCCACGTTGGCTAACAGTCGTTGTTGGAGATGATTTGGCCTGTTGTTTGCCCGGGCCAACCTTTTTCAGTCAGAAGATGTGCTTGCGTGTCCTGGCCTGTGCTTCGCGTACCCTGGCCCCCCACGAGTCTGACCCCCACTGGCAGGCCACTGACTCGGTCCCCCTCCGCTTTCCAGCAAGGGTTTGCATGGAGGCGCCTGCTGCCGCAGCCTGCGGGCGGGGCGCGCGCCCCCGCCCCGAGAACAACATCGAGAGGGCCACCGCCTCGGGCAAGGAGCGCGGGTCGGAGGGGGGCCCAGCATGTCGCAGCCTCGGTTCGTCCGCGTGTCCGTCGATATGTCTGCGCGCCTGTCTGTCTGTGTGTCTGTCTGCCTGTCTGTCTGTCTGTCTGTCTGTCTGCCTGTCTGCCTGCCTGCCTGCCTGCCTGTCTGTCTGTCTGTCTCGTTATGTTTGTCTCTCTCTCTCTCTCTTTCTCTCTTCCGCTCTCTCTCTCTCTCTCTTTCTCTCTTTATCGCTGTCTGAGAGGCAACGGGTAAGTTCCCGGTTCGAGGTCTGACGTTTTCGGACGCGTTTCGTCGGTTCTCGAAGGTTTTCCAGCCTCAGGTTGCCTTCTCGCCGAAAGGCGCCCAGGGGTGCCCACATCGCCCCGAACGGCCGCCGGAGAGCCGAGTTGTGACCCGAAATCAAGAGAGCATCAACAGGAGAGGACTGGTTCGGGGGAGAACGCCTCGACGCCCACTCATCGCCGACAGGGGCCTGGTGGCCCATCCCGCGCAGGAACGTGCTGCTTCGCTATCGGGGGCCTGTCGCAGGTTTCTCGGCGACGTATCGCCGACTCCAGCTCGATGTTTCCCTCCCCCGTCCTGTGCCAGTCCCCCCGCTATCGTCACCTCTCTCTCTCTCTCTACCCCTCGCCTCTCGCGCTCACTTCAGGTAGAGTCCTCCCGCCAAGCAAGGATGAGCAACTTTCCAAGGCTACCCCAGATTTCGTAACAAAGGGAGGGGGGTCTCATTTCGGGGGGGGTCTCTTCCAGGCTATCTTGGAGGGCCTGGGGGGGTCTGGGGACGATGTTTTGGAGGGTTCTCCCACGGGGGAGGTCTGAAATGGCTTGTCTTGGCGGGTCCAGACCCCTCCCTTTTATTACGAAATCTGGAGTACCCTGGCCTCCTTGCCCCTTCGGCCTTCCGGCACACCCTTCACATGCCTCGTGGCCTCGAAGCGAGCTCTGCCCAGGGCCCCCGTCCCCGGGCCCGCCTGGCGCCCCTGCGGGATGCCGGCGCACCCCTCACACGCCGCGCTGCCCCCGCCCGCACTGCCCAGAGATCCGTCCCTCTCGCGGCGCTCCGTCCACGGGGAGTGGGCCACATCCTCGGGGGAGAAAAAGAAACGGATACGTGTTGTCCCCCTTCGTTTTCGGCCTTTCCTGGTCCTCCTGGGGAATCCTCGTTGTCACCGCTGGATTCGCCTCGAAATTCTTTACGCTTCGCGTATCCCCACCAGCCCATCTCACAACAGCAACTCATGCGAAGCATGCCGACAGTCGTGCTTTTCAGGCGTGTGTCCATTTGGCCCCGCATATCTCCTCTGTTCCTCCTTCCTCCCGCCTCCTTGTACATCCTCCTTGTGGGGGGAGCGGGAGAAGGACGAGGCGGAGGAGGAGGGAGAGAAAGCGCTCCTCGTGATTTGAGTCGTTTGGGGTTTCTCGTCCTGGTGTGAGTCGTTCGGGCCCTTCTTCCTGGTGTGAGTCGTTCGGGCTCTTCGTGGTGTGAGTCGTTCGGGCTCTTCGTCCTGGTGTGAGTCGTTCGGGCTTCTCGTGGTGTGAGTTGTTCGGGCCCCTCATCCTGGTGTGAGTCGTTCGGGCCCCTCCTCCTGGTGTGACTCGTTCGGGCTCCTCGTGGTGTGAGTCGTTCGGGGCCCGCGTCGTGGTGTGAGTCGTTCGGGCTCCTCGTGGTGTGAGTCGTTCGGGCGCCTCGTCCTGGTGTGAGTCGTTCGGGCCCCTCCTTGTGGTGTGAGTCGTTCGGGCTCTTCGTGGTGTGAGTCGTTCGGGCCCCTCGTCCTGGTGTGAGTCGTTCGGGCTCCTCGTGGGGCCTCTTGGGGGCCTCTTGGAGCCACTTGGGGCCTCTTGGGGGCCTCTTGGGGGCCTCTTGGGGGCCTCTTGGGGGCCTCCTGGGGCCTCTGGGGGCCTCTTGGGGGCCTCTGGGGGCCTCTTGGGGGCCTCTTGGGGGCCTCTTGGAGGCCTCTTGGGAGGCTCCTGGGACCTCTTGGGGCCATCTTGGGGCCTCTTGAGACCTCCTCAGAAGCGCAAAGAAGCGCTGCCCCTGAGAAGGACAAATTGAGCCCAAAACCATCGTAAAATCAATGATTTTGCTATGAAGGAAGATGAGCGCGGCCCCCTCGGGAGACCAAAATGGGGCCAAAACCATCGTAAAAACAATGATTTTGGCTTCACAGAAGAGGAGGGGGCTACAAGAGTGCCCCCCCGTCGGGGCCAGAATTCTCGTGAGGGTCGTCGTTTTTTGGCCCTCCCAGGCGTCGAAAAAGACCCCCCTGACCACCCGCGGAACTCCCTCTCCAGGCCCAGGGGGAGGGGGTAGGGGGAGGGGTAAACCCCTCCCCGATGGGGAAGAAGGGGGGTTGAGGACAGAGGGGGCTCTCTAAACCACTCACGCCCTAAAGGGCTGGTGGGATTCTGATCAGAACGCACCCCAAGAGAGGTCCGGGGACAACACGTATCCGTATCTTTCCGCCCCCCAACATCCTGCGCCACATCCTGGGCCACATCCCTTCGCCAGGGCTGACGCGAGCGAAAGATGTTGCCAGCGGTGCCGGCCCCGTGGTCGGTCGCCCTGAGGTCCGACGTATTGTTTTCGATGCGGGGACCCCCGGGAGTAACAACCCTTTCCCTGGTCGGGGCTCACGAGACGGGAGTCAATGCAAACGGTGGTAATCCAGAGAGCCGGATCTTGCAGGAGTTTGCAGGGCCAGAGGCGCACTGACCCGGGCTTGGGTGCAGGATCCTGCAGGATTTCGCAGGATCTTGCAAGGCCTGATTGGCCCTGGTCTGGATTGACCCGGGCCAGTAGATCCCCGACCTGGGACAGGCTTCTCATCCTGAGTCGTTGTTGTTCGACGGCTCTGGAGTCTGGCGAGGGCCCCCCCCTGCAACGGCAAGAGGCCTCCCGTCGAGATGTTTTGTCATGGCCCGCTGCCGCTCGCCAGGAGGGCGACACCAGCGACGACGCCCTCGGCCGCCTGATCGGCCGGATCTCCCAGCTGGACAGGCAGGCGGAGGCGCAGAGCCGCTCAGCCGCGCCGCCCCGGCGCTTGCTGCTCGTGCCGCTGCTCAAGCGCGCCGCTCCCGTTGCTGCCGAGGGGCGCGCCCCTGCGCGCGTCCCTCGCCTCGGGCCCCGGGCCCCCCTCGCCCCCCCATCTCCTGCTTCCTCTTGTTGTTCGTTTTGGTAGGTGGATCTCTCGAGCTCTCCGCCGCCTCTGGCGGTGTGCGTTGCGAGCAGGAGCACAGCAAAGCTATTGAGAGCGCGGCATTGACAGTGCAGCTCCGCACGCGTGACACATGTGTTCACGAGCAGGAATACAGCAAAGCCCGCTTCACCTCGGCCTCCTGCATCTCCTGCCCCTCCCACCTCTCCTCTTCCCCTCCTCTGTTTCCCGTTCCCCCTCCGCCTTGGCCTCTCCTCGTGCGGCGCTGCAGGAGTGGCCGCGCCTTCGGCTGGTCTCGCCTTCGGCGGAAGCCGGCGGGAGTGAAGCGGCTGCGGGCCCTCTGGCGCAAGGCGGCCGGAGGTCGGCGGAAGCCGCAGGGAGGCGTCGGAAGTCAACGTGCAGCGCCAACATGCTTGGATGCGGCTGCGTGCGGCACGCTCCGCCGCCGTGCCGGTGCAGCACTCTTTTCATGTCGGGACACTCCGGGCACCGCCCAGAAGGACGCACCACGTGGCACAGCTCGTCTTCCTTCTTGGAGGGGATCTCACGGGGCCTGCCTCGCCATCCTGGGGCAGTCCTGGGGCCATCTCGGGACCCTCCCGGGCCATCCTTGGGCCCACACGGTTCTTCTTGAGGCTCTTGGGGCTCTCGGCTGTCTGGGGTTCTCTCGGGGCTGTCTTGGGGGCTTGTGAGAGGGCCCTCTTGGGCCGTCATGGATCCCGCCTGGGCTGTCTTTGGGCCCCCCTTGGGGCTGCATTGGGCCATCTAAGAGCGGCCACGACACGTGTGGGAGGTGTGCCAGCAGGGGGGGCGGTGCCGCGACGGGCGCGATCACATGGGCCGTATGAAGAGCTACCCGAAGGGGCCACGAAACGTGCGATGGTGTGCCGAAACAGGGATCGGAGGGTGGGAAGCTTCGAAGGATGCCGAAATGGATGCGCGGAGGACGACTGACGGGAGGCGAAGGAGGATGAGGAGGAGGACGAGACGCGGGTCGCTGTGGTTCAAAGCGAGTGCCCAGCTCAACTGGACGGTCTGGAAAAATCCACATCTTTTCCCAAATCCCTCGGGTGTTGGAGTGATGTGGGCCTGATGTGGGCCTCCTTGGAAGGCTCGAGTCTCTTCTCCTAGGGTTCCTCTGGCCTTCGGCACCTGTCGGGGCCTCCTTCGGGGCGGCCGGGTGCCTCTCGGTGCAATGCTGGGGCTGTCTTGGCACATTCGCCTTGCTGGCCCTCCCGAGCCGTCCTGGGAGCCTCGGAGAGCCCTGCAGCGCCCCGCGTGCACGCGGGGCCGCCCACAGGGCCTCGAGAGGGCACCCTGGAGGAAGCAGGGTGTTTCTTGGCACGGGCCCCCACCGTACGTCCCATATGTGTTTTTTCGACGTTCTCCGACCCCCCCCCCACCCACAGGAAGTGGAAGGCAAATGGAGGTCTTCGGGCTGGGCTGGGGTGGGTTGGCAGGTGGTAAGCGCGTCCGACGTCGACCCCCAAGGGGGGCAGGGCTTGCAGCACTTTGAAACGAAAGGTGAGGGGGAGCTCCGAGGGGGCGACTCCGCTGCCCACATCACCAGGGCTCATTTCGATTCCTCCGATTCCGATGGCTTCTGATGCCGCTTCGATTCGATTTCGGATCCCGATGTGGGCTCTGATCTCTCTCCATGGAGGCCTACTGGCCTGCCGATTTCCGCCGATTCCATATTTTCCGACTCGGCTGCCGATTTCCGCCGATCCGATTCATTTCGATTGTGGATCCGACTGATCGGTTCTGGGCTATCCTGCCTGCATCACTGATCCTGGCCTGTCCCATCCTGAGCGATCGGTGAGGTGGCCTGGCCGGCCTTGCCAGCTGACGCCGCCCGCTCAGGAGACCTATATGGAGCCCCTTTCAGACGGCATGAGCTGGTTTCGCAGGTGCTGGTTTCGCCGGCGCTGTTTTCGCCACGCTGGTTTCGCCGACGGCTGGTTTCGCCGGCTCTGGTTTCGCCGGCGCTGGTTTCGCCCCGCCGGTTTCGTCCCGCTGGTTTCGCCGGCGGCTGGTTTCGCCGGCGCTGGTCACGCCGACGCGAGCCCTTCGGGTGGGTCGGGTCGGGCGGGCGGACCCTAACGGGCGGGTCGGGTCGGGTCGGGCCAGGCGGGCGGACCCTAACGGGCGGGTCGGGTCGGGCGGGCGGGACATTAAAGTGGGGCGCGCTCGACCGAGCACGCGCGAACCCTAACGGGCGGGTCGAGTCGGGCGGGCGGACCCTAGCGGGCGCATCGGGTCGGGCAGTTTCGCTGACGGCAGCTGGTTTCGCCGACTGAAGTTGGTTTCGCCGACAGCAGCTGGTTTCGCCAACGGAGCTGGTTTCGCCGACGGAGCTGGTTTCGCCGTGCGGCGAAACCAGCCGGGCGAATCCAGCCGTCGGCGAAACCAGCGGTCCCCTGCCAGACGGCTCACGAATGGCATCCCGCCGCGCTGCTGGGGTGGCACGTCGTGCCAGGGGACACGGTGGCGGTGCCATTCCCGCTGTCCTTGCGCGTGCACGTGCGCGTGCGCGTTCGCTTGGTCCTCCAACCCCTTCTCGGCCTCCTCGTCTTCCGTATCCTGCTCCTCGTCCTGCCCCGCTTCGTCCGTAGCCATCATGGCTCAAGGGACCTGCTCCTGAACTGCCCAAGCTCGCTCGAGCATGGGCAGCAGCGCCTTCCCCTTGTGCCAACTAAGACTACTTTTCGCCTTTCTCCTGGCTGCTTGCCGGGCATCCGATCATGCGTACTTCTCCACTTGTCACCTGCCGCCGCCATGGCAGCCTCGGCCCGCGATTCGTCGGACTCCGCCGATGACCGCGAGCAGAGCCGCAGCGGTGAGCGGCGCCGGCGCGAGAAATGCGGGCGTCCCCGACATCGCCGGTCCGAAGTTGCCGCTGAGGAACAAACTACCCGAGCCGCCGCTAGCATCGCTACATTGGCAGCCACGGGCGCAGCCGTGGCCCCAGCTCCTCCAGCTGGCGCTGGCCGGCCTGCTGCGGATGGCGGCGGACGCGATGAAGGTCTTCCCGGCCCGCGGCAGCAGCAGCAGCAGCAGCAGCAGCAGTTGCTGCTGCTGCTGCTGCTGCTGCTGCTGCTGCTGCCGCGGCCATGGCGCTTGCAGCCGCTCCAGGTGGCGGCTCTGCTCATCCCCTGGCCCGCTGGCGCTGGTGCTGGCTCGACTGTCCTTGCGGCGATGGCCTGGGCTTGCGGGCGGAGATTCAGGCCCTGCTCCAGCGCCAGGTCCGTGACGCCACGCCAGCTTTCGAGGCGCAGTCGAGGCAGCTCCTGCAACAGGCCCAGAAGGACTTTGCGTCGCTCCTCCAGAACCAGGTGCAGTGGCTCAATCAGAGAACCGATGGCATTACCACCGATGTCACGGGACAGCGACCGCGGATCGATGCTGCTGAGACCGAGCAGCGGCGCTTGCGCCGACAGGTGTACCGTCTATCCGAGCTCGTGGGCATGGCCGAGCAGCAGGTGGGCCTCGTCGACATCGGGCGGATGGCTGAATGGGGCTGGGAGGTGGGCCCCACACTGTTCTCGATTTCGTGCCCTCGCAATGCTGCTCCTGATAGCGTTGGCGAGCTGGACAAGCTCGCAACCAGCATGGTCGAGTTCTACGGCAGCATTCCCGCCAGACGTTTCTGGTGCCAATGGAGGGTCTCCCGTTGCCCCACCCCGGGCCCTGGCTCTGGGACAGGCCATCTGGACGGGCACAGAATGCCGCACCATCGAGACCACTCTGAGTCAACCCGGACAAGACAGCGCCAACGATACGCAAGGATATCTACACGAGGAAGATGCAGTTGGCCTTGCAGAAGGTCGCCCCCTACCACAAGCGGGCCCGCGTTCCGCGCTCTCGGCGAGGTCTTCTCTGCGGGGACGCCAGTGGTACGGGTAGAGATCCGCGGCCAGGACTCCGACTCCGACGTCCAATGGAACCATGCCGCCGCTGACCTTCGTGAGTGGTAGATACTGTGGGGTGGCGTGTTTAACCATGGAACCATGCCGTCCGAAGTCCAATGGACAACGATGCAGTCCTTCGTAAGTGGCAGATATTGTGGAGTGGCGTGTTGAACGACCGCTTCGCCCCTTGGAGCTCGGCAGGCTCCCCCGGGGAGGCAACGCTGGCGAGCTGGAATGCATCTGGGCTCCTGTGCTCTCGCAGCAAGCGGCTTCTCCGAAACTTGCGCGTGCTCTAGCACATGCAACGCGGAGCCGTTGTGGTCATCCAGGAGGTGTACTGCTCCGAAGTGTCCCTCCAACAAGGGCTTGCGGCGCAGCCTTTCGCGTGACGGGGGCAAGCGGTTCAGAACATGCCCCACCCCCGCCCCCCCTTCCCGGGGGGCCCAAAATCAATGAGTGTGGCAGACTGATAGAATTCAGCAGCCAGGATTTTTGTTAATGAGAAATGGTTTGCCCCCCTGGTGTTTTCTTGTTCCGCCTTGCGGGAACTGGTTTCCTGTTCTTCCTCCTGCGTTCGTTTGATCACCCGCGGCCGCGGGAGGACCACCGAAGGTTTATGCTGATGCATTCCTTTCATCCCCGACTTAGGGATCAATCTGAGGAGGGCCCAGCTGTCGTCCTCACGGACGGCGGTTGGAGCTTGAAAATGAGGCCAACGCTGCCGCGGGAACAGCGTGTCTGAAAAACAGAACAAGTTTGGATGGAACAACATAAATGAACAACACACTCCCCCAACCTGTGCGAAAACAAAAAACACAGCACTCGGGACGATTCGAATCGAGCGGAAGCTCGAACATGAGGCCAGTGCTACAGCGGGAAGAACATGTTGGAAGAGCCGAACACGTTCCGATTGAACAAACAAGTCTGATTAAACCTGTACGTAATTTAAACGTAATGCGCGGAGGACCGAGAATAGTATTCAGATTGAGTAACTTTAGAGGAACAGTAAGTATCAGGGGGAAGGCGGCAAGGGATAGAAAAGCGAGGTGAAGGAGGAGGAGGAGGAGGAGAAGGAGGAACGGGAGGATAGTAGGAAGAGGAGGTGGGGAAGGAGGTCGTTGTCTGAAGGTGGCGCAGAATGTTTTGTCTTCCGCGCAGGACTGGTGGACCAGAGATTTCTACTTCTCATTCAGGGCTCGCCAAAAGCACCCCCCGCGGCCTCGAATTATCCGCCCCTGCGGATTCGAATCGTCAGCCCGCGAAGTCCTTCCCAGCTTTCGCTTGCCCGGCTCTGAATTGACCCCCCGCCCCCCCGCCCCGATTTGTCAGCCCTCGCCCTCCTCGGGCCTCCAGACAACCCGGGATTGTCCCCCCTCCGTCTGCCCGCCCTGCCCCCCCGCCATTGCGGTGGCGCAAAAGCCCGCGGAATTATTGCTTACTTCGCCCGCCCCAGAAAGTTGTTTTAACAGCTTGCTCCCATTACGACTTCCGCGGCTCGTTCCTGTCGGCGCGAGCGGGCGGGGTGGTCGCGCTCCTTTTGCGATGCCAGCGCGTCGGGCGACCCGCGCAGGCACGGCACATCCCGCTCGCCCGCGGCCGCGCCGTGATTCGCGACTGAAGCCACCAGGAGTCCCATTTCCAGATACGATTGCTCAGCACGCACAACTATGAGCTACCGGAGCGGGCCTGGCAAGACATTGGACGATATCGGCGACAGGCAGTGCCGCGGGTTGCCCAGGACCACCGGCACCGTCTTTGCATTGCCGTGGGCGATTTCAAGATCGGAGACGGCCCCACAGAGCTACGATTACCCGAGTTCTCGGCGTGCCACCCTTCGACCCCGCCTGGGCCATCATGCGCGCGCGTTTTCATGGCAACCCTTGGGGTGGAAATTGGAATGGGATTCCCGCCCACTTCGACCGCCAGCACTACTGCACGAATTCCCTGAGCACTGGCTGCTTTCGCAACTTGTCCTTTTCTCCACGTCCGACGGCGGGTCTCTAGGACCGCGTCTGGGTGTCGATGTACCCAGCCGTCGTAGTCGATGAGCTGGCGCACCGCAGCGTACTTCAAGGGAGGGGCAACCACCCCGACCCAGATAATTGGCGTTTACTAAACGGCCCTGGGAGTTTACTAAACAGCCCTGCCCTGTTTGATCCCTTAATTCCTTGAGCGCGTTTACTAAACGGCTTCGCTTGTGGCCGGTGCCCTGCCAGCGGGACCTCCGCCGGGAACCCCGCTGGCGCTACCCCCGAGGATCCACCGGGACCCGAGGGGGGGTATTCGGACTCCGGACCAGCACCTTCCGAACGCGGGCCCTGTCCCTGGACACCTGCTGGCGAGCCCCCCCTCCCGACGGGGTGGTCCCCTCGTCGCCCTGTCCATGGCGAGGAGGGGAACAGCCCCCACGACCAGCCAGCACCCCGGGGGGGGGGGGGCGGTAATCTGACCCAGGTCACCATCCCTACCCCCCCCCGGGTACCCCCCCTGTCAGACAGGGGACGAATCAGATGGAATCGGCTGAGCAACGACATTTCTTTTCTCTGTTCGTTCCTTTTTCTTTTGGGCCTGGTGACGACAACGACGACGAAGACGACGAGAGCGTCTCACTCACGCCGAAGGGTCGGAGGATTATTACATTCGGCGGCTTTCGTCAATGATCTGCTCTTCCTTCTGTCCCCCCCTTTCGTCACCATCGCCCTCATCATTACCCTTCGCCTCCTCCTTTTCCTCCTTCTCCTCCTCCTCCTAATCCTGCTTCTCCTGCCTCTGCTCCCTCTCATCCTCTCCCTGGTCCTGGTGGTGTCTTTCCCCTTCGTCCTCCTCCTGCTCCTCCTCCTCCTCGTGCTGCTCGGGGTGGCCGGGGGCGACACGAGTGGCCCCGTGCGTGCAGGCTGGCGGGCCTCTGGCCCCAGCCGCGGTGGCCCACGGGTGCCTCGAGGTGGCGGCGCTCTTTGGCGGGGGGCGGCCACCGCCCCGCGAGGCGTCCCGAGCGGCAGGAGACGGTGTCGAGCGCAAGAGCTCCCCGCGCACGGCCGCGCGTAGGCTCCTCTCCTCTGGGCCTCCCAGATGGGGTCCGAGCAGATTGGGGTCGGAGGGTCGTGCCGCATCGCCAATGCATCGGCGATGCGTCGCCGAGGTGGCCCGATGTGGTGCCCACTATTCGCCACGCCGGCGTCGCCGATGCATCGCTGATGCATCGCCGATGCGGCGCGATACTCCGACCACATCTACTCCAACCCCATCTAGAGGCCTCTAGACAAAAGGTGGGGTCGTGCGCACAAGCTTCCCGCGCAGGGCCGCGCTTGAGCTCCTCCTCTCCCCGCGATGTGCCGCGCTGGCGGCCCTTACAAGCCGCAGCGTCGAGGTCGCTATATGTTTTCTCGCGTGAGACCAGCTGCGATTCGTCGCTCAATTCTGAGCCATCCGTCCTCTGCCTCCCCTTTCGCTGGAGGCACAGTTTTCCAAGTCATAGCAACCACGCCAGTATTTGGCAGGTCGCCAAGATGGGTCGCGACATCGACATGTTTTGATCGGACCCGCTTAGATTTCGAAAGGAACTCGATGTTCCCCATGCCCTTCCATGGGCATTCGCCTGGCGCTCCGGGCCCATCTGGGCACACCTGCGCCCCCCAGGTCGCGTCGCCCTCATCGGAAGCTCCTTGCGGCAACTCTTCGGCCGTACATCAGGAGAGAAAGAAACACACAGACACAATTAATCGTCGATTCCCCGGAAAATATGGGAAAATATGGGAAGTGGTGGGGAAGACAGAAACCCAGAAAATATTTGAAAACATGGGGGATATTTTTATTTGTGTGTATTTATTTGTGTGTTCTGGGGCCCCTACAGTACAGAAGGCGGGCTCGCCCCCATCGGCGCGACCCGTCCTGCGCCCCCGACCCCCGCTGCCGCACGCCCGCCGCGCAGCTCCGTGCCTGGGGCGCCCGAGCGCGGCCCGGTCGCGCAGCGGCCTGGGTTTTTCCCCCCGGCGCGGCCCGGTCGTGCAGCAGTGGCTGGTGCAGCCCTCCTGTCCCGCATCCTCGTCCTCTCGCCCCGCAGTCTCCCTCTCTCACCGCTGCTCCCCCTCCCCCAGGCTCCGCCGCTCCTCTCTTCCCGCTCGTCTCCACGCCCTGTCCCCCCCCTCCCTCCCCCCCAAGTACATAAGTAGCCGCACGGAGGGCCCTGAAGCATCCTCCTCCTCCTCCTCCTCCTCCTCCTCCTCCACCTCCTCCTCTCCTCCACCTCCCCATGTCTCTCCTTCCTGCCTTCTCCACCTCCCTCATCACCGCCGCCTTCCCCTTCTTACGTCGTCGGAAACATTATCACCATCCTCCCTCCTCCTCCTCCTCCTCCTCCTCCTCCTCCTCATTCATCCCCTTCCTGCCTCCTCCACCACCTCCCTTACCACCACCGTTTTCCCCTTCTTACGCCCCCAGGCTGCAGGTTTCTTTTTTTGGTATGACAATCGTGGATCCATCATTGCATGTGTGTGAAAGAAGATCATGGATCCCATGTATGCCTCTTCTGGGCAGTTGCGGTTTGGCCAGTGCCATATGCTCATTTGTTGTGTTGGAGTAACGAAGCGTGTAGTGCTAGCTACTGCCCTGGCCCCGGCACTCATGATGCGATTGTGTATGGGGGAGGAACCATCCCTAGCGGAGCGGAGGTAGTCTTTGGCCTGCTGAAAGGGAGCCACCAGAACCCTTTCAAGCTCATGTTCTCACCACCAACCAGACCACCCCAACCCAACCCGAAGGCTTCAGATTGCCCTCCATTTCCAGTGAGAGGGGGATCAGTGAACTTGGCGAAAACAAATGGAAACCGTACCCCCCCAACCCGAAATTCTGGTCAGATTCGGGTCTTCGGGTTGGGTTGGGGTGGTCTGGTAGGCATTCCTAAGTCGGGCCTGTCCCTCTACAGGAGGAATATTCAAACATATTTTTTCAAAACAAAAGATAGTCGGGGGACTATGTTTGGACTCTTGGTGATGATTTTCAAGCACTAAAATGAAAAGTCGCCCAAATTCCCCCTGTAGGGGGACGTGCCCGACTTAAAGGTAGTCAGTGTTCCAGCCTCCCCCCGCCCCCTTACGGACCAGGCCCCTCCCCCGTGCGCTGGGCTCCGCGTGAGAGATCCCGCGGGGCCCGTCGTGGGCGAAACTCCTACGATCGTCCCCCCCTCCCTCCCTCCCGCCCCTGTCTTCTGCTGCTTTTCGAGGGGATCGGAGGATGGAGGTCAGTTCGGGTTGGGTCTGGTGGGAGCTACTACACTGAACTTGGCTGTTTGGTGCCCCTGCAGATGATGCTTGTAAGCCCTCGGCTAGCTGCAGCGCCGCCTGCACGTGACAGCCAGCCGGCTCAACACGCGCCCAATCCAGTTAGGCCCCTGGAGACCAGGACACGGATAAACCAGGACACGGAAAACCAAGGAAACGATTTGCAAAATCACATGTTTCAGCACCCGTGCATGGTTTGCTTGCTGCACTGCAGGATTTGGGCTTGTGCACGGGATTAGGAGGGTCTTGCAGGCTTTTATGGTTTGTGCCCCCCCTCCTCCCTCCCCCCCCCGTGTCTTCCCCGCGCGATCCTCCTCCATCCATGAGCCTTCCCCCTAGAGAACACCTCCCCATCGCACCACCAGGCGTGCCGTCAGGGAGGCTCAGGCCTTTCGCGCGAGATGTCCATCACCACTCGTGTTCCTAAAGCTTGCGTCTTCAACGCTTTGGGGGGCCGAGCGCGGTACCTTTCCAAACCAGATCTCTCGCACCAGAGCCCTCCGTTTGTTGTATACTGTATCATATTACATGTGTATACCTTTTTGAAATTATTCGTTCAAAGGAAAACCATCACAAACTACTTGCACACCTACATGGATGGACGGCGATACCCTTCCATCAACATACGGCACTCGTCGTAGCGGCACGAACGTTCGTTCTGAAGAGGCTGCAGAAGCTGCCGGCATGGAGGACGGTCGGTTCCCAGGTTTTCGGGGCCTACCGCCCGCAGGAGTGACAAGGATGGAGGGTGGCACCTTCTCAACGCGGGACCCTCTCTCTCGCTGCATGGTTCCTCGAGCTCCACGGCCTGGAGTGCGCCAACCTCTGTAACCACAGCAGCACGCGTGGAGGGCGGTTCCCTTGGGGCTCTCGCTCGGGACTTTCCCAAATGTAATGACAAGACGTGTCTTGGGGGGCGGCTCCTACAGTGGAGACCCATGCCAAGAAAAACCCTGCTCGCCTCCAGGGTGCCCTGGGTTTCTTGGGTTTCGATGGTTTAGTCATGGAAAGCGCGACGTTCCCGCAACGACGATCAAGGGACGTCCTGGGGTCTCAGGATTGGGTTTCTTGTGGAAGGTCTCTTGTGGACTGGCCTCCACTGTATTCGAACCTGGGGGTGGGGATCTGGCTGGACACCTGGCTTAATTTTCTGGTCGGGCCTCCCGTGGGCCTTAGCACTCGTCAGAAGAATGCGAGCCAATCGTGTTCAGGGCTCTCGCTTCCAGGGCAGGCCCGTCGACACGTCCTGGATTGACTCTGGTGCTCCTCCTCTAAGTCGGGCATGTCCCTCTGCAGGAGGAATATCCCAAAATCATCAAACATAGTTTGGGGACAATGTCTGACTCGTTCTGCCTTTTTTGTCCGTCTTGTTTTGTCTTGCTACTTACCATTTTCTTACAGAATCCGTCTGTAGGAGGATCGGAAGCCGGGCAAGGGCTCCTAAATCCGTGGCTGCTAAAATCGACCTCCGGGAAATTGTCTTCGTCCTTCCGGGAAGAAGCCAGTTGACTGTTTCGCGTGCCGCGCCTCATTCCGGGAAGTTGTTTTTATCTTCCGGGAGGGCAGTTTTAGCAGCCACAGTTTTAGCAGCCCTCGCCCAGCTTCCGAGAGGACATGCCCGACCCAACCTGACCCACCTCCCCCTTCATTCCTGCCTCGCCCTCCTTCCTCGTCTCTCCTGCTCGAGCCGGGGCCCAGCCCCGCCGGCCTCCAGGCGTGGGTGGGCCGCACGGGCAACGGCGTCGAGCCCGCGGCACCGGGCTCGGGCGGCAGCCCCGACGACGAGGACCCCGGGCTGCGAGGGGGGAGGGCGAGGGGGGGGGGGGGCTTCGGGGGCGGCACAGAGGGGGGTGGTGACTAGGCCGGGGTTGAATATCATTGCGTGGGCCATGATATTTCCCCAGATGTCATGGCGCCTCTTCTTATTTCATTACGTCCCTGGCCCCCCCCGCTGGGCCGCGCACGTGCCGCCGGTCATGATTTGCAGCCCCCCCTCTTGGACACCCCCCTCTTGGCCGCTCCCGAGGGCTCTGCCAGCATCAGTGCCAGGCCACAGGCGCCTTGGCACAACGGCTTCCGCCCCACCCATCACCTCCACCTCCCATGCCTTCCGGCATCCGCGAGAGCTGCGGATGAGCCCATCGAGCCTCATGAGAACCTTAATCACGCCTTTCAAGGAAACCCACGTACAGTCAACGCGCACAGGAAGGATGAACGACTTTCCAAGATTACTTTTGCATCCTTTTACTTTCAAGCGGCTTTCGCTGTCCACGCCCCGTTCGCAAAGTGCCGACATGGCCTTCCAAGGCCCTTGCATCCTTATCGCGCGTCCTTATCATGCGGGTTGACTGTAGATCACATCGAAAAAGAAATGGAAGGTTAGGGCGGAAAGTCCAGAATAATGAGGGGGAGGTCACGGGGAGCCGCGCAGGACTTGCCAGCGCCGTGTGCAGCACGCCACGATCTGCCAGCCTGAAGCATATCACTACACCGATGATTGTTGGCAACACCGTGTCTCGATGTCAAGAGGACGAGGGGGATGGGGGCGGGAGTGGGAGGAGGACCATAGCTCACTGAGAGGTTAGAGGTTCCCATCGTCGGTTATGTTTCTGCCAGTCAAGCAGTGGCGAAGCGTCCTGGCTTGCCTACAGGCCTACCGAAGAATGTGCTAAGGACCTTTTGTTGTGTGCGCGACATGTTCTTAGAGCATTTCTGGTTGAGACCGTCTTGTTTTTATGCATCGGGCTTTCGTTCTAAGAACATCGTTCTTGTTCTCAGAACTTTTGGGGGTTCTACGAAGATCGCGTGGTAGGCCTATAGGGACGCCGGGACGGTCGGTCCCTGCTCAAGCCAGTTTTGTTGCCCCAGGGTGCTTTCCAGCAGCCGCCCTTCGTCGAGAGCTCCCCGGGGGCAATTTTCCCGAGTGTCCTCCCGAGAGCCGCCAGAGGCCCACAAGCTTGAGACCCGCAGGGCAGTTTCTGTTTCCGCTCCCCCGTCGTCAAGTTCGCCTGGGTGCGCCTCACGGGTGGCCCTCTGGTCCAGGCCTCTCAGATGGGGTCGGAGCAGAGGTCGGAGGATCGAGCCGCATCGCCGAGGCATCGGCGATGCATCGGCGATGCGGATCCACGTGGGGCCCATTTTTTCTGCACGCCGACGTCGCCGATGCATCGCCGACGTCGCCAGTGCTTGGCCGACGCATCGGCGATGCGTCGCCGATGTATCGGCGATGCGTCGAGATCCTCCGACTCCATGTGCTCGGACTGCATCTAGGAGGCCTCTATCCTGAGGGGCAGCAGATTCCTCCTTTTCCTCCTCCTTGGTGCCACCCTCCTTGGTGCCACCCTCCTCGGTGCCACCCTCCTTGAATCCTCCTCCTCTTCCTCGTCTTCCTCCTCCTCCTCGTCTTCCTCCTCCTCCTTGAGGCAACCCTCCTGCAACAAAAAACACTTGGGCGTCAAACCGAAAACCGACGCCCTCGCGTCGCGGACATCTCGCGAAACAGGTTTTTCTTTTCTGTTGTTCGCAGTGCCCGGCGCTCGGGGCGGCGGCCCCCTGCGTCGGGCCCCGCCGTCTCCCCGGGGTTTTGCAGTTGACTCCTCGGCAGGCAACGTGGCCTGCAGAGAACTCGCAGAGCACGCCCGCAGTGACGGTTGGATGGGCGATGGTCGGGTTTTGCCCCGTACGCTCCAGATTTTTTGCGAAACGTTCGCGTGGCCGCAGGGCACGACGGAAGCGAAGCAGACAGAAGCTGTCAAAAGGTGGTGGCGTCGTTGGAACATGTTTTCTGGAGACGCAGCCGCGGGGACGACTACAGACAGACGGCGCGCGCACTGCGCTGGGCGCACGTCACAGTGTCCATGGTTGGAAGTCACTCTGAACGAATGGTGGTCCCAAAAGAGGGCTTCGGTGGATTGGAAGGCCGTGGCGAAGCTGACCCCAGTCGCGGAGCAGCGCCCAGAGATGCTCGCAAGGTGCACCTGGGCCCTGCTCGTCACGAAAGCGCGGCACCTCGTCACGCAGTATTGCGTCGAAGCCTTGAGGCAGGGACTCAAACCGAGGGTGCCGCAGTTGCGGCCCCGGCGGTGGTCGAAGTGGCGGCGTTCCTACGGTTTGAGTTTTCGAACATTTCACCGCAAGTACAAGGTGCGGAAATTGTTTCTCCAGTCGCGTTTCGAAACGATGATCCTCATCGTGGCCAGGGTTCGCGCCACCGCAGGGGAACTTCTTGGTTATTACCCAGAAGTCCTCAACTGGGACCAGTCCCCTTTCCACCACAACGAGACCGCTTCTGCTTCGAAGCCGTGCCTGACTGTGAAAGGGGGCGTCGTCCCGCTGGTGGAAGCCCACGATGACAGCAAAGCCAGGTGGACAGCAAAGCCAGGTGGACAGGTGGACGGCGACCAGGCGGAACTCCGCAGTCGCGGCCCGCCGCCAGCAAAGCTGATGTTCAAGGGGGGGCCTGCCGTGGCGAAGGACCTGGCGACGCACATGCGCACTTGCGACTATGGTGTTTGGGTGAGCACGGTGACTTCCGAGAAGTGCTCATACCGCACAGAAGAGGTCATTTCCTCCCTGCAGTGGCACTCGTGCGCGTGGCTGGACGACGCGCAGGCGCGGGGGCGGCGGCGCATCTCCATTGCCGATGACCGCGGCCCCCACAAAGCAGATGCGGTTAGGAGGCTCGCCTGGGCACACGGCGACGTCCTCATCATCAATGGAGAGGGCACGACCGCGGTTGCGCAACCCGTGGACACGGACTTGAATCAGCACGTGCAGCGCCGTTACATGGCACCCGGAACCGTGGAACTCGTGCAGCAAATTGCAGAGGGCAGGCAGGTGCCGCAGTTGCGGCGACACGAATGCGCCGGCATGATGGTGTCCGCGCTGAGCAACGCACAACTCCACGTAGACGCCGCCGACGGCTTTCTCATAACATGGACCAGAGCTCGATTTGACAAGTCTGGCGACCTGCACCTGCACATGTGCAGGGAGGCGGCCGGGCCGTGGAGGGACGGGGGCTTGCGGGGGAACGTGGGCGCCGCAGTCGCGGAGGTCAGGGCAGCGCGCGGAGTGGGCAAGCCCAGGTGGTCGCGCAACAACGCGCGCCGCCTCATCCTAGACTGCGCGAAGCACAGTGCATCAGACAAAGTCCTGGGGCAAGAGCAAGGAGGAGAACGGCGGTGGGGGGGGGGGGGCGACGGCGCGGAGGAGGGCGATGAGAGCGCTCCCGACAAGGGCGATGCGGAGCAGGGCTGGGAGGAGGCCCTGGGGGAAGACCAGGATGCCGCAGCTGCGGATTGCCAGCTTGCGCCCGCGGTGATCGAGGGGGGGGGGGGGGGGGGTCGCAGTTGACGCGCGGTGCGCGCGGCCGAGCGGGCGGCGGCAGAGGTGGCGCTGAGGGGCGCGCTCAGAGAGGCGGACGCACCGCTGCGACAGGCGGGCTTGGAAGCGGGCAATGAGTTGTCGGATCGAGCAGCGGAGGCAACGCGAGCGCATGCGAGAGTTGTTTCGCGAAAGCGACGACACCCTGCGAGCCTTGACGGCGCAAAGGGACCACGAGGCCGCAGTGGCGGCGAAACGGCGGCGATTGGCGAAGGAAGCGGACGACGGGGCCTTGGCGCTCCGAGACCTGACGAGGCAAATTCGGGAGTCGGAGACCGCCTTGAGAGCGAGCAAAGAGGCCGCAGTCGCGGCGGCGGCGGCGCTGGCGAGCAAGTTCGCCCTGGCGCAGTGGGAGCCAATGGAATGCACGCCCGAGAAAACCAGAGTGGCGGTTCTGGACTGCCTGGCTCGCGGCATGGGCGTTCTCTCGGGGGCGCGGGGGCGCGAGCGGGCGCGGTTCCGGACGAGCTGGGGCGAAGAGATGAGCATGGAGCACAAGGGGAAGTGGCCAGTCGCGCTCGCGGGGCGGCTGCAGGAGGTCGCAAACGGCGCCGCAGATGCGAATCGCGCATCGCTGTCGCAGTTCGCGCGCAATGGGACAGTTCGAACTTTAGGCGGTCAGTTGGCGCTGGCGGTTCTTGCGAGTGCCGGTCGCGGCAGCAGTCGCTGTGGAAGTGGAGCCGTCGCGTAATTGGAGCTAATGACGTGGCCGCGGTTGCTGCGAGGCGCTGCCGCAGCCGCGGTTCCGTCGCCGCTGCGTGGAGAAAAAGAAACATCGCTAATTATCGCCTCCTCTTCCTCGCCCCCCGCCCTCCCCGCCCCCGGCTGCTGCGGCTGCCCCTCCTCGCAGAGCCGCTCGATCCTCCTGCAGCTGTTGCCCCAGACCCCCTCGGCCCCATCGCCCCGCGCGATAGTTATTGGCGGCTCGACGAGCCACCGCTGGCAAACGCGGCTGGCGCCGCCGCGCGTCCGTCGGCCAGGGCAGCCGCGTGGCCGGCCACCCCGCGCGTCGGGCGCGCGCCCGCCAGCAGCGCTTCTGGTTCCGGGGCCCAGTTGGCCACCGCGGAGCACATCCACGTCGCCGAAGTCGCGGACGACGGCGACGCTGCATCTGGAACCGACGGTTTCACTCAAGACGGGGACAGCTGCGCCGCCTCCGGCGGCCTCTGCCGCAGACGGGGAGGAATGCCAGGAGCCCGCAGTTGCGGCGGGGGGAAGTCCTGGCGCGGGGGCCGCAGCTGCGGCTGCGCGCCAGAAAAAGAAGCGATCCTGGGAGAAAGAGGCTCGCATCCAGCAGACCCTCACGCCGCCCGAAAACAGAGGGGGCGCTCTTCTCGAGCGGGGGGGGAGTCCGCAGAGGACATGGGGAGGGGTGGGTTTCTACGCGATAAACTTCGGGGCCAGGGCGGCGACTCGCGATCGGCGCCGAGACGAGTGCTCGCAGATGCGCGCGAACCTTGCGCGCATCATCGCCATGTACGAGCGCGTCGACAAGCTCTTCCACGCGCTGTCTGGGCAACGCGACCCCTCCGAGAGCGCGGCCGCAGCGGCGCGCGGCGCGCTCGCAGATCGAGAG
This sequence comes from Prorocentrum cordatum, assembly GCA_963575745.1. NCBI lineage: Eukaryota > Dinophyceae > Prorocentrales > Prorocentraceae > Prorocentrum > Prorocentrum cordatum. Next base: position 43,196 of record CAUYUJ010022635.1, on the reverse strand, counting down.
CGCTACAACCACTTGTGCGGCAAGGGCGGCGAAGAGAGGGGGGCGCGTCTCAGCGGCGTTGGAGACCGCAGTTGCGGCAGCATTGAGCGCGTCGACTTCGCGAGGCTCTCCCGCAGCAAAGAAAAGCTGACGGAAGCAGGGGCACCTGCAACAGGTGCTTCAGGGCCCTGGTCGCGCGCATACCCGTGGGCAGTTCCATCGCGCACCTGGGTTCCCAGATCACCGCCATGGCAGCGCGCGCGCAACAAGTTGGCCAACGGCGATTTCGGGGTGATCAGGCTGAACAACGATTACGATTGGTTCGTAGAGTACGTCCAGCGGCACGACGTGCAAGTGTGCATGGGGGATTTCAACATGTGCATCTTCGATATGGTCAGGCAATACCGCAGTCGCGGCCTGATCGCGGGCGCGGCCGCGCGGGCCCCCTGGAAGTCCGCGGGCGGCGCGCCCAGGGCAGATAGCACGGCGATTATTGCAGCGGCCCCCGGCCAGTGCCGCCGGCCCGGGGCGCTCTGGGCGATGGTGATGATGCTGATGGTGATGTGACGACGGCGATGGCGATGGCGACGGAGATGGCGATGATCCCGCCCCCCCCCGCCCCTCCCATCCTGTCTCCTGCCCCCCCCCCTTTCTCCTGCCCCCCCCCCCCCCTCTCCTGCCCCCCCCCCCCTTTTTTTTTTTTTTCTCTCTCTCTCTCTCTCTCTCTCTCTCTCTCCTCTCTCTCTTCTTTCTCTCCCTCTCTCTCTCTCTCTCTCTCTCTCTCTCTCTCTCTCTCCCTCTCTCTGTCTCTCCCTGTCTCTCTCTGTCTCTCTCCCCCTCTTCTCTCTCTCTCTCTCTCTCTTTCTCTCTTCTCTCTTTCTCTCTATCTCTCTCTCTCTCTCTCTCTCTCTCTCTCTCTCTCTCTCTCTCTCTCTCTCTCTCCTCTTCTCTCCTGCCCCCCCTCTCCCCCCCCCTTCTTTCCTGCCCCCCCCCCCCTCCTTTCCCCGCGCCCCGGCCCCCCCTTCTCTTGCCCCCTCCCCCCCCATTGCAGAGCACCCGTCTGCAATGCGGACCCTCCCGCTTTTCGTCGCAGCTCCCGTTCCCGCCTGAGAGCCCCCCCTTCCCCCCCCCTCTTTGCAGCTCCCCCTCCCCCTGCAGAGCGCGCCCCCCCCCCCCGCCCCCTCCTGCCTTCGCCCTTGCAGAGCAAAGCTCCGATGGGGGAGGGGGGGGCGGGGGCGGTGCGAAATCGAGCGGGGGGGGGGGGGGGGGGGGGGGCAGGGGGGGCGCGCCGAGCATTGAATTTGACAGTTGATGAGCCCCCCTCCCCCTCCCAAGCAGAGCTAATGCTCATGCTGAAGCAGGGCTTCGTCAGCTTGGAGTTCTCGCGCTCACACGCCGGATCGGCGGATTGTCTTCGGCCCCCCTCGGAGACGCCGCGTCGCCGAAGGCCCGGGCGTCTCGCGCGAAGGCAGCGGCGGGCTCCTCGCGCAACAAAAGTCCGACATTCCTGACGTCCGATTACCAGAATGGGCCTGGGAAGCCGTTGGAGACATGCCTGCCCAAGAACTTTGCCAGGGGGGCAAGTTGCGCCCTTTGCTGACGTCATCTGCAGAATTCCCCACCGCAGTCGCGGAGCTCGGTAGAAGGATAGGGCAGATCAAATACATGCTGGAGTTGCAGGGGCTGGGCTCAAGAGTAGAATAGCGGGTCCCCCGCCAGTTCAGAACTCGACAGAAAGAACTGGACGTCGACATCTGGAAGGGTTCCCAACGAAAGGCACGCGCTGGTGCACGCGCGCAACCAGCCCCGCAGGTCGCCAGAGAAAGAGGCGGAGAGGCGCATGAAGCGGCACCACAGGCAAGAGAGGAAGAAGGGCGACGGCAAAGGCGACAAAGCGGAGGGCGGCCATCAGAAGGGGGGCCAGCGCGGCAACCAGCCCAAGGGCGACCAGCCCAAGGGCAACCAAGGCAACGGCAAGGGCGGCCACGGCTGGGGCCACCACGGCGACAAGGGCAAGGGCGACCATGAGCGACCACCTCTCCAAGCTCCAGCTCGTGGCCCTGATGCCGCAGTAGCGGCTCACGAGGAGCACCGCGGCAGCTGGCCAAGCAGCAGTTGGCAGGACTGGGGTCATGGAATCCGAAATGGCGCTGGGGTTCGTGGGATTCCTGGGATGCGGGGTTGGGCTCCAGGTGGTCGCGAGATCAGGGCGCCGCAGTCGCGGCTGATGCGCCGCCCGCAGCTGAGACGAAGACGCCGCAGTCGCGGCCTGGCGACCGTGAGCAGGCGGCCGACGACAGAATATGGGCTCCATCAGGTCCGTCGGACGCGGCGTCGGCCAGTTGGTCGGCTCCGTCGGCCGCGGCGTTGGCTCAGCCTCCTGTTCCGTTGGGCTGCGCGCACAGCTACTGGGCGCCGCCTCGATGAAGCCGCAGTTGTGGCATCGCAGCGGACAAAATCGCCATGGTCGCTATAATATCAACACTCGCGTTCTTTAAGACAGCCCCAGGGGACTGTTTTAAAGAACGCCGCGTTCTTTAAAACAGTCCCTGGGGATTGTTTTCGCTCAGTTCCTAAATTTCGTTCTCAGGGCCTTTGGATTACCGTTGATTCGCGGCGTGCAATATGAGGAACCTTGTTCTGGCACAGCTTGAGATGTCCATTCTGTAGTTTTCAAAACGGGGCACTCCCCTCAGTTGCAAAAGTTGAGACGGGGAACAGACATCGTCGATGAGTCGTGGGCTTACATTGACCCTCCTCCTGCATGTACTTTCCTTCTGCAAACTTTCCCCCTGTCGCACCCCGAGGCACGTTTCTAGGGCGGTTTGGGCGTTTTGTATGAGACTTCCTGACGCGAATGGCCCTGCATTTTCTTTAAAAATGGCAACAGCTTCGCGGATAGAAGGCGGGTGGTTTTCGAAATGGGGCTTTCGCTTTCAGCGCCGCGCACATCCGTTTTTAACATTTGCAAAAGTTTGATGGATTGAGGGCGTTGTTTTCAAACTGTGGCTGCCGCCTAAGCGCCACGCACATTCATTCTAAAGCTTACAACAGTTTCGCGGATTGAAGGAGGGCCGTTTTCAACATGTGGTTCTCGCCTAAACGCCGCGCTCATTTGTTTTCCGAATTTGCAACAGTTTCACGGATTGACGGCGGGTTTTTTTCAACATAGGGTTGTCGCCGTGGCGCCGCGCACATTCGTTCGAATCATTTGCGCGACTTTCGCGGGTTCCCATGATCAGCGTACACAAAAATTGTTTTGGAAGGACTCAGGGCTATGGGGGTGCAGCCGTTACGTTGGTTCGCCGTGTTGAAGTCTCGAGAATAATGTTCTGGCACGGTTCAAGATCGCCAATACGCAACACTCTGATTGATTCGTGGCGTTGGGATCCCGAAAACATTGTTTTGGAATGGTTCAGGGTCTGCAAACGGTTGTCTTCCAACGAGGCAGTTCCGTCAGTGGAAATGAACCGGTGTAGGGTCCTCTGGAGAGCAGTTTTTGGGGGAGGTTTTTTTTCCAACATCGTTGATGATTCTTGGATTTCCACTGGTCATCCTCCCCCTTCTCCTCCTCCTCCTCCCTCTGTGGATCCGACACCTTTCAGGAGCGCCGGCTGTGTCACGCCTCCGGGGTGGGCCGCGCTGTTTTCCTGGCGTTATGCGCCAGCGCCGTGGCAGTCCCGACTTGGACCCGGTGGCTGCGCAGAGCGGCCGCGACGCAGCACGTGGGCTTGCGATGGCCTGAGCTCACTGGTCTCGCGAGGTCGCGGTAGTCACTGGGAGGGAAAAGCCCCGCCTCGTTTTCGCCGAGGAGGTCCTCGACGCCACAGCTGGATTCTATTCGAAATTCTGGTCAGAACGCACTCTGGGAGAGGCCCGGAGTTTCACTCGTGAGTTTGCGATGGCCTGGAGCCGATTGGTCTCGCGAGCTAGCGGTAGTACCGCGCTGTTGTTGCTCTGGCCTCTCCAGGGACGCCAGTACCGCCCCGTTGTCCGATTCCAGCAAGGCGGCGTTTGAAGGTAGGCGCTGTGCGCAAACACCATGGTTGATCAAGACCTGGGCTTGATTGCTGTGCGAATTGGCGCCAGCACCACACTGAAATAGTGCGACTGCCTGTTCAGAGGCGCCCATAGTGCCCGCCTACACGCATATAACTGTTCAGCGGAATGCGGCAAGTCTGGACCATGCCAAAGCAGCACTCTGGGCTGCGACCCTTCGAGCGCAACGCAGAAGGCCGTCACGTGTGGCACCTCTCGTTGCCCGCACTGGGAGAGCTGCAACATGCGGCATGATCTTCCTCTTCGTGTTGGTGTGTCTTTCTCGTCGTTGTCGTCCTCGTCTCCTCCTGTGTTAGTATCCAGGTCACGTTTTAATCGTTTTAATTGCTTTTACCTCAAGGTGGAGCAAATGCCCAGAACGCAGTAGCATGTGACACATTTCGTTTCTCTTCCATGGGAGGCACTCCATGGCCTGCTTAACGGATGTCTTGGGCTCTTTGGGGGTCGTCGTGGGGCCATCTTAGGACGTTCTTAGCATTTCCTTGGGCCCTCTTGTACCGTCTCGGGGCCGTCTTGGGTTCCCCATTGTCGTCTGAGGAGTGTCAGGTCAGGTGGCTATCTCTGGAGCCTCGTGGGCCACTGTGACCTTCCTGGACCGTCTTGGGGCTCTCTTGGGCCGTCATTGGGCGCCTTCTCGGGGCGGTCTGGAGGCTGTAGACTGTAGACTGTAAAAAGACGATGTCTTCCCAACAAGCAGACCAAGGAACGGTGAGAAGACCACGTCGGCCGTGACTCGCTGCCCGCACGAGACGGCTCGGTGCGTAGGGTGGCATGGTCCCCTGAAGCCTTCACCGTTATTTCAGGTTCCTCGGCCAGGAAAACCACGACCAACCCTGCCGAATCGAGCGGCATGCGCAACCGGACTGTACGAATACGACAAGCTCAGGGCGGGTGGACACAAGGTCCCATGGGGTTCACGGGCCACACGACCCCACCTCCCGACCAAATGCGCAATCCCCGTGCCTGGTACCCACCTCCAGGCCACGGGCGCAGCTAAGGCGCCACATGCGGACAAGCAAACTGCTTGCCGCTGGTTCCGAAAATTGGACCCGGTTGCTTCTCTCCTTGCCTGCTGCAGCGAGCAGCCCTGATAGTATGCCCTGTACGTGAAGACTGAGTACCAGGATACGGTACCCAGTGCCCACGCGTAGGGCTCGGGGCGGTCTGGAGGTGTGAGTGGCTTCCTGGGAGTCTCTTGAGGCTAGTTTGAGCTTTCTTTGGCTCCTTCAAGGCCCGCGGAACCATAGCGGCCCGAGAGCTCCGAGAAACCAAACAACTTCAACAACCTAGTTTGTCTCAACGTGTTTGCATGACCTTGGCCCCCTTGTGGTCCTCTTTGCGGTCTCCGCGGCGTCGTGCAAGCGTCTGAGAGGGGCCCCTTGGGCGTCCGTTGGGCCATTTTGGGGGCTTCTGGGTTGGGTGCCGCTTCAGGCCACATCGAGCAGTTTTGGGACCGAAGGCTCGAAATTCGTCGTCGTCGTCGTCGTCGTCGTCGTCGTCGTGGTCGTCGTCGTCGTGGTCGTCGTCGTCGTATGGCCCTGGGGATCACCGAGGACGTGTCATGGCCAGGCCAGGAGGCCCCTCCAGAGGTGGTGAGAGATGCATGCAGCAGGTACTCACGGCAGGGGGGGGGTCTCCAAGACTCACAGAAGCCCTGCCGGACAGCTAAGAAGTGCAGGTGGAGGAGGAGGAGGAGGAGGAGTCGGAGGAGGAGTCGGAGGAGGAGGAGGAGGAGGATGAGGGAGGGGGGGGGAGGGGAGGGGGAGGGGGAGGGGGGAGGGGGGGAGGGGAGGGGGGGGGGAGGAGGAGGAGGAGGAGGGAGGAGGAGGAGGAGGAGAGGAGGAGGAGAGGAGGAGGAGGAGGAGGGAGGAGGAGGAGGGGGAGGAGGAGAAGGAGGAGGAGGAGGAGGAGGAGGAGAAGGAGGAGAAGGAGGACGACGACGAGGACGAGGTCGAGGAAGAGGAAAGCTTGGCTGGCATTTCAGGCAACCTCGACGCACCGATTCTGTGAGACACACGGATGGGCTGACGTCTAGTCGGCAGGGGGCCAGTGATTTGGGTGATTCATTCGGTAGTGTCCCAGTGCCGATTGTTTGGTCACCTTGGCCAGTCACCAAGCGAAGTCTTGTTCAAGTCCTACGTGACAGCACGTGGCATTCGACCACGCTTCAGCGTGTCAGTGGGAACAGTGGTGAGTCTTGCTTGGAACTCGGGTGCGACTGTCCTTCGGATGCGGCGAATGATTGATGTCAGAATCTTCATTACCAAAACGCTTTGTAGACGGCTGTTCCATCACACGCCAAACTACCCCAGGCCCCGCCCTCCTCATCCCCTCCCCTCTCCCCCCGCCCCCCCGCCAGCACCAGGGGACGCTCCAAAGCAACCTGTTCAAGCAGCGCGAGACAGAGGTCAGACAGTCGCTCTGGAACGCGACGTACGAGTGGAAGTTCTCGAAGGCCGCTCTGGCCCAGGGAGAGCCCCTGATCTCTCACAGTCCCGGAGCCATTGCTTACCAGCCTGAGAGCATATCCTTATCCCTATGGTGGGCATCCCCTCATCTCGATGCCGATCCTAAGGATTACCTCGGCGTCTGTGGACGCATCCCTGCGATGGGCGTCGCCTTTTGGCTTGTCCGTCCTCAGGGCTAAGGACAAGTTCCAGGCTGGTTGAGTACAGTGGGGACCCATGCCAAAAAAAACACCTTGCTTGCCGCCAAGGTGCCCCGGGTTTCTTGTGTTTCGATGCTCTTGCTGTGGAGAGCGTGATGCTCCCACACTAAAATTATCCTGGCGAAGGACCCAACCATATGCAGTTGTGAATGCCGCAATTGTGAATACCATCTTCGCCCGCGCTCCCTATGTGGCCACGGCTCCCCGCCGGAGCCCGACATGCTCAGGGACACGTTCGTGGCCGTCTTCGCGGGCGCCGACGACGACAAGGACGGCGTCCCTCTCACCGAGGAGCAGAAGCAGGAGAGGGGCCTTGAGAGCAATGAGGGAGGAGGTGGCGTTGCACGTCGACAAGGCGGAGTACGACGCCCAGGCGCGGTTGTTGAACCAGCACAACTATGGAGCCACGATCCTCGTGAGGGATGTGCCGCAATGGCCCGGGGCCGCCATGCGAACCCTGCCACTGGCGCCTTCGGTGGAACTCCAGTGGGGCCACGATCCTCGTGAGGGGTGTACCAAAATGGCCTGAGGCCGCCATGCGAACCCTGCCGCTGGGGCCTTCGGTGGAGCTCCCTATGGGGCCACGATCCTCGTGAGGGGTGCGCCGAAATAGCCCGAGGCCGCCATGCGAACCCTGCCACTGGAGCCTTCGGTGGAGCTCCCTATGGGGCCACGATTCTCGTGAGGGGTGTGCCGAAATGGCCCGAGGCCGCCATGCGAACCCTGCCACTGGAGCCTTCGGCGGAGCTCCTTATGGGGCCACGATCCTCGAGAGGGGTGTGCCGAAATGGCTCGAGGCCGCCATGCGAACCCTGCCTCTGGGGCCTTCGGTGGAGCTCCCTATGTGGCCACGATCCTCGTGAGGGGTGTGCCGAAATGGCCCGAGGCTGCCATGCGGACCCTGCCAATGGCGCCTTCGGTGGAGCTCCCTTTTGGGGCCACGATCCTCGTGAGGGGTGTGCCGAAATGGCCCGAGGCCGCCATGCGAACCTTGCCAGTGGGGCCTTCGGTGGAGCTCCCTATGGGGCCACGATCCTCGTGAGGGGTGTGCCGAAATGGCCCGAGGCCGCCATGCGAACCCTGCCACTGGAGCCTTCGGCGGAGCTCCCTATGGGGCCACGATCCTCGTGAGGGGTGTGCCGAAATGGCCCGAGGCCGCCATGCGAACCCTGCCAGTGGGGCCTTCGGTGGAGCTCCTTATGGGGCTGCGAAACGCTGTGCTGGGTGGGTGAAACGCAGGGATGAGGGGAAGGGGGGAGGGGGCAGCGGGAGGAGTGGACGCGGGGCGCTGTCTCTTCAAAACGAGGACCCAACACCACAGGATGGTTGGGAAAAACATGGATGTCCTGGGGGTTCAAAGTTGGGTTTCTTGTGCATGGTTTCGTGCGGATCAGCCTCCACGGCGCCCGCACGCGAAGGGCATCGTGCCCTGCTGGTGAAGAGCTGGCCTTAAGTCGGGCACGTCCAGGAGGAATATTCATAAATAGTCAAGCAATAGTCTGGGGACGATTTTGTTGAGCATGTGTTGGCTATTTTAGTGGATGTGTTGACAATGTTTTCATTTTTTCGCCAAAAATACCACTGTAGGGGCACATGCCCAACCTAGAGCTGGCCCTGGGCACCGACCGTGACTTTTCTCCGGGCGCCGGAGCCGCGCCAGTGGCTCCCAACCACAGAAGGGGCTCCCCACCCTCGAGGAGGCGGGGCGTTCACAGCCTGACCTTCTCCGGGCGGCTCGGGGAAGCTGGCGGAAGCCATGGAGGTTTGATATGGTCCAACCGATTGTAGCCTTGATCACCCGGAAGAGTTTCGGGCACCACAAAAGTACCGAAATTGGAGGGTTTTCACGCTTCGGGCCCTGGGAGGCCATACTCGTTCGACACGGTTCCAACGCCTTTCTGGGTGATGGGAATCATGTCTGGTATGTCGTCCTGAAGTACGATGGGAGCACATCAGCATGAAGGGCCCTTCGAAGAAGACAAAACGCCATAAGCATGAACTTTTGGCGCTCCGCGCGGGTTTCTTGGATCCGCGCCTGGGCCCCTCCCCAGGCGGCGGCGCCGCCGCCGCCCCCGGCGCGCTCCGCGCGCCGGGGAGGGGGGCCCCAGCGGGGATCCAAGAGATCCGCGCGGAGCGCCAGAAGTTTTATGCTAATGCTGTTGTTTCTTCTCCTGGTAATACTGTTTTTGTTTATGCTGTTTTATGTTTTGTGTTTATGCTGTTTTATGCTGTTGTATGCTTTATGCTGTTTATGTTCATGCTGCTTTTCCTTCTTCTGGTAGTGGAGGTGTGCAGGGCCGCGCCTTCGAGAATGGAGGGAGCTGGCAGCCTCGTCCCCGGCGGGAGGCGCGGCGGAAGGCGCGGCGGAGGCCAGCAGGAAAATGGAAGCGAGGGCGGCGTTCCGCCAGCGGTGGGCCCGCTGGAGCTGGGCGGGGGTGAGCGCCAGGGGGTGTCACGGCGCCAACAGAATCGCAGAGCGGGCGTCGTTCGGAATTCTGCCGGCCGGGGTCTTTAACCTCCTCCGCCTCCTCCTCTGCATGAGCCGCTGCACCCTCGGGGGGCTCGATCGAGCGAGAAGGAGGGCATTCCCTCCCGATGGGCCCGGGTAGTCCTGGAGGAGGTCGTTCCAGAGTTCGAAGCGAATCTCGTTCGGCTTCTTGGGTCAGCAGTGAAGATAACCCCCACCCCAAGAAACGCCCGCGACAATCGCTTCGTTTTTCGCTCGCCGTTTCGGGGAGTTGCATTGACAGGATGCCGCGCCAAAATCCGTTGCAGCACGTCTTGGCGCGGGCCCTCGCCCCCCTCCCTCCCCCTATGGAGTGGATCTTGGCTGTTTTGGGCGCCTGTTGCAAGCAGGTGGAGCCTCCCACGTGGGACGCACTGTTGCAAACAGCAGAAGCTGGCGGAATTGAGCCCCATGTCCTCCGTCGGGAGGTAATCGCGCTTCTTCCAGCGTCGCGGTCTGGGTCGGACCAGCTGCCCTTCTCCCAGGGGGGCGCGCCAGTGTGTGCAGGGCGTACAGATGATCGCGCGACGCGCATCCTGGGGCGGGATGTGTTCGGTTCTTACATTCGGCGCGTTGGAAATAATCATTTTAGTGTTTAAGTCCTGGCAAGAGCACTAAAACACTAAACAAACGATGCATGGCTTGCGTTCTTGACCAAGTTTAAAACGTCTTCAGATTCGGTGGTTGCATTGCTTTACATTACCTTCTACGACGTCCTGAGTTCCTCCCCGACGTGTTTTTAAACAGAGCCAACGCGGTTTGAGAGGATAGGTAACCTCGAAAACGAGGATCTCTTGCCAGCGGAAGGTTGGCGGACGGTCTGCGGAAGACGGTGGGAGCAAACGGTGCCCTCCTGAGGCGCGCCATGTCTTGTTTGATCCACGGTTTCCAGTGTCGGCCATCTCTGCTGTGTTTACTTAGGTCGCCATGATGGGAAGAACCGCGGACTTTCTGTGTGCACATTACTGCGTTCGCGCCTCTCGTGGCGTCGTCGATTCTCGACTCAGGAACGTTGCGGTGCATGGTTGTTTCGACCCCCCGAGACAAACAAACTGTGTACCGTACCGCTTTGGAGCGGGGCCTGAAAAGAGTCCAGACATGGTACGGTGCATGGGCTCCGCTCTTGTAGCAAAGGGGGCCTGAGCGAAACGGGCCCGAGACCCCAGGGCTCTCCAGGACTTGTTCTGTCCTTCTGGTCAGGGTTCTGACGGTACCCCGACGCCCGCGGAGGGCCGCAGGGGGTCAAGATGGCGATATGCTGGGAAACCTCTCCCAGGATCCTTTTTCCTCCTGCTCGGCTCGCATCTCCTGCAGTGGAAGGTCGAACTCGGGTATAGCCGTGGTCGTACATGGTCCGACTCTGGCGCGGTGCCGCTCCACCTGGCCGCGCCCCGTGGAATTAGAGGCCCGTCGTGGTCTTGCCCCGCCTGGTGACACTCGTGATCGGGTTTTGGCCGGCCCTGGAGTGTAATTTAGTTCGCACGACGACCTCCCGCGTCTTGGTGGCGCCGGATGGAACGAGGGACCCGCGGACGTGGAAGTGGTCCCGCGCCACGAGCTCCCGCCACGGGGGGCGGCAGCGTGGGCGAGCAGCCCAAGCCGACCCTGGCGGCCGCACGCTCTGGGGCTGCTCCCGGCTTGACCAGGAGATTGCCGCGGGTCGTCCTCCTCCCCCTCCTTCTCCTCCTCGCCTCCTCGTCCTCCTCCTCCTCCTCCTCCCCGTCCTCCTCCTCCTCCTCCTCCTCGCCTCCAGGCCCTAAGGGGCCCCCCCGTCGCTGCCACGGTGCGCCCTGAAGTGCTGACGCCTGCCCCCCTCCTCCCCTCGAGCGGCCGCTCTCTCCTCCCTCCCGGGCCCCCGACGTCATGGCTGTTTCGTGAGGTCGACCCCCGGAGGTCTCGACCCTTCCCCTGGCACCGGTTTTTCATCCCGACTCGTTTTGTTGACGGTCCCGAGGGCTGGGAAGGGCCCCCCGAAGCCGAAACTGGGGGCAAATGTCCCGTCGTGTTCTTTTCATGACCGAGGGTTTCTGGGCTCTCGTTCCCCTGCACGCCAGACAGTTTCCCGATCGGGGCCCCTGGTTCGCCCGACGCTGGTGCGGATCGCCTCGAAGGAGTAGTGGTGAGGAGGAGGAGGAGGAGGAGGAGGAGGAGGAGGAGGAGGAGGAGGAGGAGGACGAGGTCGGGGCCCCCCGTTCGCACGAAAAAGTGCCCTGTAGTACTCGTTTTCACGGGGACCTCCCATCGTGTGTGGCGCCGCGGGGGGAAGCAAGAAACGCCTGCCAGTGTGTCTGGGACTGGCCGTGTGCGCGCGTGGACACCTCGGGCGCCGCTTCCGTTTTTCTCCTTCCTCCCTCCCTCCCTCCCTCCCTTCCTCCCTCCCTCCCTCCCTCCCCCCCTCCCTCCCTCCCTCCCTCCCCCTCCCTTCCCCTCCCTCCCCCCACCCTTCCCCTCCCTCTCCCTCCCCTCCCCTCTCCTCCCCTTCCCTCCCCTCCCCTCCCGTCTGGCCCGACGGCCCCTCTGCTCATCGGGCTCAGCAGCCCTGAAGCTCGGGTTCGGTGCCGAGGGACGGTCAACACGAGGGGGGTCGCACCAGCCAGCGCTCCTGGGCACAAGTCCGAGGCGCTGTTGGACGTCTGGGTTCGTTCTGAGAGGCTCCGGGGGTGCTCTTCGGGGCCTGCCCACCTGAGGACGTGGCGCTGCCTCGAGGAAGTGGCGACCTCCTCAGTGGTGACCCCCCCCAGAGCTCGTTTCGATTCCCCCGGTTCGACTTGATTCAGTGTCGATGTCTTGCGAGTCCGATTCGATCCCACTTCGGATCCCGATTTGGCTTCCGACGATTCCCAATGGAGGCCTACGAGTTGGCCTGCCAGGTTCCGCCGACTCGACTCCTCGCGACTCGGCTGCCGATGTCGGCCGATCCGCTTCCCTTCGACCGCCGACCCGGCTCCTCGGTTCGGTCCTGGGCGATCGCCTGCGGCCCCCCCTGGCTCTGCCCGGGAGGCCATCACCCCCCCGCGGAGACCTCTCGGGAGTTGCCTTTTGAATTTTGAATTTGAATTTGAATTTTGAATTTCGCCCAGGTGTTCTGTCCGGGCACAAAAAAAAGTTGCCTTTTGAATTCCCCGGGCCCGCCCTCAGTGGGCCCGGGCCACGACGGGGCAGTTTTGTGATACCGGTCCGCGTTGCCGTTTTTGAGTGCTGGTCCCGTCGCCGTTGTTCTGTTGCCAGTTCCGTCGCCGTTTTTCTTCGCCGGGTCTGGTACCGGCTCCAGTTCCAGAGCCGTTTTGTTGCTGTTTCTGGTTGCCGTTTTTTGTTCACCGCCTCCGTTTGCAAGAGAATTTTTTTTCCGGAGACGGTGAACCAACGGCGCTGCCGTTTCCAGAGACCACGACGGGCCCGCGCCTCTCTGATGCGCGGCCCGGAAGCCGCAAGCAAAGGTCGAAATTCAGAGGACAGCCAATTAGCTCGAGCAGGGATCCGTTCCCGACCCCCCAGCGCGAGCCCCCCTCTTCCGGTCCTCCCCCTCATGGGCGCACCTGATGCCTGGCAGCGGAGGGAAGCTCGTGCGCAGTCCAAAGATGGAGGCGCTCCCTTGCCTCGTCTGAAGTCGGGCATGTCCCTCGTCAGCCACGCGCAGAGGGGGGTGGCGAGAGGGGGGAGGGCTTCTTAGAAGCTCCCCTTCTTCTTAGAAGGCGCGGGCCTTATAGATGTACGGCTGGTGCCTTCTAGGAAGCAGCCTCCTTCTAAGAAGCCCTCCCCTCTCCCTCCATCCCCTCATGCGCGCCGCCATCATCTACTGGAGGAATATTCAAAATTAGTTTTAAAACAGATTCTGGAAACGATTCTTCGACTATGTTTGACTATTGTTGCACATTGTTGGGTTATGTCAAAAGTTTCGGCCAACATCTGCCTGTAGGAGGACACGCCCGTCCCCGTCCCTCTACTGGAGAGCTATTTTAAAATAGTATAAATACTGGAAACGCTTCTTCGATTGATTGAAGACCGGTGCGTCTGTTCTGGTTATTTTAATTTTTTGCCCAAAATCCGCCTGTAGGAGGACGCCCGTCTCCGCCCCTCTAGTGGGGGGCGATTCGAATATTTGATCAAAAAAGCTGGGCACGATCCTTCCACCATTTCCGATGTTTCTTTGCATAGTTGTCGTGTCTTCCTGTTTCGCCCAGGATCCGCCTGCAGGCGGACACGCCCGACCCGAGCCTCGTGCCGCGTGGCCGCGTGGGGCGCCCGCCCTCTGCGCAGGACGGCCGCAGCCCCCGTGCTGCCCGACGTGTCCGCAGGGCCTACCGCGGGTGCCAGCCGCGCGGGGGGCCCTTCGCGCCGGGCGTCGCCGCGCCTCGTGCAGCGGCCCTCGGGTCATAAAACGTCATGTCGGGAGGCTTGTTTCCATGCCACGGGGAAGGAGAAGGGGGGATAGCGGAGGGTAGTAGGGTAGGTAGTAGGGTAGAGAATCAGCTCACGCAGACGATTCTCCCGGCGCCTCCCAGCGCCGGGAGGCGTGCATGCATCGAGGAATGGGCCCAGCGGCGGGGCCGAAACCAGCTGCATGCAGCAGATTTGGTACCCCCCCCCTTCGCTCGGCCCGATCATCTTCGGCCTCGGGAGGCCCTTACCAGGCCTCGGGACCGTCAGACTCAGGACAAAAAACTGGTCCCGGGGAAGGGGTCCAGACCTCTGGGGCCCGACGTCATGAAAAAATCATGACGTCGGGGGTCTGGGCTTCGAAGGAGCTGCACCGGCGTGCCCGCGCCGTGAAGGGAAACAAATAGTAAAGAAACAGGCTGGGGACCTTTGCTGTAGTATGTTTGACTACTTGTTTGATCAGTTTTTGACTACTTGTTATTTGTCGTCCAATATCCGCCTGTAGGACGACACGCCCGACCTAAGGTGCAGCAGCATTTCGGAGGAGCTGCACCTGCGTGCTCGCGCTGTGAAGGAAAAGGATAGTACCCTCGGACGGGGCTAGGAATAAGTCGGGCCTGTCCCTCTACAGGATAATTACCCAAAAATAATAATAAAAAAAAGGATGGGCACTATTGTTCAATTATTCGTGTAAAGTTTAAACAGGTTCCGATTTTTTATTCGTCCTCCAAAGTCTGCCTGTAGGGGGACTTTCCCGACTTCAGGCTAGGACTAAATCCGTCCCAGAGCATTCCGGAACGCTCCCAGAGCGTTCCGGAACGCTCTGAGAAGGCCGCAGCGCCCGAGACATCCTGCAGGGCCGCTGGATCTCAGAGATTCTCGATTTGTCCTTACCTGATTTTATCCTCGCCCTGGCTTTGTCTTATACCCATACGGCTGAAGATCCTGAACAACTTTGCGCTGTTACTTTTCTTTTCAAGTCCGCAGGCGCCAGGCTGTGAGAGACGGTCAGACGCTGGTCAAAGCGAGCGGTCGCCTGCGCCAGGGGCGACCGAGCGCACGAAAGCGAAAGAGCAACGCGAGCGAGAAGAGAAAGACGGGGCCCGATCAGATTTGCGCAGTTACGCGACTGGGGCTGGGGACAGGGCAGCTAGGTCCGGGGCCGGGGCATCTTCGCATGGCTAAGGGCAAACGTGCATTTTTGGCACATTCGCTGCTTTCGTTTCCATACCGTCTAAGACGGCCAAGAGGCCCCCAAGACCGCCCCGAGACGGCCCACGAGACCCCCACGCGGGCCCCAAGGCGGCCCAAGGGCGGACTGATTTCGGTGGCCCTGGCGCTGTCTCCTGGCGTCCCAAGGGTCATACAAATCTTAAGTCGGCCATGCCCCTCCACAGGAGGAAGATTCAACACTGTTAAAACAAATGGCTGGGGACGATGTTTCGTGCTCTCCAGACTATGTTTGAATCTGTGTTTTGACATTGCTTGTAAGTTGTCGTCCACCACCATTATCATCCTCATCATCACCATCATCACTTTCATCATCATAAGAATACCATCAGCATTACCACCACCACCATCATCACCATCACAATCATCAGCATAAGCATCATCATCGTCATCACCGTCGCCATCATCATACTCATCATTTGCATCGTCATCATCAACCGCATCATCAGCAGCATCATCTTCATCATTTTTATCCGCATCATCAGCAACATCATCATCAGCATAATCATCCTCGTTGTCATCATCATCAGCAGCCTCCTCATCAGCATCTTCACCATCCGCATCATCGTCTTAGTCACCATCAGCAGCATCATCAGCAGCAGCATCTTCATCAGCATAGTCACCACTGTCGTCGTCATCATCGCCACCGTCGTCCCGGAGGAGGGCCAGGCGAGGTGACGGCGGCCCCTGGGCCCAACGGCTTCTCGCAGCCAGCCCGCCGGGCTCGACGGGAGAAGCTGCCGCTGCCTCGATGGGTCATCCTCCAATCTACGCCGCCGCCCGCGCCTCCCTCCCCGCCCTGCCCATCGTCGGAATCCCCCCGCCTCCTCTCCTCCTCCTCCTCCTCCTCCTCCTCCTTCTTTTTCTCCTCCTCCTCCTCCTCCTCCTCCTCCTGCTCCTCCTCCACCTCCTCCTCCTCCTCCTCCTCCTCCGCGTCCTTGTCCTCCGCCTCCTCCCGTGCGCTCCGCTCCCGGCGTTGGCCCCCAGGCCTCCGACGCCTCGAGGTGCTCGCAGCGTGGACCGCCGGGCCTCGCGGCCCCGTCCCCAGGGTGCGGCTTGTCAGCCCGTGTCGCGGAGGAGGAGCAGGCCTGCCCTCGCAGAGGAGGAGGAGGAGGAGGAGGAGGAGGAGGAGGAGGAGGAGGAGGAGGAGCGATCTGTCCGATTCGCCAGAGGTCGGGGCTTGCCCCCACTCAAGCCTGCTGCCCCTCGCTCTTCTGCAGGGGGAGTTCGAGAGGCTCGACCTCTTCATCAAGAGGAGCCTGTCCCAGGCTCCGAGCGGGGGGGTCAGAACGAGGAGGGGGAGGAGGAGCAGCAGCAGCAGGAGGGAGGAGGTGGTGGAGGATGAAAAGGAGGAAGAGAGGAAGGCATGAAGGAAGGACTCAAGGAAGGAAGGAAGGAAGGAATAGAGGAGGACCAGGAGCAGGAGCAGGAGGGAGGAGGAGAAGGAGCAGGAGGGATCGGCAGGGAGGAGGGATACAAATAGTAGGTGCTAGCATGTAGGATGCAGGACGAGAAGGAGCCGAGGGGGCGGGCAGTTGAGGACGAGGAGGACGATAATAATAAAGCTTGTAGTCGGCATCCGTCAGATTGTCGTTTGTCATCGTGCAGGTGGTAGCAGCGCCCATTCGGCCGCACGACGGAGCCGATGTTTTTCCTTCCTCTTCCTCCTCGCCCTCCTCCTCTTCCTCCTCGCCTCCTTCCTCTTCCGCCTCTTCCTCTTCCATGACCGCTGCTCCCATCCTCCTCCTCCTCTTCCTCCTCGCCCTCCTCCTCCTCCTCCTCCTCTTCCTGCTCCTCTTCTTCATCCTCATCATCTGGCTTTTCATTTTTATCCCCTGCCAATCCTCATCCTCATCCTACCCCTCCCCTTGCTTCCATCAATCCCGCTTGTCCTCTTCCTCCTCCTTCTCCTTTCATCACTCCTGCTCCTCCTCCTCCTCCCCCTCAGACGGAAGGATGAGCATGACGAAAGGGGGAGAGAGAGGAAGAGGAGCTGCCAGAGCAGGATAACAATGAGGCGGACGATGGTGACGAGGTGCTTGAGGGGCCACTCCTCATCAACCCTTCTCTCCTCCTCCTTCCTATCTAGCTTTGAGAGAGACAGGGTGGGGATCAGGAGGAGGCGGACTGATAGGAGCAGCTGACGGAGGAGGAATGGCTCCCGAACCTCCTCATCATCCTCCAACTCCTCCTCGTCTCCCTCATATTCCTCATTTTCCTCCTCGTATCACTTCCCCCTCCTCCTTCCATACAGGAGATCGTGGGATCACACATAAGAGAAGGTGGATGAGTGGTATGAGAACGAATGGGAGTGATGGGATAAGGGTGGTGACGATGATGAGGAGTAAGAGCTTCTTCTCATCATCATGATCGTTTTCATTGTAGTCCTCATTCCCATCATTTGCCCTATCCTCCTTCATTGCTTGTAGTCCCCTCATCATCCCCCTCCTCCTTCTCCTCACTGACACCCTCATCCTCATACGCGTCCTGCTACCCCTCATCCGCCTCCTCTGCCCACCCTCGTCTGATTCATTTCCCCCTGCTCCTCATACGACCCCTATCCTCATTCCATAAGGGGGCGATGCGAAGAGGATGAGAAGAAGACGGGGGAGTGATATCATGAGGAGGCCAGCGAGGAAAAGAGGTGTCGTCAGAGGATCAGGAGGAGAATGGTGAAGGGGAGCTCATCATTGATACCATTCGTCTGCTCCTCCCCTTCCTCCTCTTCCTCCTCCTCCTCCTCCTATCCCTTCTCCACCTCGTTCTCCCCTCCTCATCCTCCTGCATCTTTTCTGCCGCGCGTCTGGCATGATGGAGCACAGGAGGAAAGCGATGAGGAAAGAATGCGTGAACATATACAGGGGGAGGGTGAGAAGGGCTAGAACAATGCAGGGGATAAAGGGGACGAGGCGGAAGAGGGAACGGGGAGTGATGTGGATGAGTAGGTAGTCCTCTTCTTTCTCGTCATCATCCTGTTACAATCATTCCTTATACTCCTCCCATCACTACTTCTTCTCATCAACATTCCCCGCCGTCCCCTCAACTGACGGGGGATAAGGGGGGATGTGCCGGAGTACGGGTAGGGTAAGGAGAAGTGATACGAGGTAAGCGAGGAACATTTGGAGGACAATGAGGTTCAGGAGTCGATCCTCTTTCTCCTGCTGCATCATCCCCATCATCCTCATATCACTCCTGCTGCTCCCCCTCCCTCATTATCTGGCAACTCTTCGTCCCCCCTCTTCCCGCTCCTCCTCATCCTCATCCGCTCTCCGCTCCACCCCCGCCTCCAACAGGTGAGACACGAGGAGGACCAGGAGTGATACAATGAAGGGGAGGAGGAGGAGGAGGAGGAGGAGGAGGAGGAGGAGGAGGAGGAG
>CAUYUJ010022635.1:0-17500 GCA_963575745.1 Prorocentrum cordatum | reverse complement strand
AGGTGGAGGAGTTGGATTCGGATTCGAAACGATTGCGAAGCAATATTATACCGAGCATGCGACGCCCCCACTGACCTTGAAGACGCACAGGACGACAAGGCAACCGAAGCGCCCGAACAGGAGGAACAACTTTACGAATACTGCATGCCACCACTGTGAAAACCGTAGCCCCCACTGACAGCAATGCAAATACTGCCGCCGAGCGACAGGAAGGTGACATATCACAACTCACCACTCCGAAACTGCAACTTAAGAAAGGCCTTCACCATATTGGTTATATGGCTAACCGCATGTCCCTCGGCACTTTCCGCACGGGAAATTGACCACCTGCACGTATTGATGAATTGAGAGAAGCACCAACAGTAAGTAAAGGAAGCAAAACGCACCGCCTGTCGAGGTGAACCGCCGCACTATCCCAGTAGTACCGCCTAATTAAGCCCACACAGCAAAACCGCATGCGCACACCACCCAAGCCCAGAGTTGGAGAACCCTTGAACGCGTACACATTGAAACCCATACTTGAGATGCCGACAAGAGACCATGCCACCAGCGCTGTGCACGCCTGTTAAAAAAAGCCTCCGGACAACACCCCCCGCATCTGGCAGAGTAAATACACCCCCCGTGCGGTGATGGGCGAAACTGAGCCATGCTTAGCAAAAGCACATATAAGCGTGAGCAATGTTATGGCAGGGAAAATACAGCCCAACATAAATTGAGTATGAAGCACCACCAGAAGGATATGAAAGCAGACCCAACTTGAATGAATAAAACGGTCACTAAGCCCCTGCGGCATGCGACTAGGAATAAAGCCCCTCGCACTCCGACCGACAGGGAGGGCAGAATACATCCTACCAGCTGTTTGCAATACAACCCCAAATTTGATTGATAGAAACGGCCACACAACCCCTGCGGCATGCGACTAGGACAAAAAGCCCCTCGCACTCCAGCCGTCAGGGAGGGCGGAATATACCAGCCAAAAGTGCGACGCCGAAAGCCGTACAGACCACCACGAATATTGCCCACAACAACTGCTGTTTTCAATGTCCGATTTGCCCGCCTTCGCCACCGCGAACATCCGACAAACGAGTGCCAACGGCGCGGTGCCCCCCAAGCGCTACGTGGAAGCGGCGGGCGTGGCGACGAGGGACGACGGTAGCCAAAATGCTACGGACAGCCCTCGAGCCACATGTGCTTGAGGGTGGAGGAGTTGGAGGAGTTGGAAGAGATGGGAGAGTGCGGCGGGGGGGGCCTAGGAGGGGCGGAGGGGTGTGGGGTGACAGATTGGCCCACCTGTCTCCTGCCACCTCTCTCCTCCATCCTCGTTCCTCCTTCTTCCCCGCTACTTCTCACGCCTCATCCTCGTTATCATACTGTACCCATGATCGTGCCAACACTTGTGCTCATAGTACTACCGCCTCAGTTGTGGGGCTCAAATGCGTTTGCAATCTAGGTAAAAGCCTTGCCGAAGCTCACCGTGGCAACTATACACTCATATCCATACGTACACGCAAACGCCTAATCGTTCTCACTGTTGTGCGGATGGTTACTCGTAGCCATAGTCGCACCGCATCCACGCGCACGCGCACCAGGACACATAACAATGCACGTGCATGTGCAGATGATCATGCACACTGTCATACCCACATTCACAATCATACGCATTCGCATGGGTATTCCCAGCACCATATACAATCTATGCATTGTCGTACTCATGCGAACACGACAGCGGCAGTACTCGGCGCGAGGTCCTGGTGGGGATGCGCTCTCAGTCATCACGTTGTGGACAATTGCGACAGTGCAGCCCATGCTCAGCTCCCCACAGGATGCACGAGTCCGGGGCCAGCTGCTCGTCGCAGGCATGCGCTGGATGAGCTATGGCGGCGCTGGCCCGACGCGAGCGCGCTCGTGACGGATTTTTGTTGGTGGGGGAACGCACGCGCTGGCTTGGGGTGCCCCCGAGCTGGGCCCCGTGCGCGCGCTGTTGGCTGGCAGTTTTCGCTGGGCTCCCGCAGAGGGGCCGGATCTCGACAGATTGGTCTGGACGGCCGCGTTTCCTGGTGTTTTGGTCTTGTGCCGGAGTTGACCTGAGAGAGGCCCCGAAGGAAGACGCGGCGCATTTGGTGCAGCCTCCCTTGCACGGCAGACTTCAGGCGTCGCTGCACCTGTCTCTGCTGCGGCCGTGGCTCTCTCCACGGCCACCTGTGATTGCATCTGTAGCTCCGCGAGCCAAAAAATTAGCCTGGGCTGCGGCACGCCCGCTCGAATAATGAACACAAACTTATCCAGTGACAGACTGCGGCGCCCCTCGCGTCTTTACCACGAGGAGGCCACGCTCAAGATGCGATGGCCCGCGCGGGACCCATTTGGATCCCCAAGGTTGGATTGCACGTGTCGTCAGGGATGGGACAGCGAGAGGGGATCGTTTGCAGCCTGGCGAGGTTTCGGTATGGCCTGGTCGTCCCAGGACACAGTTTTTTTTGTTGTTTCTCTCTCTCTCTCTCTCTCTCTCTCTCTGTTTCTCTCGAGGGCATCGAACTGCTTTTGTTGGTCCTGGAGCTCACGCGCGACGTATCCTGAGCCTCACCTTCGGCCTCGGGCTTCCGATCTCTAATCGGACCCACCAGAAGTGAGCACGTCAATGTATGATGTATGCTGGGCGCGGGAAGTTGGGCCAATCCAGCGCGTGAGCTGATCAGGGGACGGAGCGTGTGAACGTATAGGACGTAAGGTTGAGGACTCCACCAACGTTGTGATCGATGTTCCCGCCGTTGCGTCAATCGTCCAGACATAATTGGAAGGCCACCCCATGTCGGACACGTTCGCCCATAGGGGCGTTTGGGGCACGATCTCGCGAACAGGTCTGAGTGAGGACCAGCTGCTGCGTTGAAGCGGGATCTGCTCACATCCGCGGTGCTAGATGTGTCGATCGGGGCGTCGTCACCGTCAAGGAGGAGTTTCTGAAACTTGGGGTTGGTAAGGGATCCGCGTGCGATGCAAAAAGGGTCATCCAATCCCCGTGTTCCCCGTAATATAACCTTAGCAAAATTAGGCGCCATAATGCTTAAGGTAGCAGCTGCAACTTGCAAGCGCCGTACAACTTTCGACCCCTTGCCTGAAAGCGCGCAGTTTGCAGTGATATCCAGCTTGGGAGTTCAACTGCCCTGCACCACCAGCCACCACCCCTTCGGCATTACATGCGCCCCTACCAACTCCCTGGATTTGAGGGGCAGTCGGAGGTGTCGGAGGCGCGTGCGGAAAACAACCAAGTGGAGT
Organism: Prorocentrum cordatum; assembly: GCA_963575745.1. Lineage (NCBI taxonomy): Eukaryota > Dinophyceae > Prorocentrales > Prorocentraceae > Prorocentrum > Prorocentrum cordatum. The sequence continues at coordinate 14,227 of CAUYUJ010022635.1, read as the reverse complement.
GATTGATGTTCCTGGGTTTCTGCCCTCGTCTTGAGTGGCCCCTTGACGCGTCCAGCGTGGCGTCTCGTTTTGCGGCTTTGTGTTCCAGCCCAACGAAACTTCCAGCGGTTGTCGCAGCGTGTTGTTGGGCGCTGCCCCGCGGTCGAGCCTGGCCGTCAGCCCCTTCGACGGCCAGTACTTCCCGCATCTCACCTGACCTTGCACGGGCCTCCTGTGCCTGAAGCCACCTGCGCGCGCCCGTTTCCCGTCGGTTCTTTTCGGTCGGGCCCCATTTCCGACGAAGGCATCTATACACCACCGTGCCAGGCCATGAGGGCGCATACACCATCGTAGGGCCCAGGATGGCCTTGGCCTGGCACGGCGGTGGTGCATATATTCTTTCTGCGTGCCCTTCCCGCGTCCGCGGCCCCTCTCTGCCCTCCCACCCTCTCTAGCGCTCCCAGTCCACGGCGCGGTCCGCCGGCTCCGTAGTCGCGCTCGCGCCCGCCAGCGCTACCGACAACGATGAGAACATATGGTCACCTGTTCTTGCTGCGTGTGTTTCAGGGTGATACTTCGCACGCTTCGGGCTACGCATGCACATTGCACGTAGCATCCGCTTTAGTGCGACTGGGCGGCAGCCCTAGCAGAGGCACCCGTAAGTCGCTTGCATGTCCATCCCCACCACCGCTCCATCTCCATCCCCACGTGGGCGACACAAGAACAGAACGGGGCCGTTTTCGCCGACATCGTCGCGCAAGTTGCCCGCGCAAGGTCGCGCGTACGCGCCCTCGGTTCCAGCGCAACGTGCCGCGCTGGCGGCCAGCGGAAGCCACCGCGCAAGGTCGCTATGTCATCTCCCGTGAGACCCGCTTTTGGTCGTCGTTCACGCTCCTCCTCCCTCCCATCCTCGCCGCTCCCTCGGGTGGAGAGGTGGTCCAAACCACCTGCGACGCCGCACTCTTTTGCTGCGCGGGCCCCCGAATCTTTCTCGCCACACTCCTCAAATTTGTCGTTCCGTCCAGCGTCGTCAACGGGCCGCCAGAGGGCCTGAGCAAGCCTCCCTGAGACCACAGCACCCATGAGTGCTTTCGTGACGCCAGAGGTCTGGGCAGGACATTCCCCCCTGTCCTTCCTCGTCCGGCCACCTCATCCCTCCCCTCCCCTCCCTCCCCTCCTCCTTTCTATCCTGCTCCTCCCTCCTCTACTCTCCCTCTCTCCCTCCCTCCCTCCTCCGCTCTCCCCTCCCCCCTCCCGCCCGCTCACTTTCCCCCCGCCGTGCGACACGCTGAGCACACCGTTGTCGAGGGCGGTGGCCGCGGACTACCCGAAGAAGCTGAAGCAGCCGCGCCGACCAGGGAGGAACGGGGGCGCGCCCAGGGGGGGAAGGCAGAGGGGGCGGGCCTCCTCGGGAGGGACTTCGGCCTCCTCAGAAGCTCCCGCAGCCCTTCCCGGAGAGGCACGCAGAGGGCCCCTCGGAGGGCCTGAGGGCTTCGGAGCCCCCGCCGCCTTCCGAGACGGCCCGCCCCTCTTACTTCCCCTTCCGTCGTGCCGCCGAGAGGAGGGGCGAGGGGCTGAGTGGGCCCGGAAACGGCAGGGCCGTTTTTTCACCGTTTCCGAACAAGTGCCCCTTGAAAATGGAAACGGCAAAAAAAACGGCGACTGGAAACAACAACAAAAACGGCTCCAGGATTGGAACCGGAGCGGCAACCCGTAAAAGAACGGACTGGTAACAAAAACGGCCCTGTCGTTTCCAGGGCGCACTAAGGCGAGGGGAGCCCAAGAAGATGTGTAGGATAGCAGGCGGGGTTGGGCCGTCAAGCCAGGCGAACAAGCAGGTCCCAGCTGGCTGCTGGGTCTGGTGGCATGATTCTCGCTTGAACAGGGGTTCCACAGAGACTTCACAGGCTGTCCAGTTGCTGTCAAGAGGCTGTTCTGAAGCTCTCAAGAGGCGGTTGGGAGTAGTGGGATGATTCCAAGAGGCCATGTCGAAGCTATCGCTATCTATTTCCATCAGCTTGCAATTCGGTCCTTGCGGCTGGTTTCAATCGGGCTCATCCCTATGCAATCGGTCCCCAGTAGCTCTAATCGGCCTCATTATCCCTCCTCCTTCTCCTCCGCCTCCTTCTGCTCCTGCTCCTCCTCCTCCTCCTCCTCCTCCTCCTCCTCCTCCTCCAAGGGCAAGGGCGGAGGCGAAGCACGAGCCCAACGCCATCAGCTACAGAGACGAGAGCGGGAGGAGTGCTGCGACGACCAAGCCTAACGTCGACAGCTGCAGACCCGAGAATGGAGCACAGGTGAAGATGGAGCCGGATGACTTCTACCCTAGCTACAGCTCAGGGATCAGCGCGTGTGAGAGAGGCGGGTTGATTGAGCCATTTACGTCTCACACTAGTCGCTCTACCCCTAGTCTAGGCCCAGGGTGCAGTTCGTATGGCTACAGTGCCGCCATCGGGCCTCGCAGAATGCAGCAGGTGAAGTTAGGGCCCAACATTGCTAGCTACCGTGATGCTATCTCTCAGGAGCTCAGAGAGATCAGTGGAACTCCAGGCGCCCCTTTTTTGCCCAGCGGTTCGGCGGTGATCGACTGGGGCGCCATCAAGAATACAGATCAAGACTGCAAGCAAATGTGAGGAGACTGTGAGAACAATTTCGTGCCGCGCGTGATAAATTCCGTGCCACTCGTGATGGATGTCCTGAACTGCGGCTTCAAGTTCAGGGAATGTTTATAGAGAGATTTGCACATTGACTTTGTCATATGATCATGCTCATGCTCATGCTCATGCTCCTCCTCCTCCTCCTCCTCCTCCTCCTCCTCCTCATTGTCCTCCCTCCCTCCCTCTTAAGCCCTGTTCCTTGTGCATGATTCCTCCCTGTCGCACTCAGAGGCCGATCGAAAGGGCCGGCCGGGCGTTTCGCTTGAGACATCTTCACCACTTATGACCCTGAAGCGTAGACATTGGAAACAGTTTCACAGATGGAGGGCGGGTGGTTTCCATCACGTGCCATTCAAATCCCTTGCTGTATGAGGGGTGGGTCCCGCTCCGTTTCCCCCCGATCCCCCCGCCGCTTTTCCCTCCGTTTCGGTTCTCCCCCCCCAGATCCCCCCCCTTTCCCCGATCCCCCCTTTTTCTCCCCGATCCCTCCCCCCTTTCCCCCGGATCCCCCCCCCCACTTCCCCCCCGATCCCCCCCCCCGCTCCCCTCTCGATCCACTTCGTTTCCCCTCCGACCCGCTTCCCGCTACCCCATTCCGACGCCCTTCTCCCCCTGCGCAGCGCGCCCTCGCGACGTCTTTGGAACGGCCCGAGCTGGCTCCCCCTGCATTGGCCAGCAGGAAGGGGAAACGGAGAAGGAGGCGGAGGTGGAGAGGGATGAGGACGAAGAGGGGGAGCTGGAGAATGAAATGAGGACGAGGAGGACGAGGAGGAAGAGGAGAAGGCAATGATGATGACCCCCCTGTTTTCTGGGAGTTACCCCCGTTTTCCCCCGTTGTTCGGGGAAGGCAGCCGAACAACGGTGTGGAAGAGCCGAGAACCAGAGGAGAAGATCCGAACACGGAGGAGGAAAGAGCTGAAAATTGGTTCCCCCCCGGGGCCCTCCTCTCCCGCCCGATCCGACCTTTTTTCCCCGATCTGGACCCTGTTACCCCCCGGATTCCCCCCCCTCCCCCGTCCCGCCCAAAACGGGAGGGGTGGATCGGGGGGGGGGAAAGCCGAATAACCATAGGGGAGGAGTCGAACAACGGGGGGGGGAGAGCCGAAAACGGGGGAGGGGGGGAGCCGAAAGCTGGGTTCCCCCTCCCCCCTCTGGGGCCCTTTCCCAAGCCCCCTTGCGCTGCGAACAAAAATTACCCTGGCGAAAGACCCAACCATAAGCAATTGTTGATACCGCAATTGTGGTCATCATCTTCGGTGGAGCTCCCTATGGGGCCACGAACCGTGTGAGGGGTGCGCCAAAATGGGGCGGGGCCGCCATGCGGACCCTGCCACTGGGGCCTTCGGTGGAGCTCCCTATGGGGCCACGAACCGTGTGAGGGGTGCGCCAAAATGGGGCGGGGCCGCCATGCGGACCCTGCCGGACCCTGCCATTGGGGCCTTCGGTGGAGCTCCCTATGGGGCCACGAACCGTGTGAGGGGTGCGCCAAAATGGGGCGGGGCCGCCATGCCATACGGACCCTGCCACTGGGGCCTTCGGTGGAGCTCCCTATGGGGCCACGAACCGTGTGAGGGGTGCGCCAAAATGCGGGGCCGCCATGCGGACCCTGCCACTGGGGCCTTCGGTGGAGCTCCCTATGGGGCCACGAACCGTGTGAGGGGTGCGCCCCAAAGCGGGGCCGCCATGCGGACCCTGCCATTGGGGCCTTCGGTGGAGCTCCCTATGGGGCCACGAACCGTGTGAGGGGCGGGCCAAAATGCGGGGCCGCCATGCGGACCCTGCCGCTGGGGCCTACGGTGGTTCTCCCTATGGGGCCACGAACCGTGTGAGGGGTGCGCCAAAATGCGGGGCCGCCATGCGGACCCTGCCACTGGGGCCTTCGGTGGAGCTCCCTATGGGGCCACGAACCGTGTGAGGGGTGCGCCAAAATGCGGGGCCGCCATGCGGACCCTGCCACTGGGGCCTTCGGTGGAGCTCCCTATGGGGCCACGAACCGTGTGAGGGGTGCGCCAAAATGCGGGGCCGCCATGCGGACCCTGCCACTGGGGCCTTCGGTGGAGCTCCCTATGGGGCCACGGAACGCGTGAGGGATGTGCCGAAACAGAGACATGCGGAGGGCAGAGGCAAGGGGGAGGGAGGAGGGGGAGGGGGCAGCGGGAGGAAGGAGGAGGAACGCGGGGCACCGTCTCTTCAAAACGAGGACCCAACACCACAGGATGGTTGGGAATTACTCCGATCCTCGTGAGGGGTGTGCCGACATGGGGCGGGGCCGTCATGCGAACCCTGCCACTGGCGCCTTCGGTGAAGCTCCCTATGAGGTCACGAACCGTGTGAGGGGTGTGCCGAAAAGGGGCGGGGGCGCCAGGCGAATCCTGCCACTGGCGCATTCGGTGGAGCTTCCTATGGGGCCACGATTCTCGTGAGGGGTGCGCCGACATGGGGCGGGGCCGCCATGCGAACCCTGCCACTGGGGCCCTCGGTGGAGCTCCCCACAGGGCCACGATCCTCGTGAGGGGTGCGCCGACATGGGGCGGGGTCGCCATGCGAACCCTGCCACTGGGGCCTTCGGTGGAGCTCCCTATGGGGCCGCGATCCTCGTGCGGGGTGCGCCAGATTGGGGCGGGGCCGCCATGCGAAGCCTGCCACTGGGGCCCTCGGTTGAACCCCCTATGGGGCCGCGAACCGTGTGAGGGGTGCGCCGAACGCAGCCATGGGGCCTTCGGTGGAGCTCCCTATGGGGCCACGAACCGTGTGAGGGGTGCGCCAGAATGGGCGGGGCCGCCATGCGAACGCAGCCACTGGGGCCTTCGGTGGAGCTCCCTATGGGGCCACGATCCTCGTGAGGGGTGCGCCGAAATGGGGCGGGGGCCGCCATGCGAACGCAGCCACTGGGGCCTTCGTGAGCTCCCTATCGTGTGAGTGCCCCTAGCACGAACCCTGGGGCAACGAACCGTGTGAGGGGTGCGCCAGAATGGGGCGGGCCGCCGCCATGCGAACGCAGCCACGGGGCCTTCGGTGGAGCTCCCTATGGGGCCACGAACCGGTGAGGGGTGCGCCGAATGGGGCGGGGCCGCCATGCGAACGCAGCCACTGGGGCCTTCGGTGGAGCTCCCTATGGGGCCACGAACCGTGAAGGAACCGTGTGAGGGGGCGCCAGAATGGGCGGGGCCGCCATGCGAACGCAGCCACTGAGGCCTTCGGTGGAGCTCCCTATGGGGCCACGAACCGTGTGAGGGGTGCGCCAGAATGGGGCGGGGCCGCCATGCGAACGCAGCCACTGGCGCCCTCGGTGGAGCTCCCCACAGGGCAACGATCCTCGTGAGGGGTGCGCCGACATGGGGCGGGGCCGCCATGCGAACGCAGCCACTGGGGCCTTCGGTGGAGCTCCCTATGGAGCCGCGATCCTCGTGCGGGGTGCGCCAGATTGGGGCGGGGCCGCCATGCGAAGCCTGCCACTGGGGCCCTCGGTTGAACCCCCTATGGGGCCGCGAACCGTGTGAGGGGTGCGCCAGAATGGGGCGGGGCCGCCATGCGAACGCAGCCACTGGGGCCTTCGGTTGGAGCTCCCTATGGGGGCCACGATCCTCGTGAGGGGTGCCCGCGAAATTCAGCGGGGCCGCCATGCGAACGCAGCCACTGGGGCCTTCGGTGGAGCTCCCTATGGGGCCACGAAGCGTGTGAAGGGTGTGCCGAAATGGGTGCGGCGCCGCCATGCGGACGCAGCCACTGGGCCTTCGGTGGAGCTCCCTATGGGGCCACGAAACGTGTGAGGGGTGTGCCGAAATGGGTGTGCGGGACGCATGCGGACGGCAGCCATGGGGCCTTCGGTGGAGCTCCCTATGGGGCCACGAAACGTGTGAGGGGTGTGCCAGAATGGGGGGTGGAACCGCATGCGGGCGCAGCCACTGGGGCCTTCGGTGTAGCTCCCTATGGGGCCACGAAACGTGTGAGGGGTGTGCCAGAATGGGGTGCGGGGCCGCCATGCGAACGCAGCCATGGGGCCTTAGGTGGAGCCTCCCTATGGGCCACGATCCTCGTGAGGGCCGCGCCGTGAAAGGGGGCGGGGCCGCCATGCGAACGCAGTCCACTTGGGGCCCTTCGGTGGAGCTCCTATGGGGCCACGAACCGTGTGAGGGGTGCGCCGAATGGGCGGCCGCCATGCGAACGCAGTCATGGGGCCTTCGGTGGAGCTCACATGGGCCACGAACCGTGTGAGGGGTGCGCCAGAATGGGGCGGGGCCGCCATGCGAACGCAGCCACTGGGGCCTTCGGTGGAGCTCCCTATGGGGCCACGAACCGTGTGAGGGGTGCGCCGAAATGGGGCGGGGCCGCCATGCGAACGCAGCCACTGGGGCCTTCGGTGGAGCTCCCTATGGGGCCACGAACCGTGTGAGGGGTGCGCCAGAATGGGGCGGGGCCGCCATGCGAACGCAGCCACTGGGGCCTTCGGTGGAGCTCCCTATGGGGCCACGAACCGTGTGAGGGGTGCGCCAGAATGGGGCGGGGCCGCCATGCGAACGCAGCCACTGGGGCCTTCGGTGGAGCTCCCTATGGGGCCACGAACCGTGTGAGGGGTGCGCCAGAATGGGGCGGGGCCGCCATGCGAACACCACAGGATGGTTGGAAACTAATGGCCATGGCGATGATGATGACGATGATGATGCTAGTGGTGATGATGACGATGATGATGATGATGATGATGATGATGATGATGATGATGATGATGATGATGAGGATGATGATGATGATGATGATGATGATGATGATGATGATGATGATGATGATGATGATGATGATGGTGGTGGTGATGATGATGATGATGATGATGGTGATGGTGATGATGATGATGATGATGATGATGATGATGATGATGATGATGATGATGATGATGATGATGACGATGATGGGAGAAGCGAGGAGGGCAGCGGGAGGTGAGACGCGGGGCGCTGTCTCTTCAAAACGAGGACCCAACACCACAGGATGGTTGGGAAAAACACGACTGGAGATGTTCCGCTATTTTCGGGCTCCGGGGGCCCTTCCCAGGCCTCGGGACTGTCGAAAAGATTATTCAGGATGCAAAACCAGTCCCGGGGAAGGGGTTCAGACCTCTGGGGGTCCACGTTATATCGAGAATTCATGACGTCGGGGGTCTGCGCGTCCCCCCATTTCCGAGCCTTTCCCCCCCGATCCGTGCCCCTTTCCCCCCGATCCTTTGCCGGGGGGATGGGCTCCCGGAAAACGGAAAGGGGAACTCCCGGAAAACAAAGGGAATTCCCAGAAAACAAAAGGGAAGTCCCGGAAAACGGGGGAGAGTGCTCGGAAAAGGAAGAGAATTCCCAGCCACTTGGAGGGGAACTCTTGGAAACCTGAAGGGGGGCTCCCGGAAAATGGAGGGGAACTCCCAGAAAATGGAAGCGACCGCGGGGGAGTCCGTCGCGTGAGCAGCAGGAGCACGGGGAGGTCTGGAGTTCTGGATTAGGTGACTAGGTCGAGGAGGAGGAGGAGGAGGAGGAGGAGGAGGAGGAGGAGGGGGAGGAGGGGGAGGGGAGGAGGACGTGGGCGAGCACGAGAACCATGACAAGGACGAGGAGTTCAGGCCAGTTTTTTTTCGGGGATGGGGGAGGTGGAGCGGACCGCACCCCGACCAAGCACCATAGTAATTAAGCAATCCTGGCAAATTCTTGCCGACGCTGGTAGAATGCACGGTTTCTCAAGCGGCAGTGCTCCCGGACGACATTGCGTCAGGAATGCCGGATGGTGTCGAGAGGAGAGAAGGAGGTTCAGGTCCGTTCTGAAGTCGTCTTGCAGGGCGCTGCGCGGGCGAAGAAACGACGGCGGGGGAGGGGAACGGGGGGGGGGCCAGGGGGGGAAACGGAGGGGGGATCGGGGGGGGATCGGGTGGGAAAGAGGGGGGTCGGGGGATGAAGAGTTAAGAAACAGAAGGGAACGGGGGGGATTGGAGGGAAAAGCCGAGACCTGTCCAAAGGGATTTATCTGGAAAATGTGGCTCTCGCCTTAGCGCCGCGCACATTCGTCTGTCAAATTTGCAAGAGCTTCACGAATTGATGGCGGGTGGTGTTCAAAATGCGGCTTGCATCAGCGCCGCGCACATTCGTTGTACGGACTGAGGGCAGGTCGTTTTCAACATGTGGTTCTCGCCATAGCGCCGCGCGAATTCTTTTCAAAAGACGCATGAACTTCACATATTGAGGGCGGGTGGCTCTCAATATGAGGCTCCTGCCTTTGCGCCGCGCGCACTTGTTTCAAACACCTGCAAGGTTTTCACGGATTGAGGGCGGTCCTTGTTCAAAATGTGGTTCTCGCCTCCGCGTCGCGCGCACTCGTTTTTAACTTCTGCTAGATGTTCATGGGTTCCCATGGTCAACGTGCCAGAAGCGGTGTGTTGGTAGGACCCTGGATTGTGAGGCCGCAGCAGTTACATTGATTCGCTGTGTTGACAGGAATGGTGTCCTGGCACGATTCTGCAGGATCGTCAAGACGCAACCGTCATGCTGATTCGTGGCGATGGAGTCCGAGACTCATGTTTTGGCACGCTTCAGGGTCTTCAAACGCCTGTCTCCCAACGAGGCAGTTCCCTCAGTGGACATGAACCCTTGTAGTGGCTTGTGGGGAGGGAGCTTGGAGGGAGGGTGTATTCCAACATCGTTGATGAGTCTTGGATTTGTGCTGGTCCCTCGTCTTCCTCCTCATCCCCCTTCTACCCCTCTCCCTCCTCCTCCTCCTCCTCCTCCTCCTCCTCCTCCTCCTCCTCCTCCTCCTCCTCCTCCTCCCCCTCCCTGCACCTCTTGCTCCCCCTCCTCCTCTTCCCCCTCCTTTCTCCTCCTCCTCCCTCGTGCTCCTCAACCTCATCCCCCCCTCCTCCGAAGGAGCCCGCAGAAGAGCAGAGCACGCAACACTCGCGGACGGTAACCTCCGTGCCGGGTCCTCGTCTCCCTCCTGCTGCCTGGCCGCGAGGGTGCCGATGCCCTTCCCGTCGAACTCGAAGCCGCTGCTGCTCTTCCACGTCCCGAAGTGCGCCGGCAGCACGCTGGAGAAGCACTTCTTCCAGGTCTCGAAGGGGAGCAAAACGCCATCAACCGCATTGTTTGGTGCTCCTCCGTGCGGGCTTCTTGGATCTGCGCTGGGCGCCCCCCCTGGCGGCGCCTCCGGCGCCGCCCCTAGGGGGGTCCAGCGCAGATCCAAGAATCCGCGCGGAGCGCCACAAGTTTATGTTTATGCAGTTGTTGCTTCTTCTAAGACCGCCAGTGGCGGAGGAACCCTTACTCAGGAAGACGGTGATCGGGTCGGGAGGATGGGGCTAGGAGAAGCGAGGATAGCACTGCCCGTGGGCGGTCGAAGGTATCGCGCATGGCATCCGAATGTTATTGCTCATGCCCTTCATTCTCCCAACCCGTTCCTCCCAACACGACAACCCAGACATGCGACGTCCTGACTTTGATTTTTTTCAGTGCGGGGCCCCTGGAAGTCCCGACCCTTTCCCCGGGACCAGTTTTTCATCCTGAGTCGTTGTTGTTACGGTCCCGAGGCCCGGCCAGGGCCGCGAAAGCCCGAAATTGGCAAACACAAATACCGTCCTGATTGTTTTATGACGCGATCGTGTCTGGGAACTGTTCTCCTCACATTCATCCTCGCGTCGTGCAGCAATCACGACGGGAGGTGCTCGGTTGTTTTCGGCTTCCAGGGCCCCTACCTCGGATATTCCGTAACCTTTAGGACGATTTCGCAAACAGGGGCGGGAATTTTCCGCCCTACAATTGGAGACCCATGCCAAGAAACACAGTGCTTGCTTTCAGGGTGCCTTGGGTTTCTTAGGCTTCCTTGGTTTTGCGATGGACAGCGTGGCGTTCCCAAAACAAAAAACCAGTGGAAGTCCTGGGATCGCAGGGTTGGGCTTCTTGCGGCCAGGCCCCATACTGTACTTTTCAAGCTCCTTCGATGCCGATGTCCGCCCTACCTTGCCGTTGCTGCTTCACGGAACTATCCGCCATACTACGAGTTTCTCAATAAGCGTCGGAGGGGCGTCACCCCGGCCGACACATCGACCCCCGTCGCGGGTAGCCACCGCGCGCCGAAGGCGCTCTGACCCCAGTCGCGGCGCGACGACGAGGCGAGGTTGACCCCCGTCGGAAGGGTACCTCCCCCGCGCTTCTTAAAAACCCAGGGCACCTTTTCGGACCTGTCCGAGTCGTCTGTTCGCATCCTTTGTGCGCCTTTCCGGTACGGTTGTCAGTCTGAAGTCGGGGGTATCCGAAGTCAGCGGCGCCCTCTCCGGGGGGTACTTTTCAAGGTCCTTCGATGCCGATGTCCGCCCTGCCTTGCCGTTGCTGCTTCGCGGCGCTATCCGCCGTGCCTACTCGGCCTGTCCGAGTCCTCTGTTCGCATCCGCTGTGTGCCTTTCCTGTGCGGCTTGCAGTCTGAAACCGGGGGTAGATCCGCGCAGTCAGGGGCGCCCTCTCCAGGCCCCTGGGCCATATTAGAATTGAGCCGGGCCTGTCCCTCTTCAGGAGGAGTATTCAAAAATAGTCAAAAAATAATAGGGGAACGTTTTAACTATGTTCGACCATGTTAGAGGCAGTTTCCCGTATTTTCTAGTATTTGTTTTTATTCTGGCGCATTTTCCCAAATCCACCTGTAGGAGGACATGCCCGACCTGATGTTTGGAAACGATTCAGGATGACGTGCCAGGGAAGGAGGGGGTGAGTTGAAGAAGGGAGGGATGACGAGGGATGGGGTGTACGGTGTGATGGTGGAGGAGGAGGAGGAGGAGGAGGAGGAGGAGCTGAGGAGGAGGAGGAGCAGGAGGAGGGGGAGGGGGAGGAGAGGGGTCCAGTCCCAGCCCCGGTCAAGACCTCCAGGGGTCCCCACATCAGGAGCAGAGGCACGACGCCGGGCACGGGTCGTCGGGGGTGGGGTAGCGAATCGGCTGCATGCAGCTCGCTCCGGCCCCGCCGACGGACGCTTTCCCTGGGAGGCAGGAGGAAGCGAAGGTGCATCAACGTTCACTTCCGGAGCTCCGCGCGGATCTCTTGGATCGGAGCTGGGCCCCACACAGTCGAGGCCGCTGTCGAAGTCGTTCGAGCGCGCTGTGCTCAGGACATCACTGACAGTCCCAAACAGTTTGTGTCTCCCGAGTCCTGACTTCTGCTGGCTGGAAGCCAACGCCAGTCGTAGCCCTCCCCCCCTCGGGCCGGTCGGCCCTGAGGGCTTGATCAAATTTCGGCCAGGTGACACCCAGAGTACCGCTCCAGGGTTCACCGGCGGTTTGTAGAAGTAGCGTAGGTACTGACAGACAGGGAGGAGGAAAGACGACCAAGATGATATGGGCGTTCCAAAAAGGACCTTATATTCGAGGATCGAAAGAGCGGCCATCTCTTTCTCGGCAGAAGGCGGCGGAAGGGCGGCGGAAGGTCGGCGGAAGTAAAAACGAGGCCAGCTCCGCCGGCGGAAGCCGGCGGAAGGCTGGCGGAAGGAAGCGGAAGTACAAACAACGCCCCCAAGAGATGTCTAATATGTTGGGCTCATGGTTTCCGGAATCGGCCATATGTCGCCTCCTCCTCCTTTTCCTCCTCCTTCTCCTCCTGTTCCTCCTCCTCCTCCGCCTCCTATTCCTCTCTCCGGCACCACCACAAAGGGGCGAGCGACCTCCCCAGCCACCGCACTTCAAGGATGAGATCGGCTACAGAATTGATTCACCCAAGCATTAAGTCGGGCGTGTCCCTCTACAGGAGGAACGTTCAAAAATAGTCAAAAAATAATAGGGAACGTTTTAACTATGCTCGACCATGTTAGAGGCAGCCCGTATTTTGAATTGTTCGCCCGGAATCCGCCTGTACGGGGACATGCCCGACCCGAACGCAGCATGCCCCGTATAGTGACGAACACGCTGCGACATGTTATTTGATTGGGGCTCGATCTTCTACTCGAGCATTCGCCATGGCTTAAGTCGGGCTTGTCCCTCTACAGGGGGAATGTTCAACAATAGTCAAAAAATATGCTGGGGACTATGCTTTGAGCAGTTGTTGCCAAGTTCGGCTTATTTTTTGGCGTATTTGATATTTTTTCGTCGAAAATCCCCCTGCGTGGGGGACACGCCCGACTTAGGCCATGGCCCGCGCTGCGGCCGAGCGCGCAGACAACTGCCCTGAGGAGCGCCCGAGGGCTCACGCCGGCAGGCGCGCTCGGCCCCGGCGCCCCTCCCGACGGGCTCCGCCTCCGCCCTCCGCCTCTGCCCGGGCGAGGATCAGGAGGGGAAGAAACACACACAGACACAATGAGCCGTCGATCCCCAGGAAACTATGGGAAACTATGGGAAGGTGGTGGGGAAGACGAAAGCCCAGAACATGCAGAAAAATATGGGGAATCCTGTTATTGGTGTGTATTTATTTGTGTGTCCCAGGGCCCCTTCAGAAGAACGGTACAGCATAAACTTTCCCAGGGCGGTTGGAGAGTGTATGCCCCTACGGTGGCATGCACGTCAGGGTGTAAACTTTCCAGCCGCCCGGGGACAGGCACGCCTCAGGCGTTGATGTAATACCGTTCTTCGCCCGCGAATCCTTTCAGCTACGCGCAGAGGGGGGTGGGGGGAGGGGGGATTGCTCCTTGGAGTTAAGTCGCGTGGGTCCCTCTACGGAGGAGTATTCAAAGATAGTCAAAAAAATAGTCTCTGTAGGATGTGTTTCGCATTTCTGGCATTTCTGACTATTTGATAATTTTTCGTCCAACATCCGCCTGTAGGAGGACACGCCCGCCCTAATCTTAAAAGCCCCCTGCTCCTCAAGAAGCCTGCCCGCCTCCCTCCACCCCCTCGTGCGCGGCCGCCAGTCCTCCCTCTCTCGCCCCCCCCTCTCCCCTGCCGCATTCCCCCCACCCCTCCTTTGGCGCGATGCTCGCGCGCGCCAAATATGGGCAGGTTGCGCTGTCGATCGGGGTCTCCTTCGTGAAGCCGTGCCCGTACACTGGAAGGCGGGCGCTCGAACGCTTTGGGGGGGCCTGGTAGAACGATCAAGGCCATGTGTGACCAAATGAATATCAGAGCCCCGACCCATCAGGGGTAACTCGGGTCAGGACAACCTCGAGTTCGTGTTTCGGGATTCCGAGCCCGAGTTACTCCGGGCCCGAGTTACCCCGGATAATTCGGGCGTCCCGAGCCCCGAATCATCAGCGGTAACTCGGGTCAGGGCTAATTCGGGTTCGTTTTTTTGTTCGGAAATCCGAACCCGAGTTGCATCGGGCCCGAGCTACCCGGTATGATTCGGGCGTCCATAGCCCCAAATCATCAGGGGTAACTCGGGTCAAGGCTAACTCGGGTTCGTTTTTCGGGAATTCAAGCCCGAGTTACCCCGGGCCCGAGTTACCCTGGATAGCCTGGGCGCCCAACATAAGAAACACGGTGGAGGGGTCGCAGCGCCCCGCTGGGACGTGGTCGATTTTGAAAAGATGTATGCCTTGCTCGTCGCCCTCATGTCGTCGCCGTCGAGGCCGACGTGCCGCCGGGCCTGAGCCCCGACAAGAGCCATATTTTTAACAGAGGAAGAGGAGGAGGAGGAGGAGGAGGAGGAGGAGGAAGAGGA
>CAUYUJ010022634.1:115346-120922 GCA_963575745.1 Prorocentrum cordatum | reverse complement strand
CCCCACCCCCCGCCCCCGAAGGCCGCACACCAAAGATCGCACCGGCGACGAGCCACGGCCACGTGCAGCGCCAGCGCTCGGGCCAGCACTCCGAGGCGGACGGCCGGCCGCGCGACGGCGGCCCCCACAGGGGAGGCTTATATTAGCCGAGGAAAGGGCATCGGGATCGCATCGAGGTTGCCACACTCCTCGGGCTGGCGGCGGGAGGCGGATCGCGCGCGAGGGGCCTCGGCTGCGTCACGCCAGGCGCGGGAGCACCTGCCCGGGGCGGGGGGAGGGGGCTCCAGCTCGCAGCGCGCGGCCAGGGATCCCGCCCAGCCCCTCCCCCCGAGCGAGCGGGGCAGGCAGAGAGGCAGAGAGGGTATGGGGAGGAGCGAGGGCGAGGAGGGAGCAGGAATCAGCAATGAGCACTGCCCCGGGGAGCTCAACCCAGAGATCCGATAATACGGGGTCCGAGGAAGTTCTGGCACTTTCCCCAGGGCCGGCTTTCCATCCAGTCTTTTTTTGACGGTCCCGGGTCCCATCGAGGGCCTCCGGAGGCCGAAAACAGCCAAAAACCGCCGGTCGTACACTTCACGACGCGAGCATGTCTGGGCTACTCACGCCAAGACTGGCCCAGAACTCCTCACGAAACTGCCGCCTTGTTGAACGCACGAGCTTCTCCTTGAAGTGGTAGGACCACCCCCCACGACGGCAGAACCAGCACTGTCCCCGAACAACGACGAAGAAACACCAAGAAGCCAGGAGAGGCGGACAGGGAGGGAGCGAGGGAGGAGGGAGGGCAGGAAGAGGAGGGAGGAGGAGGAGGAGGAGGAGAAGGAGGAGGAGAAGGAGGAGGAGAAGGAGGAGGATGAGGAGGAGGAGAGAGGGCGGGATGCGGAGAAGAAGGAGGAGAAGGGAGTAAGGGAGGGAGGGAGGCACGGCAAAGGCGTCAGGGGGTCTGCGGGTCCGAACCGACTGCGGTGGGCGGATCTCTACGGGAAGTATGGATGCCAGACCCTTGCGCGGCTGCATGCGCATACGAGGGGGGTGGCCTGTGAGGTCCGCACAGCAGGTCCCCTCCTGGGGGCGGAGCCACGTCCGCGCGTGACCACCTGCCTACGAACAGGAGGAAGAGGAGGGAGGGAGGGAGGGAGGGAGGGAGGGAGGGAGGGAGGGAGAAGGACGGACGGGACGCACAGAGACATACGAACACTAGACGTCCTCCTTGGAGGCGCGCGTCCGACCCGAACATCTGGTACACCCATCGTGTAGTACATCGTTTCCCGAGCGGTGTGACCAGAGAGCGCCCGCCACGGCACATACACTGGAAGACTTCTCGGTGCGCGCGTCGCCCCGGGGGGGGGGGGGGGGGGGGCGACGCACACATAGCACAAGCATGTTGGGGTGGCGCCGAACGGAGGAAGAGGAGGACGATCTCGAGGGGCCTCCCTGGGCTGACAGCGCTGAGGCGGGCCGCGCGCTGATCTCTCGAGCGGCCACCTCCTCCTCCTCCTCCTCCTCCTCCTCCTCCTCCTCTTCGTCGTCCTCCTCCTCCTCGTCATCCGCCTCCTTCCCCCCTCCAACTGATGGTGGTGACCGTAAAACAGGCCCATCAGCCGCCATCGAGAACACATCGGAAGGGAGACCGAGCCTTGCGCGGTGGCACGTCTGAGCGTCGCTCCGTACTGGGCGACGCTTGGGCGTGCCGTCACGGGTCGCCCCCAACCCCCGGAAGCGTTCTCGGAGGCGGTGGTCCACGCTTCTGCTCTGAGATCTCTCTCCCCGAGGAAGACCCCTCGCGTCTTGGAGAAATCGCGACGGCGGGTGTTCAGCAGTCTTCGGCCTCTGGGGGCCCTTGCCGAGCCCCGGGGCTGTCGAAAAACCGACCAAGGGTGCATAACCGGTCTGGGAGAAAGGGTTCAGACCTATGGGGGTCCACCGTTCGCAACACATGCGACGTCGGGTGAGAGAGGGGGGGAGGGAAGGGGGAGGAGAATAGGCCTCGACGTTCGAAGGAATCTGGGCTCTTGGGGGCGTTCTCGACATCGGCATCGGAGTTGTGGCCAGAACCAACCCCAGGATAAGGAAAGGGAGGGAGGCACGAGGTGGATTGAGGATCGAGTGTCCAGGTTTCTGGCAATCTCGACCTCTGGAGGCAGCCTTGGGGGAAAGAGCACAATTGGTTCAACCGCTCAATGAAAAGGTGCCCTCTCTTTGCCAATTTGCCAATTTGCCCCCCCCGCCCCCCTCTTTGCCCCCCCCCCCCCCCTCTTTGCCAAATTGCCCCAGAGAGGGGGGGGTCACCCCCCCCTCGTCGTTTCCTTCGCGGCAGACGGGGTGGGACGGGGCGGCCCCGGCGCATGAGAGGATGTCTCACGGTCGGGTGATGGGGCCAGGGTTAGAGTGGTAGGATTGGAGCGTTCGGCTGCAGAGCGTTAGGGGTGTGGTACTCGGCCGGGGAACTGGTTCGAGTTCGGGTGGTCGTGTGTTAGAGCGCTGAGGATTCGGGTTTTACGGTTCGGGCGCTAGAGTTGGGGTTCGGGTGTCAAGGGTCGGGTGCTGGGGTAGGCTCAGCAGGCTAGTGTGTCAGTGTCTGGGTCAGGGAGTTCGGATTTGGGCGTCAGGCAAAAGTGTTAGGTGTAGAGGTGGCGTGATTGTGGTTAGGGTGCTAGGGGTGTCAGGGTTAGGGTGTTATGAGGGTGAGAATTCGGATGCTAGCGTGCTGGAGTTCGGTTGCTTGGATTCGGGTCATGATGTGAGGGATAGGTTGTTACAGCTAGGGCGCGTAGGGTTAGGAGGCGCGTGTTAGGGTCAGGAAGGTACTGACTTAGAGTGTTAGGGTTAGGGTGCTTACGGAGATGGTCGGGGTTATGGTGTCAGGGTATCAGGGTCAAGGTGTTAGGGTGGCATGGATTGGTGTGTTCATGCTGGGGTGCCAGGGTGTGATGGCGTGTGAGGTTAACTACCGCGTTAGGGGATATCGTGTTAGTAGGGGTCAGTGCTTTCGGGACAGGGTGTTAGAGTTAGTGTGTTATGGTTGGGTTGCTGATGGACAGATGGGAAGGGGCTCCCTAAAGGGAGGAAGCGGGGGCATCTGAATACCAAAACGGGTCAGGAGAGGGGGGTGACCAATTTCCCATTCCATGAACAGAAAAGAATAAGGGGGCTCCAGGATGGTGGTTGAGAAAAGGGGAGGGGGTCAAGGACGGCAGACTGGGACCAGGGGGGTCCCTCTCCCCTCTCTTGGCAAACCAGCGGCGCACCCTCCTCTGGCTGGCCCCAAGGCCGTGGAACATGGACACGACGCCAGCCAGGCCACGGTGCCGGCAGCAGCCGCGGCCACGGGCAGTGCGCGAGCTGGCGAGGAGCATGAAAAACGAGAGAGAGCGAAGCCAGAAAGGCAAGAAGAAACGAAGCCAGCGGGAGGGGTGCAGGACATCCTCCCAGACACGCGGCGTCCCGACTTTTTCCACGCGGGGTCCCTGGAAGTCCCGACCCGTTTCCCCGGGACCGGCTTCTCATCCTGACTCGGTTTTGGACGGTCCCGAGGCCCAGCGAGGGCCCCCCGAGGCCGAACACG
Source organism: Prorocentrum cordatum (assembly GCA_963575745.1). Lineage (NCBI taxonomy): Eukaryota > Dinophyceae > Prorocentrales > Prorocentraceae > Prorocentrum > Prorocentrum cordatum. Next base: position 117,360 of record CAUYUJ010022634.1, on the reverse strand, counting down.
GCCGAAAACCCGCCGCCTCGATTTCTGCTCGACGGCGCGAGCAATGCCTGGGCGAGCAGCCTGCTCCCGCGCGGCTCCTCCCCGGGGCGCCTTCGCTGCAGGGCGTCGGCGACAGGGGTGCATTGTGCGGGCTGGGAGGAGGAGGAGGAGGAGGAGGAGGAGGAGGAGGATGAGGAGGACAAGGAGGAGGAGGAGGAGGAGGACAAGGAAAACAAGAGGGGGAGGGGAGGAGAGGAGGAGAAGAGGTGGAGGAGGAGGAGGAGGAGGAGGAGGAGGAGAGAGGAGGAGGGAGTAGGAGGAGGAGGAAGGAGGAGGAGGAAGGAGGAGGAGGAGGAGGAGGAGGGAGGAGGAGGAGAAGAGAAGGAATAAGGGAGGGAGAGGAGGAGGAGGAGGAGGAGGAGGAGGGGAGGAGGAGGAGGAGGAGGAGGGTTGTTAGTTCACTGTGCGTTGTCCTTTGCGCGCCGAGCTTCCGCGCGGCTTCCGCCGGCGGAGATCCGCTCCCGGCAGAGGCTCCATATCTCCGCCTTTTCCGCCCAGCCTGCTTCCGCCGAGGGCGTGTCGAGGCCGGCTCCGCAACGTCGGATGCCCCGAGACTTTCGTGAAGGGGCCCTGGGACACAGAAGTAAATAGACACGAATAACAGGATTCCCCATACGTTCCCATATTTCATAAGTTTTCGTCGTCCCCCCACTTACCATAGTTTCCCATCGTTTCCTGGATTGGTTGTGTCTGTGTTTTTTCCCCTCCTGATTCCGGGGGGAAGGAAAGGGGAGGTAGCAAAAAAGGGTAGGGTAGAGAGAATCAGCTCCCGCAGCTGATTTTCCCACCGCCTCCCGGCGCCGGGAGGCGCCCGTGCATCGAGGAGTGGGCCCGGGGGCGGGGCCGAAACCAGCTGCATGCAGCAGAGTTCGTAACCCCCCCCGCTTTCCCTATCCCCCCCCTTTCGTTCGGCCCGAGACTTTGGGCTCGTGGCGCAGGGCACCGCGCCTGCTGGTCGGGATGGGAGTCGCATGCGTCGTGCGGATGGGCTCCCAGACGAGATCGCGCCGTGAACAAAAACAGGGCGGCGGGTTCTCGGCCATATCCGGCCTCGGGGGGCCGCTCGCAGGGCCTCGGAGCCGTCAAAAGACCACTCGGGATGAAGGTCTCCTCCCCCTCCCCCTCCTCCTCCTCCTCCTCTTCCTCCTCCTCCTCCTCCTCCTCCTCCTCCTCTTCCTCCCTCCTCCTCCTCCTCCTCCTCCTCCTCCTCCTCCTGGGGAAAGGGTCGGGACTCCCAGGGACCCCGCTTGGAAAAAACAGGGCGCCACATGTCTGGGCTATAACAGGGAGGCGGCGCGTCGAGCACGAGAGCCGAGGAAGCAGACGACGAGGAAGGGAGGCGCTCCTGCGGGGCTCCGCGCGCCTCTCGCGCGGCAGGTTGCACAGGCGGCCTCGCTCCCACGACCCAAACCCCACGGGCCTGGAAGGGGGCCGCTACCCGGCGTCTAGGCGAAAGCACGGGAGCTTCAGCTCTCCTGCCCTTCCTGCCGCCCCTCGTCCTCCTCCTCCCTCCCCCCTCGCCGATTGGCCCCTCCTCCCTCCCCCCCCTCCCCCCGCCTCCTCGCCGCCTACCTCCCTGCGCCGGCACGCGCCGAGGACTCAGGCCGCGAGCCCGTCGAGCCGCAGGCACTCCCCGCCAGCGCCCACATCGTGGGCCTCCTGGCCCTCCTGCAGGGCGCGACAGGATGACGCCGGCATCGCTCCACGCCTCGCACCCGTAGTGACCCTCCCGCAGCCCTCGCAGGCCGCGTTGCCCTCCGGCCACGCCTCCTCCTCGGCCTGCCCCGCCGGGCGCGGCCGCGCCGCGGGCGACCCGCACGCGGCCTGCAGGCCGGCCGCCCCGGCGGCGCCGGGCGCGGCGCCGCCCCGCCGGCGCGCTGCCGCGGCCGCGGCGCCGTCGGCGGCGGCCGCGGGCCGCGCCAGCGCGCGCGGGCCCACCGCGCGGCCGGGCGGCCGCGGCGCCGCCGCACGGGGC
>CAUYUJ010022634.1:92846-112846 GCA_963575745.1 Prorocentrum cordatum | reverse complement strand
AGAAGCCGGTCGTGGCGACGAGGGCCCCCCATGCTGGCCCAACGAGTCGAAAACGCCAGAGAAAGGCACGTAGCGGTATCGGTACTGCCCTGCTCGGCTGCACGTAAGAGTGTGCGCGAAAGAGTGACCCTACATAGGCAAGAGCGGCCTCTGGCGCACGGCTTCAGGGGGGGCGTGGCGCGAGGGGCCCGAGCCCGAGCGCGGAGGCGCCTGCTCTCGCATCGCCCTCAACGATGGGGGGGCCCCGGTGGGCCCGTTCCATAAGGTCACCCCAGCGACGGGCCACTCTCGCGTGCAGTCGACCTTCCTCCTCCGAGGGCCCGTGCGGACAGCGCAGGGTGCCGGGCGCCGGCCAGGCGGGGCGCCCTCGCGGACGGCCGCCCGCGGCACGGCGGCCGCCGCGGCGGGGGCCGCCTCGCGCGGGGGAGCAGCCGCGGCGGCCGACGCGGCGGTCGCGGCGTCCTCGAGCTCCACGGCGGCCTCGGGGGGAGCAGATATCCGACGTCCGAGGGCACAATGTTGTTCCGCTGGCCTCAGCAGGTCGTTCGTTTTGAGGGTCCCCCCCCGCGCTGTACCTCTCGGCGGGGAACAGACTCGCCCCTCCTCCTCGAGCTCCTGCTCCTGTTCCTGCTCCTCCTCCTCCTCCTCCTCCTCCTCCTCCTCCTCCTCCTCCTCCTCCTCATCCTCCATCTCCTCCTCCTCCTCCTCCTCCTCCTCTCCTCCTCCTCCTCCTCCTCCTCCTCCTCCTCCTCCTCCTCCTCCTCCTCCTCCTCCTCCTCCCCGCTAGCTGTGCGGCAGAAAGGTGCCACCCCATTCAACATGCAAAGAGAGGGAAAAGCCCTTGACGCGAGGGGGGCGTCGGGCGGCGCCAAAAAAAGGCGCTGGGACGTCATGGCCCGTCTGGTAGGAGCTCGTCCTCCTCCACAGGACGGGAGCGGGCCCGCTCACGGGCCTGGGTCCCCAGGGTCCCCGCTTCCTCCGCCGAGAGGTCAAGAAGGGCCAGACCTCGTGCGAGGTCGATCCCATGGGCCGAAAACCTCATCCGAAACTTCGAATTCGACAGGCGCGGCGCGGAAGCCTGGCCGTCACTCCTACCGACCTCCGAGTCCTCAAGGAAGGACAACCGCTGACGCCGCTCCGCGCCCACTGCCAGGCCGCCTCCGCACAAGCTGGCCGCGCCAGAGCGCTCGGCCCAAAACTCTTTCCGTGGCGAGTGCCCTCCCCTCCCGCCTGTCCCCCGCGGCCGTCCTCTCTCCGACCGCCTCCACCTCTGGCAGCCGATGAATTCATACGCCGCGAGTTGCCCCCAGCTGCGAGACCGCGCGAGCGGATCGCCTCTGCCGCGCTGCGATGTAAAAAGTGGGCGCTCCTCGATTTCGGCGTCTGGGGGGCCATTTCGGAGCACGGGACAATCAAACATCGCGAGCCTATGTATTCAGCAAGCGCGCACTGGCAGAACGGATCCAAGATTTGCAATGGGAAGTGCACGGGTCTGTGATGTGATAATGTTGGAATGCTTGCAAAAGAGGTGTTGCTGGTATGACTTCGGCCTGTGCGCGCACGTGGACGTTGTGCCACTACCTGCTGAGATAAACGAGTGCTCGCGCATACCATGATTTGACAGGGATGAACGGGGCCGATACCGGCTTGGCTGTGATGCTCAATGAACGAGCGGGCATGCTCACGTGTGATTTGCAATGCCCCCCAGGGGGGGGGAGGGGGGGCGCTAACCCCGGTGGAAAGGTGGTGGGGCCCATTTTTCCTTCGAAAGGCGCCTTGAGGCGACGTGGTGCAGCCGATGCAGTGCCAGATGTACGGTGGTGCAGGCTGTGCGGCGGTGCCAGCTCTGCCGTGCCAGCTGTGGGGTGCAAGCTGTACGGTGCAAGCTGTGCGGTGCAAGCTGCGCGATTGCGGGCCGAAGCTCTGGGCGCACGCGGCGCCCCGACGCAGTGCCCGCGGGCGGGCGCCCGGCGCAGGCGCAGCACGCCTGCCCATCAGCGGAGCGCAGGGTGAGAACCCTGCAAGCGCGGCCGGGGGGGCAAGCCAAGAGGCGAGAACGAACGCGAGCTCCAGTGGTATTTTTTGACACACCCCCGCACGTGCCGCGCACATGCCTGCATACATGCACACGTCGATAGACTGCTGAGCGCGCGAGGGGGAAACGCCGCACAGGCCGAGCGCATGCCGCGCACGTGCCCCCCCCATGTGCTGGGCAACAGACGCGCACATATACCCTTGAACAGGACGACGTACGAGCGTCAAGCTTCATGTGCCAAAACGCTGCCTGCAGCGTCTCACCCACGTGCGTGGCACACGAGCGCGACAGTGTGCCTTCGGGGCCGCCCGGCAAGGGCAGATCGCCGTGGGGCACCCGGGGACGGGCCGATGCCCTTCTCGATGTGCCCCTCGTCACTGCCTGCTGTATCTCTCACACGCTCGAGTGGCACATCGAGCGTGTGACACCGCGCGCCGCGGACGCCTCTCGTCTCGCGCTGTGCTCCGGAGCCGCTCCGCAGGGGGCCCCGCGCCTGCGCCACGCCCTCGGAGAGCCTGCGCCGGAGGCTCCGCGGGAGGCCGGCGCCGGCCGCTGCCGGGGAGGGCCGCGGAGGGGCGGCGCCCGCTGCTGCCGGGGCACCCCCTGACGACGCCGCCGGCGAAGCCCTCAGGCAGGCTGCCGCCTCTGCCGGGGCTGCGGCCGTGGCCGCCGCGCCGCGCGGCCCCGCCGAGGGGCTCCGCGCCGAGGCCGCCGGCGAGGCGCCCCGAGGGTCGGCCGCCTCAGGCGGGGCTGCTGCGGGGGCCGCCGTGGGGCCCGGGGGGGCGCCTTGGCTCCGGAAGGGGGGGCCCGGGGAGGCCTCGAAGCATGCCCAGACATGGATCGCGTCGTAGACAAATCAGGGCGGGAGGTTTTTGGCCGTTTTCGGCCTCGGGGGGCCCTCGCCGGGCCTCGGGACGGTCAAAAGACGACTCAGGATGAAAAAACAGTCCCGGGGAAAGGGTCGGGACTTTCCCCGCATTGAAAAAATAGGACTTCGCATGTCTGGGTAGACCACGTCGTCTGGTCGGCCAAGGAGCTCGGTGTATCTTCTCGAGGCTGGAGCGCCTATACACCGGAGTCCTTCGCCAATGTGGGCGGCTCCGTGGCCGATGAAACGACGTGGTGCATACATCGAGCCCCTCTCCGACGACCATTCCAGTGGCAGTGCCGGCACCCGACGCAGCGCATGCGCTCGCCGCGAGCTCCTCTGTCTGGGGAAACCGAAAGGGACCGATACCGCTACTCCCCGGACCCCTCCCGGGGTCCTTTCAGATCAGAATTTCGAGGCGAATCCAGCCGTGGAGGCAAGGGCCTCAGGGTCCCGAATGGTGAAAAAGATGCAAGGGTAGCGGTATGGGTATTTTGGTTCTTCTCTGATCCTCGCCCTCTTCGTCGCGCTGCCGCCGAAGCCCGCGCGGGACGCGGGCGACGGCCACGGGCGATAGCCAGGGCTCCTTGAGCAGGGACCGGCCGTCCCGGCATTCCTATAGGCCTACCACGAGATGTTCTTCGAACACAGTAGTGTTCCGATGGCAAAAACCAATGATCTCTCAACATGTAGCCGATGCATGAAACCAAGACGGCCTAAGCCAGAAGTGCCCTGAGAACACTGCGTACAACCCACAGCAGGTTCTTAGAACCATCTGCGGTGGGCCTATACGCAGGTCAGGCCCGTCCGATCTCACGCTGCAAAAAAATGCGGCATGGCGAAAACCCACGACCAGAGCCCTCGGCCGCATCTCCCTGCGCCACTGTCCGAGCCCGGGCGATCCGTGAGGTCCCTGGGGCTCGGCACCGGGCGAACACGCCCAGTGTGAGACAAAAGGGCAGCGCCAGGCTCTGAGGGTATGGTGGCTTCGTGCGGCGCCGGCGCGCGCAAAGGTTTTTTTGACGCCGCGTCGATGGTTCAAGCTTGAACCAGTCGTGGCCCCGATCGCTCAAGCTTGACTTCCCTCGGGGCCTGTGGCGATACATCGGGGATCTTCTGACCCGGGTCGATCCAGACCCGGGTCAGCAGGAAACCAAAAAACTGCAATGCAGGGAAAGAAAACTGCAACGCAGGTCTTCGCAAACCCGGGTCAGCCAATATGCGCGGCCGCCTCGCGGCCACGAGCGGCTCGCTAACCAAGGTCAGCCAGAGGGGGTCTTCGCAGGATCCTGCAGGATCCGGTGCCCTGGCTGACCCCCGTTTGCATTGACCCCCGTCTCAAGGCTCCCGGTTACAGTGCCCGTCGGTGCTTCCGCTTCGCAATATTCAACATTGAACGCCTTCACCGGCGACGGCGGCGCGCCAACGCTGCGTGAACCCATTGTATAGGACGACCCCTCAAGGTCTCGACCCACTGAATGATTTTTATGGACGGTCCCGAGGCACGGGGAAAGCCCCTCAGAGGCCGAAAACAACCAAAAACCTCCCGTCGTGATTTGATAATGCCTCGAGGGGGTCTAGGTCTGACCCTGAGATCTGGCGTAACGAAACAATCGGAACATCATGCAAGGTCACGCCTGGAGGCCTAGACCCCACCTTTCTGCGTCATTTTTCGAACCGGATCGATCTGTGAGGACCCCAGGGGCCCAGGGTTGTGTTACTCCCATCGCACTTAAGGACCACATCCCAGAAACAAATTCCAAGCACCCAGACGAGCATCGGAACAATGTCAAACGAGTATCCCTCCTTTGGCCCGACACGTGAAAAAATCCTCCAGCTTCGTACCCTCCTGGTGCACGGGATCCTTCTGGTGACCCAGGCTGCAGCAGGTTGGCATCTCATCACCCCCAGGCCCGAAAGAAGGCGAGCACGCGCGGCTCGAAAAAATGGACAGGATCAACCAGATTCGAATCGACAAGTCGGATCGGCAATCGAAATGAATCGGATCGGAAGAAATCGGCAGCCGAGTCGGGAAAAGTCGCATCGGCGGGAATCGGCAGGCCCATATGCCTCCAATATAAGAGATCGGAGCCCAAATCGGAACACCAAAGCCGAATCGAACCGGAATCGGAATCCAGCGAAATCGGATCGAACCGAATCGGAGGCATCGAAACGAGCCCAGCAAGGAGCCACCAGGGTCTCTCGGAAGCCGGGCAAGGGCTGCTAAATCCGTGGCTGCTAAAATCGATCTCCGGGAAGTTATCTTCGTCCTTCCGGGAAGAGGCCCGTTGACTGTTTCGCGTGCCGCGCCTCCTTCCGGGAAGGTGTTGTGTCCTTCCGGGAGGGCCGTTTTAGCAGCCACGGTTCTAACAGCCCTCGCCCAGCTTTCGAGTCTCATGGGGAGGGCCTCGGACGCTCCACCACTATATACCCGAAGGCTCCGCGACGAGAGCGGCGCCGGGCCCAGCATGGAGCCGCCAGGGTCTCATAGGGGAGGGCCTCGGACGCTCCGCTACTATATATACCCGAAGGCTCCGCGACCAGCGCGGCGCCGGGCCCCGCGGGCGGCGGCGCCGCGGCCCGGGACGGCGTGGCGGGCGGGCGCCTCGGGGCGGCGCGTGGCGCCTTCGGGGCGCCGCGCGGCGGCGCCGAGGCCTCCTCGGCGGCGGCGGCGCGCCGCAGGGCGCAGAGGCGAACCTGGGAGGGGGGAGGAGGGAGGGGGGAGGAGGGGGGATGGGGGGAGGGGGAGGGGGAGGGGGAGGGGGAGGGGGAGGGGGAGGAGGTGGAGGAGGAGGAGGAGGAGGAGGAGGAGGAGGAGGAGGAGGAGGAGGAGGAGGAGGAGGAGGAGGAGGAGGAGGTGGAGGAGGAGGAGGAGGAGGAGGAGGAGGAGGAGGAGGGAGGAGGAGGAGGAGGGGGAGGGGGAGGGGGGAGGGGGAGGGGGAGGGGGGAGGAGGAGGAGGAGGGGGGGGAGGAGGAGGGGGAGAGGAGGAGAGGGGGAGTGGGAGGAGGAGGAGGAGGAGGAGGAGGAGGAGGAGGAGGAGGAGGAGGAGGAGGAGGGGGAGGAGAAAGAGGAGGAGGCGGAGCAGGAGGAGGGGGAGGAAGAGCAGGAGGAGGGGCCCAAGGAGATACGCGCAAATCGGCACATCAATTCCAGGATCCCCCCCTGCTCTCCCAGACCCCCCTCGGGTCATGAACAAAAAACCACGACGGAAGGTTTTCCATTGTTTTCGGCCCGTGGGAGCCAGCGCTGGGCCTCGGGACCGTCACCAAAAACGACTCGAGATGGGTCGAGACCTCTTTGGGGACACCAGAAGGTACCGATGCCGCCACTCCCCGGACCTCTCCTGGGGCTCGTTCTGATCAGAATTTCGAAGCGAATCCGGCGGTGGCGACGACGGAGGCCCAGGAGGCCCAAGATGGGAAAGAGAGGGGAGGGTCGAGTGATGGGTACCTTTTCCTCCTCTGACTTTTGGGGTAGACGTCGTGACAAATTCATGGGGGGCATCACCGGGCTTCGGGACCGGCAAAACGCGGGGAGGAGGAGGAGGAGGTGGAGGAGGAGGTGGAGGAGGAGGACAAGGAGGAGGAGGAGGAGGAGGAGGAGGAGGAGGAGGAGGTGGAGTAGGAGGGGGAGTAGGAGGAGGAGTAGGAGTAGGAGTAGGAGTAGGAGTCAAGCTAGCCAGCTCGAGCGAGTCAAGCATGGCATGCCCAGTCCCACCCGCCCTCCCACAACATAAGAAGCAAAGCTGGCACAACTGGGGGCCGAAGTCACACCGGCCAGCCGGTTTGGTACAGCTGATGCGGCCGCGATGGCGGTTGCCGACGGGAACTGGCGAGCGCGTGTTGAATGCCGCGCACGCATTGCCAGACGAGTCGAGAATGGCCCGGTACACCGCAGGAAGCCAGAGGTGGCCGTGTCGAGAACGGCCCGGTAAGCCGGGTCCCATTCCTGCCATGCATTTTGCGACGTGGACGACAGGACGTCCATGCGACGGTGCCAATGACGGCGACGACTCTAGAAGGATTTGAGCATGCGCTCGCGGCGACGCGCGCGCAATTCGCCCGCGTGGTATTTTTTGCACAGGATTCGCGGCCTGGGTGCATGACAGAGCTTCGCGAGTGCACCGCGCGATGACGTGAAATCGCTGGATTTGACCGAATTCGACAGATTCCTATGGTCTTCCTATGATTTCAGCAAGAGAGCCCGGGCAGGAAATTTGTAGATGTTTTGTGAAAAAGCATTGGGTTTTTGATGCTTTGATGTTGAAATGCTTGCAAACACACGGTGTTCGGTAGGATTCTGACATGAACGCGCGCGTGTGTTCTTTGTCGTATTTTTGTGCAATGGATTATCGCCGTGGACGACAGGACGTCCATGTCGAGAGGAAAAAATAAGAAAAATGTTGATTTTGTATTGTTTTTTACGGGTTAGGATGGGACCACCCGGATGGGGCCCCTATCTGCCGGCCTGAGGGGGGAGTAGGAGTATATTCTAATAAGGAATAAGGATAGGAGTAGGAGGGGGAGGAGGAGGAGGAGGAGGAGGAGGAGGAGGAGGAGGAGGAGGAGGAGGAGGAGGAGAAGGAGAAGGAGGACACGAGAACGCCCATCAAGGACACGAGCCCCTCTGCCGAGAGCCCAAGGCCCCACGGAGAGGTGCGCCACGCGGAGGCCGGCCCACGCGGGAAAGCCCGAGGCACGAAGAGCAGCAGGGTGCCCCTCCAGAGCCAGGGCTGGTCTTAGAAGTCCAAGCCTGCTCAAAAAGTAGGGAGAATCGCCCCCAGACTATGCTTGGACTGCTTTGGGGTACCCCTCCTGCAGAGAGACAGGCCCGACTTCAGGCTGGTCTTAACCCTCGCTCCAGGTGCAATTCCAGGACCTCCCCCCGTTTTTCCACGAGGGCTCCCAACTTCGCGCTTCGCGCTGCGCGAAGCGCGAAGTGCGAATAACTTCGCGCTCTCGCGCCGCCTCCCAGGGGAGAAGTGGAGGGTGAGGAGGAATCGGAGCCGAACCGCGAAGCGCGAATAACTTCGCGCCCTCGAGGGTGCCCTTGTTTCCAGACCCCCAAGAAGCTCCAAGAGGTCCCCAAGAGGCCCCAGACGATGCCCCCCGTAGAGGCCCCCCGAGCGGTTCTCAAGAGGCACATGGGCCTCACCAGCGGGCCTCGTTTCTCCCCTTGGGGGCCGGCGGACTGGCGCAGGCCACTCTAGCACAGATCGACGCACCTTCTAGCATTCCACTGTAGGTTTCCATTGGTCCTGGTGTTGTATCTGGTCCCCTCCGTCTCCCATCTGTGTTTCCATGCGGGCGACGGTCAGACGCGAGTTTACATAGCGACCTTACGCCGCAGCTTACGCCAGCCTCGGCACGTGACTTTGGGAACAGGGGCGCTCACGCGCGACTTACGCGGGAAACTCACGCGCCAGTGCGTTACCGTGTCGGGATTCCTATAGGCCTGCCACGATGTGTTCCAAGAGCCCCCAAAATGGTCTAAGACCAACAACAATGTTCTTAGAACAGAAACCCGATGTGGCAAAAAAACAGTCTCAGTCAGAAATGCTCTATAAGAACCATTCGTGCAGAACACAGCAGACTCTTAGACCATCTTGTGGGTGGGCCGATAGGAACGCCAGGACGCTCGGCCACTGCTAGACTCACGTCTGCATGGCACTCAGCGTGTCTTTGTGCCCGTGCCGAGTTGTCCGTGCCGCGGCCTGCGCGGCGAACGCCTCCCAGAGCGCGGCCGCGCTGGCGGCCGCCGCGGCGCGACGCTCCGCCTCCTGCGACCAGTTGCGCCCGTGTGCATGTTTCCCCTCCTGGCCCCGATCGGCGGCGCCTGCCCTCAGACCTTGGCCTTGCATCTCTCTCACGACGCGCGTTTTCGCCTGTCTCGGGGCCCAGTGACCCTCACGTGCCGATCCGGCCCGGAAAACTGCTCCGAGAGCTTGGGTCCGGGGGTCCAGGGCTCCGGCCATGTTTTTTATTCGCCAGGTCGCATGTGTCTTTGGCAACGTCAGATCTGAGGGTTTAGGCAAGATCGTGTCATTTGGTGCGTGGGGCTCGGGGGGGGCAAGCACAAGCGCGCACGCCGCTGCTATCACACCGCACCGAAGGACCCCAGTGAGCCCGCACCAAAAAGGGCCGAGGACAGCGCTCGGGGGGCTCCAGTGGGCCCCAAGCATCGCATGCCAACGCTGCGATCTGGGGACCCCAATTGTGCCCGCGCCAAAGGTCACTCTCCCAGACATGCGACGCCCTGATTTTCTCAAGACGGGGGCCCTGTAAGTTCCGACCCGTTCCCAAGGGACTGGCGCTTTTCATCCTGAGTCGTTTCTAGACGGTCCCGTGGCCCGGCGAGGGCCCCCCGAGGCCGAAAACGGCGGAAAAAACGCCATCCTGAACCTTCTGACGACGCGACCCTGTCTGGGCCGGCCCAGGGTCTCACCCCACGGGGTGTGCGGCCGGTCCTGCTCCGCCGCGGCGTGCTCCTGGGGAGGCACCAGAGGGCCCGCACCGATGCCGCAGCTCCGCGGGCCTGCTGCCCGCGTGCGCTCGGGCCAGGAATCTCGAGGAGGGTCCAGCCGCGGCGGCGAGGGCCCTGCCGGACGAGCAGCGGTACGGGAACATGTTCCTACTCTCGGGAAGGCGTACACGACTCGGGTACCGGGGGCTTCGGGCTGGCCTGACGGTGGCCATCATGAAAGTGACGAGACCCAATCTGAAATCTGACGCGGGCCCCCGCCGCGGACCTCCCACGGAAACCAGACCGTCAAAATCCAGGACGCGCTCGTCAAAAAACGTCGGCGAACCAGAGTCCCAGCTTACTCGAGTCTGGCGTTTCCCCCATGCTCGTAGGTCGGGCACGTCCTCCTACGGGCGGATTTTGGCCGAAACATAAAAACAGCCAAAACACATGCACAGATGGCCAGAGACAGTCCCACATTCCTCCCTGGATCACTGTTTGACCATGTTTGGATACTCCTCCTGTAGAGGGGCAGGCCCGACTTCACTCTACTCTGCGCTCCTGGAAGGGACGAGAAGAGGGCAAGCGGGCACGACGCGAGAAGAGGGCACTGCGGCCGACGCTACAGCACTGCATGCTGAGGAGCAGGAGGAGGAGGAGGAGGAGGAGGAGGAGGAGGAGGAGGAGGAGGAGGAGGAGGAGCAGGAGGAGCAGGAGCAGGAGGAGGAGGAGGGCCGCCCCGGGCAGCTGCTGCGCTCCGGGGAGGCCCCCCCGCCGCAGAAGGCGCGCAGCGCCCGGGCCAGCCGCGCGCACTCGGCCTTTGCCGCCCCGCCGCCGGCGGCGCCGCCCTCCGCCCCGCCGCCGAGGCCCGGCACGGCGTGCGCGGCGAGCTCCCCGCGCAGCAGCTCCAGCTCCCGCCCGCGGTGGCGCAGCAGCAGCCCGGGCACCTCGGCGCGCCACACTGTGGCGCGTATTTGGGTCGGGCGACAAAGGGGGGGATTGGGAAAGGGGGGTGGGGGGGGGGCGAAATTTGCTGCATGCAGCTGGTTTCGGCCTCGCCGAGGGGCCCCTTCCTCGATACCTCTAGCCGCCTCCGGCGCCGGGAGGCGCCGGGAAGATCAGCTATACGCGAGCTGATTCTCAACCCCCCCCTTATACTATGCCCCCCTTTTGCCCGGGGACTGTGGGCACGAGCGCCGGCCGACTCCCGTGCCCCAGGTGGCTCCAGGAAGTTATAGGGGGCGATTCCTAGGAGGCGACTGCTGGGAAAGACTATATAAGGAGGATGAAGCCCCACTGGGGGGCTCCCGCCCGCAGTGGCGCAGCAGCAGCCCCGGCACCTCGGCGCGCCACGGTCGGGTCGGGCGAGAGGGGGCTATAGCAAAGGTTTTTTTTTTTTTTGAGAATCAGCTCACGCAGCTGCTTTTCCCGGCGCCTCCCGGCGCCGGAGGCGGCTATGCATCGAGGAATGGGCCCCTCGGTGAGGCCGAAACCAGCTGCATGCAGAAAATTTCGCACCCCCCCTTTCCCAATCCCCCCCTTTCGCCCAGCCCGACACAGGGGCTGTGGGCACGAGCGCCGGCCGACTCCCGTGCCCCATGTGGCTTCAGGAAGTTCGGAGGCACTTCCTAGGAGGCGATGGCTGGGAGAGACTGAGGAGAATGAAGTCCCACTGGGGGGGGCTACTACGCAGGATTAGGCCGCGGATTAACCAGGGTTAGCCCGGATTAATCAGGATGAAGCCAGATTAAGCGGAATTAAGCCGGATTAAGCCAGATTTCGGACCAGGGGAAAGTCAGAATTTGACCTCCCAGGAGTTGCATCCGAAAGGGAGGGTGGCGGTGTATATAGAGTCGCTGGTCCTCGAAGACCGCCGCCGCCCTCCCCTCAGGCCCATTGAGAATCCACCGGTGCCAGAACCCCGACGTCATGATTTTGTTCATGACGTCGGACCCGAAAGGTGTCGACCCACTCCAGAAGACCGCCTTCTCATCCCGAGTCAATTGTTTGACGGTCCCGAGGCCTGGTGAGGGCCCCCAACTGCAGAAAACAACCCAAAACCTCCCTTCGTGCTTTTTGTCGCGACTCGAGGGTGCCTAGGTCCACTGGTTAGGGGGTCTGTGTGCACTCACAGGATCTAGGGGGCGAAGAACGATGTAACAAACGTGTCCGCCGTCGGGGACACCTGTCCCCCAGGCAACTGGAAAATGTATACCACTACGTGGCACCGCAAGGGTGTACACTCCGCAGCCGCGGCATCTCGGCCACGCGGTTACACACGCAAGACCGATCCCAGCCCAGGGTGACCGGCCTCTGGCGCGCGACTCGCCTGGGGACGCAGGCGGGGGGGGGGGCGGCAACCCAGGGCGCGCCAGCCGCTGCTGCCGCTTCGCCTTCGGCGATCGGGGGGCAACGCGTGGGGCCCGCAGTAAGAATCACGCCAGCGAAAGGGTCACTCGACCGTCGAGAGTCAAATCGAACATGTGCGTGGCGGCGCCTCGGCCACTCGGCCGGGGCAGCGCCGCCCCCGCGCCAGGCCCAGCAGGAAGCCCACGGCCTCCTGCAGCGCCAGCTCCTCGGCGCCCCCGGGCGGCGCCGCCGCCGGCGCCGAGCCGCGGCCCCGCCGCCCAGCAGCGCCCGGGAGCGCCGCTGGCGGCATCGGCGGCGGCGCGCGGCCGCCGGGAGGCTGCCGACCCAGACCCCCTCGGAGTGGTGAAACAATCACGCCGGGAGGTGTTTGGCTGTTTTCGGCCTCTGGAGGCCCTCACCGGACGTCGGGGCCGTCAACAAAAACGACTCAAGAGAGGAGAAGCTGTTCCCGGGGCATGGGTCGAGACCTATTTCGGGACAGCAAAACGCACCGATGCCGCCACTCCCCGGACCTCTCCTGGGGCGCGTTCTGACCAGGATTCCGGGGCGAATCCAGCAATGGAGACGACAGAGGCCCAGGAGGCCCACAAAGGGGAAAACGAGGGGAGGGTAGAGGTATGGGTGCCTTTTCCTGTTCTGACTTTAGGAAGTAGACGTCGTGACAGACGTCGTGACATATTCATGGGGGGCAGCACTGGGCTTCGGGACCAGCAAGACACGGGGAGGAAGAGGAGGAGGAGGAGGAGGAGGAGAAGGGGGAGCAGGAGGAGGAGGAGGAGGAGGAGGAGGAGGAGGAGGAGGAGGAGTTAGAGGAGGAGGAGGGGGAGGAGGAGGAGAAGGGGGAGGAGGATTACGCTATAAGGATTACGCAGTGTGGCCGTCCACGCGGCACAGCTCGCAGCTCGGCATCGCAGCACCAAGGGGAAAGTCGAAACCAACACCAAGACCCTGGTGCCGAGAGAGCCGTCTTCGAATTTATCCAGCGTGCTCTGGAAACGCTCTGCCGGAGCACGCTGGCACAAGTGGCTCGGCAACACGCCGGCGTTAAAACTGTTAAACAGATTCCAGGCATTCCGGGGGTTCAAGAGGTCGCGGAACCGGCTTCAATTATCAGGCGCATCTCACGCCAAATCTGGCGGGCACGGATCGTCCTCGTCCGCGCCGCCGAAACGCCACTCTGCTGCCTCGTCCTCTGGGTCGAGGGGCCTTGCCACAGGCTGAGAGGAGTCGCCAGGAATCACCGCGGGAGCGCGGTCCTGAGCTCTCGACGCAGCCGCAGCCGATGGGGCAGGTCCTCGGGCCCCAGGGTCCCCCGCCACAGTCGCTTTGGCCACCTCATCAGCGCAAACGCGCGCATGCAACGCCTCGATGACCGATTTGGGAGGGCCCTCGCGGCGTGGGTACTGGTCTCGCCTGATGCGAGCTAAATTCTCGGCTCCTTTCCGTGATCCCCCAAGGCATCTGGCCTCGAGATGTGTGAAATCTTCCGTCGCATACCTACCGCATTCGTGGCAGAACACCATGCAATACTTGGGCCACTCTCCAAGTCTGTGAGTGCTGTGCAGCTCCCTCCCGCCCAGGCCCCTTAAAACACCCTCGCCCTCAGCCCTGGGGGCCCTGTTCAGGACGGGGTGGGGTGGGACAGGCGGGGCTGGCGGAGGTACGCACGCAGTGCTGCAAAACTCCAGCAGGCTCGAGGCATGCACTCGCTGGTTGCACACCTCGCATCTCCATTTAGCGCCGTCCTGGGCCATCTGGTGGCCCGTTTCGCGGAGAGCTATCTTCACGCCGCTCTCGCGGGCCCCACGAGGCGCGATATCTTCGCGCTCGGCCCGGGTCGTGTCGCAGTCCTGGGCAAGTTGTAAGGCCTTGGACGCTCGACGTCTGACAAGAGCGGCAACAGCATCGCAACTGTCAGCGTGGGGAGCAGCATGCATGACGAATCCCTCCCAAGCCCGATCCGCCGCCTCCCCCGCCCCATGGTCGGCCGTGGCATTGCCCACAGCAAGGAAGAGGTCCCTATCTGTGACCAGACGGCCCGCGTCCTCCTCTTCAGCGTGAGAGGGGGCCCATTCCAGAGAGACCTCGCGGCCTTTGGCCGCCGCGCGAATTCTCGCCCAGAGATCCTCGTTGGGCCCCCTGGTGGCCTTGCGCCTTCTCCGGGGCCAGGCTTTTAAAAGACCCTGATGGTCCGTCACGAAGTGCACCGATCCCGTAGTCTGCTCAAGGGCCATCGCCAGGGCCAGCGTCTCCGATCGGGGCACAGACTGTCGGCAGCCAGGGAGCGGCGCGGCTATCATCGCCCCCAGGCGCCAGCTATCTTCACGCCAGGCCAGGGCAGCGACAGCCGCTCCACACCTACGGCGACGCTGATCGTCCGAGCGCTTCCCTCCCGACCCGTCCCCAAACAGCGTCAAAACCCCGTCCCTCCGATAGTCACCCAGCTCACCTACCCCAAAAAACAAGGTTTCCTGAGCCAATCGCTCTTCATCGAACCTGGGGGTGGTGAGGTGGTTCGGCACTAGGCCTCGCAGCCAGACCGAGGGCTCACTCTCTACACTGGCCAGCGCCCTCGCCACCAGGTGCTCCGACTTGGCGAACTCACTGCCCTCGCTGATGTTCTCCGTGCACTTCCAGATCCTGTGGGTCAGCGTCTCTGGCTCCAGCCCGCATCTCGGGCAGGTGGCGCTGACGGCATAGCCGCGCTCTCGCTTCCTGGCGCGGCTCCACTGCCCGCCACTTATCATTGCCATCGTGCGACTCCACTCCGCCCACATGCCTCTTCGAGCATATCGGTCGAGCTCGCGCCTCGCATGCAGCATGTCCGCGCCGCTCCCCAAGTTGCCGCCGTCCTCGTGGGCCGCCGCCTGCTTCCACAGCTGGCGCATGATGTCCTCGCGGAGGTCGTGCAGGATGGGCTGCCGATCGATGAAGCTCCCAAAGGCCTCCGAGCTCGACTCCACCAGGTGCCACTCCGTGATCGTGCCGTCCACCTCTGGCCTGCTCCACGCGCCAGCAGTGCGCGGATCCCAGCCCACGTCCATGAGCGTTGCCACGAGTGCGCCGACAGGGCCACGCACGCGCCGCCAGCGCCGGGCTGCGCCGGCGCTCAGGAGCGCGCCGCGGATGGCAGGCCAGACTCTATGGATCCTCGCATGGACTTCAGGCGCCGTCTCCCAGAGCTCCAGCCACGAGTCTACCAACTGGATGCGCAGCTTGATGGCTGGGTCCCCCTCAAGCCCCGCCGCCAGGACCGTGGTGAGGCAGCGTCCGCCAGCTTTGCCTCCAACTGCCGCGCCCGCCTGCTGCCTCAGCTTCCTGACGCTCGACGGCGCCAGGCCCTGGAGCTGGTGGCCGTAGGTGGCCTGTGGAGAAGCCCCCGTGCTCCACAGCCCCTGCACCTCCTTGGCGAGAGCCGCGCTCCTCCTCGTTCCCGTGATGCGGCTAGCGCGTCTGCCGGCCGCCAGCAGCCTCTTGCGCTGCTTCTTGCAGCAGCGCCTCCGCCCAGCTGCCGCGTCGCCGCCCAGGTCAGTGGCGTCCAGCGCCAACTGCAGCGGCAGAGCAGGCGACTCCAGTTCCGCCTGTAGCTCTCGGCCCAGTTGCGTGTCCGACGCCAGCAGCTTGGTCTTGTTCGAGATGATCAGGCCTCGCTCCTCGACGAAGCCCTCCACGAACTGGGTCGCCACTTGCTTCATCTCCTGCTTCACCATCTGACGAGATCCCTCTCACCGGGTTCGTCGTGTCGTCGACGAATGTCCAGAGAGACGCCTGCGGGGCCACCTGGTGGGCCTTTTCCAGCACCCCGTGGATGAACACCTTGGCCAGGGATACCCCCCTCGCCGACCCCGCCACCACCGAGCGCGTCGGCCAGACCAGCTCGCTGATGCCGTGGCGCTGGTCCTTCAGGATGCGAGGGCCCAAGAAGAGCTCCACCTCCATGGCCACGACGATGGCAGGGTACTTCACCTGCACTGCCAGCTCCATGAGCAGCGCCAGGCTGATCGTGTCGTAGAAGGTCTGGAGGTCGAGGAGGAGAGTGGCCGACGCCAGCTACATCTCCCTGCCCACCTCGTCGAGCAGGGCACGGTACAGCGCAGCCCTGAGCGCAGAGCACCCTCGCAGGGCGCCGTCCCAGAATGCCCCGAGCTGCTCTGTCCAGTTGCCCACGATACCGCCTCGAGCTTTGCTCCATATCTTGGGCATAAGGGCAATCATGCCCAGCACCCTGTCGCCCCCAGCGGAACCGATGCCGCCACCGCCGCCATGCACTGGCGAGGCCAGACGCCCTGGGCCTCGGCATCGTTCATCAGCTGCCTCAGCTCCTCGCGCGCTTCGTGCGGAAGCCTCGGCACCTCCGTCGAGCTCAGCACGTCCACGCCCATCGCCTTCCTGCCGTTTATGGAGTTCAGCGCCCTGTCGAACTCCTCCTGCTCCACTGGCGGGTAGTCCTCCTCCTTCGCTATCTCCAGGGTCCTTTGCAGCTGCCCCTGGATGTCCTCCAAGCTCACCTTCGGGTCTTGCCACAACCCTCTCCATTTGGACGCCCGGTCATTCATGATCGCCGTAGGGTCCGCCGTGGTGGAGGTGCCCGTGCAGATCTCGTTGATGATGGTCGGCTCGTCATTCACGTGCTTGTGCAGCACCCCCATCTTGTCGCTCCACATCTCCTTCACCCACTTGGTGTAGGCTCTCCGTGCTTCCCCCATCGCGCGCGCCTGCCCTGCCGCCGCCAGCGTGCCCGTCAGCTCGAGCAGCTTCTGTCGGTGCGCCGCCGAGAGGGTCTCGACCTTGACCATCATCTTCTGCCAGACCATGAAGCGCGCGCTGCCGAAAAAGTCTGCCATGCCCTGGTCCAGCGTCTCCTTGGCGATCCTCTCGAGCTTGCAGCTCACCCGGCCTCGCTGAGCCTCATCGCGCCTGCCACGCGCGAGCGTCTGGTACCTCTGCATCAGCGTGAGCGCATAGCACATGGCGTCAGACTTGTGGCACTTCATGCGTGCCCTGCCTGGCGTGACCTTCGCTTTCACCCACTTCAGGTCGAAGCCCCCCCCGCGCCCCAGGTAGCGCGCCTTCTCCGACTCCTCCACCTCGTGGACGGCCAGCAGTGCGAGCTCCAGCTTGCTCACCCAGTTGCCGTACCTATGCGAGAGGTCCTTCTCCTGCTCCTCGCGGCCCTGGTAGGCGACGTGGTCGTCCAGCTGCTGCACCGGGCCCGTGTACGTGCCCACAACGGGCCCTGGAAATCCTGTCTGCGCCAGCTGCTCTTCCGCCTGCCTCCAGCACTCCAGTGGCACCTGGAAAGGCGCCTTGGGCTCCTGGCAGACCTCATCCTCCTCGTACAGCTTCGCGAAGGCCTCCTGCTCCTCCGGGGGGAGTCTCGACTTCCTCTCCTGCAGCTGCTTCTGCTTCATCTTGCTCGTCTTGCTGTTGAGGTCCGCGCTCCTCCTCGGCCTCTGCGCCCGCGGCAGCGACCTGGGCGCCACGAGCGCCCTCACCCACCATTCTTGGTAGGAGCCCTTGAGTGTGATGAGCAGCGCGCAGTGCACCTTCCAAGGCACCTCCAGCTCCGCCTCTACCATCACCTGGTCCGCAAAGTCCTTGCGCACCAAGCAGTAGTCCAGCAGAGACCCCTGCTCCCCTTTGGCGCACGTTACCTTCGCCCCCTGCGGCGTCTTCACCACCCCGCCGACCTTCTGCGGGAACTCGCTCTTCAGCAGCTGCTCTGGGCCCAGGTTCCAGTCCGCCGCCACGATCCACGGGTCGCCCACGGCCTGCAGGAAGGCAGCCAAGCTCGCCAACTTCTGGGGGTTCGGGGACCCCTTCCCCCACTGGGGCGCCATGTACGCCGCCACGTAGACCACATTGCCCGCCTTCGCGTGGATGGTGGTCGCCACGAACCCGCGGAAGGGATCGTCTCTGCCTCGCCGCTGTGCTGCCACTCGCACATGATCAAACGAGGTCGTCTCCAGATGCCGCCTCGCTATTATCATCTCTCCACCACAGCACCCCGTCTCACTCAGCCCAGACGGCCGCGCTGCCGTGGCCGTGGTCTTCCAGCCGTCCCGATCGAGGTCGACCGTGACCTTCTTCTGCTTGTCGGGCAAGAGGTGGGTCTCGCAGATGCCCATCGCACTGACCCGTGGGTGTCGCTCCTGATACTCGTTCACGTACTTGTGGGCCTGTGGGCCCCACTTCTCCACATTCGCAAAGAAGAGCTGGCGATCGCCAGCCGTGCCTGACGCTGGCCTCGCGCCAGGACGTAGATCGTCAAAGGTGCGACGGTCTATCCTGGCTGGCAGCTGCTCCACTCTTGCCTGCGCCTGCGCTCGTCCCAGCAGCAGGAGCGCCAGCAGGAGCCGCAGCAGCCCCCGCAGTGCCTGGCTTGCCAGTGCCGCCCCCCTTGGCGACAGCGACGGCGCGCTCAGCCTTGACCTTCGCCTGGTAGTCCAGCAGCACCTGCTTCCTCCTCTGGGCTGCCTCGGCGTCTGGGGCAGCCGCTGGTTCCGCGGCCGTGGCTCCTGGCTCCGCCGCTGGCTGCTCACCGGGCTCCTTGGCGGCTTCGCCTGAGGCCGCCTGGCCGTCCTCCGTCCTGCGCTTCTTCCGGAGCTGCTTGCGCAGGCTGGGGAGCTGCTCGACTTGGTGCACCAGGAGCTGCTGGTGCTGCTCCGCCTGGTCGCGCAGCTGCTTCGCCTCCTCCGCGTGCTTCTGGCGAACCTCTGCCTGCTGCCGAGCGAGCGCCGCCTCTGCCTCCTCGATCTTCTGCAAAGATGTTTTCCCCGCCTGCTGGATGTCCGCCAACTTGGTGCGGAAGGCCAACACCGCCTCCTTCTCTGGGCCGTCCTCGTAGTCGTCTAGGTTGGCGTCCAGGACCCGGTCATCCACTGAAAAGTCCAGGATCGTCTGCACTTCAGCCTTCTCAGGCTCCTCCCCCTCAGCCTTGACGAGCTCTCCCTTGCCCACCTGCTTGTAGTAGGCCGCCGAGGCCTTCGCGCGGGCCTGGTCCGCATCGAAGGCGTCCTCCAAGGCCTGGTCGCGGCGGAGGAGCGCCTCATCGTGGAGGATGGACAAGCGCTCGAGCTCGTCCTCGCACTCCAGCAGCCACTTCTTCGCCTTCTGATGCTGTCCCTTGGCCTTCGTGAGCGCCTGCCATGCATCAGGTGGCCTCGGCTGGGGCGGCGGCGGCGCATGCTTGCGCTGGAGCTCCTCGATCTCCTTGGCCAGCTGCTTGTTCCCCCCTGCGAGGAAATCCAGCGCCGCCGCCTTGCCATCGCTTTCTCCTGGCTTTGGCCCCCACCACGCCGCCGCTGAGCTTCCAGTGTGCTGCTGCCCGTAGTGGTTGCTGCGCCAGGGCGGCTTGCCCTGGAACCGTTCCAGCCACGCGCCGCACTTGCACTGCCCTCCTTGCTTGTCCAGCCGACAGTTGTACACCCATTGGCCACACTCATTGCAGACTGTGAAGGGTTTACTCTTGGGCATTCTCAAGCTGAGCCCCAACGCTGTGTCACTGGCCTGTCCAGTCGTGTCGCGTCTCTCAGCACGCTCAAGATCCCAAACGGCTTGAGCCAGAAGGGGGAGGAGGAGGAGGAGGAGGAGGAGGAGGAGGAGGAAGAGGAGGAGAAGGAGGAGGAGGAGGAGGAGGAGCAGGAGCAGGTCTGGGAACGGCCGCCGAGGCTGGCGGAGCCGTCGTACCGACGGGCGGCCTCCGCGCGACGACGACGACGACGACGACGACGACGACGACGACGGCGGCGGCGACGACGACGGCGACGGCGACGGCGACGACGACGACGACGACGACGACGACGACGACGACGACGACGACGAACGCGACTATGCCGACGCCGAGAATTACGAGAAGTACGGCCAGGATTTGTTGCAGAGCGCGTCGCCGCGGCGGGCCCGGCGGCGCGCTACCCCCTGGGGGCGGATAGCGCGTCGCTCCACGCCGCGGGGCGGGAGGCTCGGAGAGGTTCGGGGCTTGGACGCTCGGGGGCCGCGAGGTGCATGGCGCGTCGCGCGCCCAAGCGCGGCGGGCCAGAAGCGGCGGGGCGACGCGTTAAGCCAAGGTTCATGACGTCGGGGCCGCGAGACCCAGGCATTGCAATTTCTCACACGGGGCGTTTTAACCTCGGGCCCGACGGCCATCGCAGATCGACCCGGCAGGAAAACTGCATCGCTAACATTTGGCCCAGGGCATCAGCCGTGACCGTCCAGGATATGTTCTTGCTTCGCGAAGTCGGGTCTCAGGGGGGAGGGGGAGGAGG